>CM070031.1:21366430-21475138 GCA_036247105.1 Cirrhinus mrigala | reverse complement strand
CTAATAGTTTCGGGTTTTATTGTTATCACACTACGTAAGCAAAATAACCAGTGAGAAATGCAAGTCTGACCTCGCTCCTATCTTTTTGGTGATAACACATAACAGAGCACCAGGGATTGGTAAGGGAACATCTTAGAGGGACTGTGTACCAGGAATGAACAAGCCCTGAGACATCAATGGTTTAGCAAGTGTTAGCATGGGGTTATGTAATACAACCACTTCATTGGTTGGATGAGGGATTTTGTTACCTTGAAATGTATATTTTCACTCTAAATACTGAGCTGTGAGCCTGTCTCAGTCTCTTTTGAGGAGATAGATAGATGTCTTAAAAGGGTTGATGATGCATTATGATTCTATAAATACAAAATGAAAGTGCTTGTCGTTTTCTACAGCCAATCTGTATGACTGTTGACCTTTCTTACAATAAATACATTTTCAAAAGACTTTTAGCCTCTTGCCTTATTGACATAGAAAATGGTCAGAACTGTAGTTAAGAAGATTTGGGTAACACTTTATATACATTAATTCATGCTGGACTAATGCAGAGATAATCACGAGTTAATAACTAATGAAGAACTAAACCATTTATTAATGATCACTTCATCAGCAACTAACTTTTTTTTTTTTCTTCTTCTTGCTCTCAGTGAAGGCGGTCACATCTTTTACCTCTCCCTCTCCTATATATCCTCTCTGGCTTCTCTTGTCTCGTCATTGTTAGTTCTATCTCTGAGACTCTCTTTGCCCTGCTCTCCAAACAAAAAAGGAATTATGGATTTCATCAAGAGGTCTCTGAATGCAACTGACACCATCTTCTCGACGAGAGGTCGGGGTTTTGGGGAACCCAACTGTCCTGCAGAAACGTTTGCAGCTGGATACGTGATGGACTCGTGGGCGAAGTGGCGCGTCATGTGCATGGCCCCTCTGTCTCTGGAGGATATTGAAGATATTTATTTATTCGTAACTTTGATAACAGGGTTTCTGCTGATGGGATTTGGTGGGGCCCTGTTGTATCGACGACTGGTAAAAGCGGTCTGTGCGGCTCAAAACCCCACGGTGATGGACCGCAAATTGGAAAACATCATGGAGAAACTAGCGGCTATGCAACGGGCCCTGGACCTGGAGACCAGTGCCAACCTTCTCTTTTGGGTTCCCCCCTTCTTCCAGATGGCCTCAGCCAAGGCCGTTGCTGGAGACAAACAACTTCCCCCGGAGAACAAGACTCTCAAGATGCTCTGAATCCTCCTCCCCGTTCCAAGGACACCTGTTGCGGACTGGGTTTTTCAGACTTACACATATACACACAAGCGCACACACACATATGTACATAGCTACAGATAGACAATCAATGCCTCCCCCAGCATCCCATGCCTTCGTGTGCTTTACCCCCCCGGTGTGGGTAGACGGGTCTGTGACCAGCGCTCTCTAGCCGCAGGACCGGATAGCTGTTGCCTACATTGGACTACTTCCACATCCCCTGTCCCCCTCACCTGTTGCAATGTTATGTCTATGTTTATGTGTTTATGTGCTTGTTGCTGGGGCTTTTTTTCCCCCCTGATCTCACACTGCCCTACTTGAAGGACAGAGGGGTTTTTTTTCGCCTCCTTTTTTCCTAATGTATCTTATCTTCTTATTTTCTATGCTACCTCTCGACTGACCTGTCTTCCCCCGAAATGTGATGTTTGTGTATGGTCGGAGGGGTCCAATTTCGCTGCATGTAACAGTGTATGTGACAAATAAAGGCTTTCATCATCATTTTAATGAACATTCTATATGATTCATAGATTAAGTAATCAATACATTTTTATTAGTTAAATGTGTCATGATATCGTTATGTTATGACTTTACTTGTTGAGGCACAGAACTATTAACTAATTGTTAAGTAATATGTCATTGTGGTTATGGATTTACAATTAGTTAGTTAGTCACTTTAGTTCATCATGAATTATACATTAACTCGTGATTATCTGTGCATTAATTAAGCATGAATTAATGCATATTTTTGTAGACATATTGTAATGTGTTACCAAGATTTGCTTTTCATTTTCTGTCAAAATCTACAATTTTCCTGTTAACTCTAAAGACTTTTTTTGGATAAATAATAAAAGACATTTTGCCTTTTATCGTTATTATTATTATGAAAGGACACATCAGAAATGACAAGAAGCAACATGGGTGTGGGATCTGGAAAGGTCCCCGAGTCGGGATTCGAACCCGAGACGCCCGGAACGCTTCGGCGCTGTATGTCTGCGTGCTGCCCACAAGGGTATCGGCATCAATATCTTTGAAGGATATATAAGAGAGTATAACAATGTATATACAATATATAAAATGTATTGTGACAGACTGCCGTTCATTTTCTGTACAAATTCTACACTAAAACATTGTGAACACAGATAGAGACATGGTTGTTCAGAAAAATAATTTATTGAAATGTTCATGGTAACTCTGAAGAAATTTTAATAATGCATGTAGAAAAAAAGGAGCACATAGACATTTGGAAAAGATTGTATAACATATAAGATTATTTTTTACAATTATTAGTTATTTCTTCAAAACAAGGCAACTAATTAATATTCAGCACACCTCTGCCACAATATTTTCTAACCTTTTAGTTAGAAGTGGTATTTTATATTACAATATTTCTTGCTGTTTCATTGTAATTGTATGTGAAATATAGCCATTTCTAAGTGAAATTTTATCAGTGTGTCTAAAATTAGAAATAGTAGGTCACAATGAACAACTCACCGATACCAAAAGAATCATGTGCTACAGCTCAACTGTCAGGGTCATGGACTATTCTGTGTTTTTCTTAGTTTTCCCTTGTGTTTTCCTATGCCCATATTTGGTTTTCCTGTTCCTGTTCCCATTGTGTCCTCATTAGTTTCAGGTGTGTTAGATCATTAGTCTCGTTTGGTTCCCTTTATAAGTTGTATTCCCTCAGTCTCTTGTTGTCTGATCTCCGTTATGTTAAGGTGTTTTCGATGTCTCCTGGTTTCTAAGTTTAGTTATTAAAGTATTTTGTGTCTGAATCGCTCTCTGATTCTCCTGTTCTGCTCCTTGTACAAACCATTCGGTGATATAAACAGTCACCAGAGCTGAATAACTGTACACAGATACTCAAAAAGACGTCTGTAGAGAATAGTAAACTACTCAACAGTAAGGAATTTTTATGAAATGTATACAGAATAAAAAAAGAAATAAACATTTTGGTAATGAAGCAGATTATTACTTTATGATGAAAGATTATTCTTTATAAATGTCAGGGTACACTCTTAAAAATACAGTTGTTTGTTTTTGTTTTTTGGCATCAGTGGTTCTGTAAAGAACCTTGAACATCCATTGAATCTTTCAAATGCAGAAAAGGTTCTTTAGAGTCAAAAAAGGTTCTTTAGATTTTTCAAATGTTCTTCAAAATGGTTCTTTTAGGAACTGAATAAAAAATGAGGCTGTGATGGATTTGTTTAACGACACACTGATCGTTCAGCTAATGAAATGTCTTTGTGAATGAAACTCTCAGTAAACAAACCTCCATAAAACTGTTTTAAAAAGTTGTGAGCTGTGAAAATGACATGTATATAAGCAGGGGAAGAGTTTGTGTCAAGCAGGCAATAAGCCCCGTGAAGCCGTGGTTTACAATGAATTTATAACAGCTAAGGGACATTAGCTGTTGTAAATTCACTGTAAACCACAGCTTCTTGGGGCTTATTGCTTTTATAAAACTGTTATTCCATATACGTAGTGAGGTTTCACAAAATAAAACAGAGCAAATAAAGTGTAATGAAATTAATAAAAACTTTATTATTCTGCCAAACACTGTAGTTCCTCAGAAACGGTTGTGGTTGTAACAAAGTGGTTGCCGAGCAACACACAAACGTAAACAAAGGTGTATGTTTGTAGAGTAATTTAAAACAGCTTAGAATGTGGCTCAACCAATCAGAATCAAGGACCAGAACTATCAGTTTTATACATTTAAATTTACAATTACAACCCTTTCAGTATTTACTTATTTTATTTATTTATTTATTTTTGGTCTGAATTGAATTTGAACTTGTCATAATAAATCAAAACAAAATACAAAAGTTCCCCTTAATTGCAGAAATTGGTAACGCCTAACTATTTGGTTCACACTTTCACCCAGGGTTGTCCACAGTTTTTCCACATAATTAGGCTACTTTTAAACTGCTGCCATGAGTTCATTATTTCTCCTGCGGGTTAAAGGGATAGTTCAGCAAAAAATGAAAATTCTGTCATAAATTACTCGCCCTCATTTCGTTCCAAACTTGTAAGAACTTTGTTCATCTTTAAATCACAATTTCACAAATTAAGACATTTTTAATGAAATTCAAGAGCTTCCTGACCCTTCACAGACAGCAAATCAACTGAAACATTTAGAAACCTAGTAAGGAGAAAAACAAGTAAGGAGTAAAATAGTGACATCAGTGGTTCAACCATAATTTTAAGCTACAAGAATATTTTTTGTGTGCAAAACAAAACAAAAATAACAACTTCTGTTTTATAACAATAATAATGCACATTTAAAAATGACTGTATTTTATCTTTAGTGTGGATAATGATTTTAATCTTTTGCTCTACTGAGAAAATTCATGAATTCAAGGTTCTATCAAACTTAAAATTATTGACATTATCATTTAATGGTTTCACAAATCTAACAGAGCAAAATAAATATCAAAATAACTGGATGTTACAAACGCTTGGAGTACAAAGGACGCTGAATGAGGAACAGTCACTAATGGAATGCAAATGAAATTGAAACTAACCATCACATGCAAGCTTGCTGAATCAGTTCTTGCTGGATTACATTTCTGTAAAGGTTTGAGCACATTCAAAATGGGTTATAAAGTCTAATTTTTAGATTTGACATATAAGCCTAAAGACAGGAAAATAAAGTCAAAGGAGGAATTCAAGAACACCACCGCTGAGGAGTTAAAAAGAAAAATCTTGACTCCAGAAGCTACTATGAAACGCTAAAAGCCGAGCCACTTTAATGGTGCCTAAAATCCAGGGTTGGCTAACTAAAATCCTTACCTGGCTAACTAAAACCGGTGTTGAGCCAAATTTTGACCCCCTAACCCAAATTTTGACTCCCCACATTGAAGCCGCTACCTACTTGTCTAATCCTAACCCCTTCCTCACATCTTTAATCAACTAATATTAAGGGGGTTATAATGCAGTGGGGGTCAGAATTTGGTACAACACTGATTTTGTGAGAAATGACTCCCCTATAATTCCAGTGACAATATCTTACTTGTTCATTAAGTTTACATGTTAAATAAGTTGTATTTAGCATGTGCTATGCCAAGTGTGGATTTTAACTGAAACAGACTGGTTACAAGGCCACATAGATAACTATATATTTCAGTCACCCAGATACACTGTAAAAACAATTTTTTGAGTCAACTTAAAATAATTTGTTACCTGGCTGCCTTCAAATTTTAAGTTCAGTCAACTTTTTGCAAAACCTGAGCTAGTCCTTTGTGAACTAGTCCTAGGTTTTTCACCAGATCAGAACTAAACCGGTGCAGAAAGATTCTCTGGAGAGTGAATATCAATAATTATCAAAGAAAAAGTTGAACTTTCGACTCACCGTCACAAAGGGACGCCAAAAAGTTTGAAAGGGGTGGGGCCACTTTTAATAAAATCCCTATAACTCCTGAACAGAATGAGATATCTCTGCAAAACTCAGAACACTGATGTAAGAGCTCAATCTGAGGTTGCAGGATAAAAATCATAGAGATTGGCCACTTGGTGGTGCTATAAGAGGGAAAAAACATTAAAATGGCTATAACTACGCAACCATTTGTCTTTTCAACATGACAATCTGTATGCACGGTCTTGGTCCAAAGTGCCACTCATGTCTACAAGGACATTTGTGTATCTCAAAACAACATGGCTGCCATTGGCCAACGAAGTTTGAGCACCTGTTAGACAAGGTTAACAGAGGCCGATCAGAACGAAACTCTGTGGACTCATACGCGTGAAATACATATCATACAATAGAACTCCTCATTCCGGAAAACTTTGCCTTTAGAACCACTGCTGTCAATCAAATTGTTTGTTAAATGATTAAAAAAATGTAAAAAACCTACTTTTGCAAACTAGAACAAAAATTTACAGACAATGTACTCACCCCCTTGTCATCCAAGATGTTCATGTCTTTCTTTCTTCAGTCGTAAAGAAATTATGTTTTTTGATGAAAACATTTCAGGATTTTTCTCCATATAATGGACTGATATGGTGCCCCGAGATTGAACTTCCAAAATGCAGTTTAAATGCGGCTTCAAACAATCACAAATGCAGTTGTAAACAATCTATATTACAATAATATAATAGAATTTGTGCGATCTTTAAGAGTTTGAAATTGATGTTGCTCAATTAGGGACATTAAAATATACACATCATAACTTGGAGAAACAATGCTGACTAATGACATATGGTACGGATTTAAATACGTCGAGCTTTCCAAGATTTGAATTTCAATACAGCATAGAGCAATATATTAACAGAGGCTTGTGTTGTATGCTAAATATGATTCTGTGATTCTAAACATATAATTTTTTGGTATATTGAGTTTTGAATTATCATGTTTTCTGTGTGACCATATTTCACAATGTGTGTGAGCAAATTGTGTCAGTGTGTGTAACTGATTTATTAAAGGTGTAGTAAGTGATTTCTGAGAAACGCTGTTGAAAGTTGATCAGGCTGAGCATCAAAACACTCCAGCCAATCAGCAGGAGGGGCGTGTCCACTTATCATATATATGATAAATAATATTAATAATAATATGTCTGTACATTTTACAGAAACATTAAATATGCTGAGAAACCTTCCCATATTAAATATGAACTATAATCTTGTGCTTCAGATATCTGTTAGCATCACAGAAAAAAGGATAAGCAGTTTTTGGTGAAAAATGTCTCTTTAGCTTTAGCAACATTTTTTTGTGTGAGATGATAACTATGAAAGCCTGTTTTCTCCATGAAATTAAAAAAAAAAAAAAAGAAATATATATATATATATATATGTATATATATATATATGTATGTATGTGTTATCTCACAATTCTATTTTTTTTTTTTTTGAAAAAATTCAAAACTGTGTTTTATTTTATTTATTTTTCTTTTTTAATAAAATGAGACACCTATTTGACTGATCAGTTCTATCTCAGTAAAGAAGTCAAATACCAATAAGTGAAATCACAAAAAAGTCACATGGTCCATTTTGTTTCCACTTTTAGGACATGCACACACATTCCATATTTGCTCCAGTGAAATTTTTCACCAATTTTCATCCATATAATTGCTAACGAAAAATCTGAATCACCTTCACTGGTTAGTTAAGAAGTATTTTCAAAAACTTTACATAATATATCATCAAGTATATCATAGGAAATGACAAAAAACTGCAGGTGTCCTCAAGGCAACACTGTACCATAATGGAACCACTTATGGCCATACCAGGTATATATGATAGAATACATGTATATGATATTTGTAAGGAAAAGAGAATTATCTAAATGTATTTGCATTTTTGCATGATATTGTAATGTATTTATAAGAACGTTTGTGTGTGTATGTGCATGCTTGTAAGGATAAGGTGCATATTAGCATAAGGTTATGATGATTTTTAATTTTGTACTTTGAAAAAACACTAATTACAATGCTTTGTCATGATAACAGATATGATAGGTTGGTTATACTTGTGATCCACAATGGTACAGTGTTGCCTAAGAGCAATATCTAGATATAAAATCTTACTTTTTATTAAATATGAGATGTGCAATGCATCAGAAACTTAGGATAAATCTGTTTGTTCAAATGTTTGGTTAAAGAAATTGATGTTTTAAATATATTTATTTTTTCAGCATGAAAATATCACGTTTATTTTTGTCCGTTGTGGTACAATGTTGCCTTAAGACAACAAACATTTAAATCATAAATAAACAAAATAAATAAATAAATAAAAATGTTTATTGATAGCATTATAGTGTTATAGTAATTTTAAGCAGGAAAAATATTTTTTTCCTCATTGCTATCATATTACGTACCGTGAAGCGTTAACTAACGGTGAACTGAATGTGAAAGTAAAACAGACAGTGGGGAGAAAACTCAAGGAAGCAGCTCAATGCCGCAACATGTCTTTCTATTCGAGAATGTTGAATGTCTAAAACGCAAGTGTATGTTATAAATGATCTGAAACATTTCCAGCAGTGAGAACGAATCTAGAAGCGGCTTTCCAAGGTAATATAATTTGTTCATTTAATGTTTTAAGCAGTGGTGTAGTGACAATTTTATTTTTTAGCCTGGACAAACGTGAGTGGGCACTAGTAAGGGAGAGGTGGGGACGAAAGTAACAAAGTGAATTTCTCAGAGCCCAGACTACATTTGCTTTCCAAGCTATGACAGCACATTCAGCTTGCAACCCTTGATAGAACTGCTTTCCCATGGTTAGGTCCAGAAAGCAGTTTTTGAGTACAATGAGTAAATTATTGAAGCGGTATTTTTTTTATTTATTTATTTATTTTATTTTTTTTTCAAATTAGTTGTGTCATTTTTCTCATTTCATGTGTCACAGCAATGATCAATCTACAGGTTATTTAGCACTGCAACACATCCTGAAGTTTGCCTTGTCAGAGTTTTTCAGTATAAAAGCAAATCAGTTTTAAATGTCAGGAGTAAGTAACACTTGTTACTTTTGTCCCGCTACAGTGACAGTAAGTGTTTCTTTTGTCCGGCTGCATGCTAATGGTGACTTTCTGTGTCTTGCATCATTTATTAAAGTGTTTGTGTCGTATTATACTAAGAGAACATGCCAAGAGTGAGGGTCAGAAAGACAGACAGAGGTCTGATTCAGTCAGATGTTCTGGACATAATCTGTCTCAGGGCAGCTGCCACGGCGCAATTACCTTAGTCATGTTTAGGTTTTAGCCATAGCTTAGCTTTTCCACCTGCACCTATGAAATTGCAATGTTTCCAAATTTTATGCACATTTTGAATTTATGCATAAAAACAACTGTATGGAAACATGAATAAGCTTACATTATGTTAAGAATGCATATTAGTCTATGCTAATTTAATTTAATTTTCATATTGTTCATTCTGTTAAAAAAATGTTATACATTTTTTAAAAAGTAACAATGTGTAACTTATGTTCAAGTAAAATTATACTGAAGTCTTTCTACATTTGTACAAAATACCACCTGGTATTGATAGACCACACTTCTGAGTTACTGACCACAGCAAAAATATATCTCTGTCTACACTGTAAAAAATAAAAAACACAATTTGTTGAGTCAGCTTAAAATAATTAGTTACCCTGCTGCCTTAAAATTTTAAGTTACTCTTTCGTCTATTGTGGAACACGAAAGATATTTTGAAGAATGTCGGTGACCAGTGTTGGTGTTTCAGTTCCTGTTGGCTTTCATTATATGGACAAAATACACAATGAAAGTCAATAGGAACTGAAACTGTTCTGTCACCAGCATTCTTTAAAATATCTTTTTGTGGTAAACAAGAAAGAAGTGCATATAGGTTTGGAACAGCATGAGGGTGAGTAAATGATGACAATTTTCATTTTTGGGTGGATTATTCCTTTAAGGGACTGTTTATTCAAAAATGCAAATTCTCTCATAACTTACCGTCAAGCTGTGTGGAATTGAATCTCCTAAAAAAAATACAAAAATAATGTTTTTTTTATAGTGATATTGGTGACTTTACAAAAACACTTTTCACATTTGATTATGGTGTCAGTAGAAGTAGATGTAGATGTTGGAGCCTTTGTCATTAGTTCAAAAGGATTGTTCACCCAAAAATGACAATTCTATCATCATTTACCTACCCTTGTTATTCAAAATGTATTTGAGAAGATGCTAGGTAGAAAGTTAGATATAGAGAGCCATGAATAAAGTGTGACAAAAGGTTTATTTTTAAAAACCATCCCTTTAACATCACTAAATCATGTAGTAAAACATCTTACCAAGCATGATCAGAGTAAAAGGAAGTGAAAGCCTGGTCAGTTACTGGACATTAATTTTTTTCTTACCATCTCGAATGAGCCATCTTAGGTGTCCAGTGTTCACAAAGACTGAAGAATTTTAACGTTAGTCAACATGAACGTACAGCCTTCCGCGCTGCATCTAGAATTCAGATGAGATGGTGTTCAGATCAGTTCGTTAGTTTTGCGGTACATGTGCGACAAGTGCAGAGAGGTTTTAAGAACGTGCATGAGCATTCAGACACTGTACACGAAAACCTGGAGTTTGCCAAGATTTGTCCACTTTGGCATGATTAATAAATGCATATAATGTCTCCAAAGAGACGCCACAGTGTTTGCAGACGAACATTTCAGGTTTTATAACGTTAGCATTAAAGGGGTCATCGGATGCCCGTTTTCCACAAGTTGACATGATTCTTTAGGGTCTTAATGAAAAGTCTCTAATATACTTTAATTAAAAATTCTCTATGGTAGTGTAAAACAACACCCTTTTTACCTTGCCAAAATCAGCTCTGCAAAAATCATCTCATTCTAAGGGGTTGTTCCTTTAAATGCAAATGAGCTCTGCTCGCCCCGCCCCTCTCTTCTCTCTGTGGAAAGACGATCTTGTTTACTTTAGCCGCGTTTAGACGCTAAACTTCCTAACTACCACGTTATGAGCAGAGGTGATTGCAAAGATGCATAAAAAAAAACGCTTATACTCACTTCTGCTGTAAGTGAAGCTGGATCACGAATGATTCGCGTGAACATAGACGGATATATGTAGATCGGGAGGAGCATTCCCTTCACAAACAAACGTAATCCACTGCATCTCCAGCGGCTCAGATGTCGGGAGTAAATGACGACCACTATGACCACTTACACGCTTATATGAGGTAATGGGTAACTTAAGCATCAAGCGATTTCATAGCGATTAAAAACCACAGCGAAATGACTGTCTAAAAATCAGCTTTAAACCTTTAAAAGCCCGGATTCTTGGTCAACAATTTCATACAAGTTAATATAAAAACTCATCTGCTAGCAACGTGATCAAAACCAAGACAGAGACCTGTTTATGTTCACACTTTGACGGTAAAACCTCCTACAAAAAAAGGAAAGAAAAGAAAGAAAGATATTTGTTTTGTACAGAACATTCTCCTCAGTCTAAAACGAGTATCCACCACAAAGCTCTCTACCATCGACGTACACCGTAAAGTTTTTTATTTTCTTATTAATTAAACCGAAAAATAACCCAAAAATACACTGACATTAAATATGTAATTAAAAAGCAGTAATACTGTACATACATTTGATTGCAGCTGCAGGTTCTTGTGTGTGCGTCTTCCTTTTCTTCTCTCCCAGAAGAAAAAAAAAAGCCAATTTGTCATTGGTCAGATTTCACACTCATTTTTTTTTACTGTATTTGGATTTACAGTAAAATAAATATTTCCCATAATGCAACTTTAAAATACAGTAACATACTGTATAACTGTTCTGTAGTAAAGTACAGTTCATATTACAGTTAAATACTGTGTAATTTACAGACATCACTAACTGCATAATTTTACTCTTATTCCTAGACTTAAGATTAAGAGTGATTCATAAAGGTTCCTAAGTGTTAATACTTGGTCTCAGCTCCTAAATTATTTAAGACAGCTGAAAAGGTCTCCTAACCTAGTTAGGAGTAACAGGATGGCAGCAAACAGGAGGAAACACACACTTTCTAATGAACATATGACGTATTGGAGTTATATGATGATGTGGAATTGATAAAACGATACAAACTTGATCATCAAGCAAATTTTTTCATGACTGACCAAGTAAAAAACTTAGTAACTTATCCCACTCTACAAATCAATGTTCTAACTGCAGAAATAGAAGTTTTTTTTTTTTGTTTTTTTTTTGCTGGAAAATTGAAAAGATGCAGCAATGTTCCGGTGATGACAGAGTAAGCAGGGTCATTAACCCAACCAAACATAACAGTGGCCAAAAGAGATATGTGGAGGTTAATGACCTCGCATTTCACTTAAACCATCAAAATATGAAAGGAAAAAACAGTGGGGGAGTGTTGTAATAAGGTTTGTCCAACAAATTGATTTTGTTGCTATGCTTTTGAACAAAGTCTTTAAGGGGGTGAGGAAGTCTCTAAACACTAAATTGGCAACATTGACATTTACTACAATCAATAATGTTATTAATATTTTGTTGTCTCTCTCTCGTTTTTGCATGTGTTCATAATTTCACTGTATGACAGCATGGCCAAAACTTAAGACCGCACAATTTGGCATGTTTCATTGCATTATTATCAGAAACGAAACTAATGGCTCCAAGTAAATATGCTTACAAAATCAATAATACGTTTTTTCCCTGTTGGCCACTACTATATGGCAGTTCATTGACTTTTCAACTGACGGTCAAACCATGCTGCTAAAACAAGACACTTTTATGAGGATTGTGGGCTTTCTTGGAGTTACTGGAGCTGTTGATGGATCTCATGTTCACATCGTTGCTCCAACCGTAAACGAGGAGACAAACCAATAGAAAATGATTTCAAAACATCAGTAATAATTTGTGATAATTTTGCACAATGCAAGGCATTAAAAAAATACATTGAAATATTGAATAATGTCTTAATTAAATGATTTTATTGTAGCTACATCAAATGATTGGTGTTGTGCTGCTGTGGCTCACTTTTGGCTGTTTTAGAGATCAAAGGCAGCCATTTTGGTTTGACATCATTGTAGTCCTTAGTTCTCAACACTTAAGTGTCCCCTCAGTCAACACTTAAGAGTCGGTCTTAGACTTTACTGAAAGTTGCTTTTAGCTTCTTTGTAAAAGTCTCCTACTCTTAAAAAAGTCCTGCTTTTTACTAAGAATTTTTTGACACTTAAGTCAAAGGTTAAGACTATTCTTAATAGCATTTCTGAGAAGTTTTATATATATTGGCCCAGGTCTTCGGCACGGGAGGCGGGCGCACTAACGAGGCTGAAGACTGCAGTCACTAGCGTCACTCTTGAGATTAGGGGAGTGGGGTTTTACCTGCACAGCACCTGCCCACTGGCCTCCGTTAGCAATATTACATACTGCACAATGCTTTATGAACAGAGGAACATTAAAACAGTAAATCAAATCATCGAATTACAGGGCAAGGCTTGTCACTTGTCCCCAATCTGGCAAACCCTCGTGAGCGTCGAGTCTGAGGAGGAGGATGCTGGAGAAATGGCTCTCTGCAATATTTTGAATTTGGACTGCAGTACACATTTAAACTGCTAGTCGTCAATCTTACACACTGCACCTTTAAAATTATTAAAGGGGTCATCGGATGCAAAGTTCACTTTTTCATGTTGTTTGAACATTAATGTGTGTTGGCAGTGTATGTACAAATCTACCCTATAATGATAAAAATCCATGCAGTGGTTTTTAATTAATCTGTAAAAATAATATCCCCTTTTTCAAATCGAGCCGTTCTCAGATGCCTGTCGTTGTGGCCTCACACCCACAGAGGCCGCTCCCACCATAGTTGATTGACATGAGCTCTCACCTCAGACCCGCCTTAAATCAGCTGTAACAGTCCGACCTCCATTGTTTCAATGTGGAGCAGGGATGTAAGTTAGACAAGAATATCTCTGATTGAGCGATTGAGGTGTTGTGTTGCTGGATGTAATAATGAACATAGTGGTCGTCATTTACTCCCGACATCTGAGCCGCTGAAGATGCAGTGGATTACATTTGTTTGTGAAGGGAATGCGCCTCCCGATCTACATATATCCGTCTATGTTCACACGAATCACTCATGATCCAGCTTCACTTACAGCAGAAGTGAGTATAAGGTTTTTTTTTATGAATCTCTGCAATCTCCTTTCCTAATAACGTGCTAGTTAGCAAGTTTAGCGGCTAAACGTGGCTAAAGTAAACAGGCTTGTCACGCCACAGAGAGAAGAGAGGGGCGGGGCGAGCAGAGCTCATTAACATTTAAAGCAGCCTCGACCAGAACAGGATGATTTTTGCAGAGCTGATTTTGACAAGGTAAAAAGGGTGTTGTTTTACACAACTATTGAGATCACTGGCATAATATTGCGCAAAGTTTGTATGTTGCTTGTGTGATATCCATTGGCCCGCCTTCATGGTTTAAAACAAAAATATTTCTTGTTTATATTTATATTTCTTTTTTATTTATAGAAGTGAGTCAAATCCATTTAGCCATTGTAGTCTGAAAAGCACAACTGAAGGAAAAAAAAAATGTCAGTAACTGGTGTGTTTTGTGTGTTTAGTATGGCTACAGTAGACGTGAATGTGATTGAAACAGCAGCTCTAGGGAGACCCTTCCAGCTGGGGATGCTGTACGACTGCAGGAAAGATGCTCTCATACCAGGTACCACAACACTAAGTTCACTTATTCATCCTATCACAGCACTGATATGTGACCCTGGACCACAAAACCAGTCGCTGGGGTATATTTGTAGCAATAGCCAAAAATACACTGTATGTGTAAGAATTATAGATTTTTCTGTTATGTCAAAAATCATTAAGAAATTAAGTAAAGATCATGTTCCATGAAGATATTTTGTAAATTTCCTACTGTAAATATATAAAAACTTATTTTTTGATTTGTAATATGCATTGCAAAAAACTTAATTTGGAAAACTTTAAAGGTGATTTTCTCAATATTTTGATTTTTTTTGGACCATCAGATTCCATATACTAAAATAGTTGTATCTCAGCCAAATATTGTTCAAACCATGCATCGATGGAAAGCTTATTTTTTCAGCTTTCAGATTAAGTATAAAGCTCAGTTTCGAAAAATTGACACTTATGACTGGTTTTGTGGTCCAGGGTCACATATGATCAATTAACAGATGACTCCAGTAGATGATGCTGAACCCAGTGAGTCCTCAGGGCATGATGGGAGTCATATCTAGCAAGTTTTATGCAGTGAAATAGTTTAAAATCTGATCACAAATGAGAGTAAGGTGTCTTTTTGACAAAGAATTTTCTTGTTATTATAAAACATTCTGCAAAAGTGTTGTAGCCTATATAAACTACAGGTATAAATTAATAAATGCATCATATCCTGAACTATTTGAATGATTATTAATGAATTAGACATGATTGACAGGATGCTGCCTATTCCTCATAGGGGTTTCTGTGCATGATTTATTGTGTTACTGTAAGTGGTAGAGGACAGTTATAGATACTCATGTCTCAAAGGAGACTGATCATCCTCCAGCATCCCACTACTGTTGGGAAAGTGATTCTAATAAACTCATGTACCATATAAGCTCACTTGTTGTTTTAGTTTGAAATATAAAAATACTAGAAAGCATGAGCATTACAGCAGACGCACACTGTCCTATTGTGAGTTTAACTTTAATCCTTTTTTATTTCCCATCACAGGAATCACACTGTGGGATCCAGAGAAGCTCCAGCAGAGCATACGAACCCGTCCCCAAATTAACACTAATTTCAGAGTCACAGCTTCAGACTCCATTGAGGACAAATCAAGCTTACTGAACATCGACAGCTCTCTGAAACTCAGTCTTTTAGCTGGACTGGTCAATGTGACAGGAGCAGCCAAATATCTCAATGACACCAAGACGTCTTTCAGACAGCAGAGACTGACGCTACATTATCACTCAACCTGCAGATTTGAAGAACTGACCATGAACCACTTGGCACCCGAAAATATAATTTATCATGAGGTGTTTGATAATGACATGGCGACACACGTGGTGACAGCAGTGCTGTATGGAGCAGACGCCTGCTTTGTGTTTGACAGAGACGTTTCAGCAGATGAGGAAATAAAGACAGTAGAAGGAGAAGCAAAAGTGGTCCTTGAGAAACTCAAATACATTTCAGTAGATGTAAACAGCAATCTGAAGATCACTGAAGATCAGAAGAATGCAGTCCAGAAATTCACATGCACATTTTATGGTGATTTCCAGTTACCGTCTAACCCGACCTCTTTTGAGGATGCGCTGAAGGTTTTCACTGATCTTCCAAAACTACTGGGAGAAAAGAAAGAGCTGGCGGTTCCTCTGAGAGTTTGGCTTCATCCTCTGGACAAACTTCACACAAAAGCTTCAAAACTTCAGAAACACATCAGTATGGATCTAATCATAGCGACTGAATCAGTGATTGAGAGTTTAAATACTGCTGAGATGAAATGCAGTGATCTTCTGAAAGACTCTCCTGCTCTGACTTTTACTGAATTTCAGAACAAAATTCTACAAATGAAGCAAAACTGCTACGAGTGCAAACTGAAGCTCATTAAGAGACTCGGCTCTCTCCTGCCAAACATCCGTGGAGACGTGATGAAGGAAACTGAGCTGAATGATCTTCTACAAGAACATGATAAGTCTCCATTCAGAGGAAGAGACCTCACAGAATGGCTGAAAGAGAGAGAAAGAGAGTCTGAGATCATTAAATCAGTCCTCAGACGGCTGAAGGATGCTGGTGCACAGGTAGAAGTCAATCTAGATGCCGTCTGGATGGATTTGGGAGATGAAAATCTGGTCTGTTACACATTCACATCATTGGACTGGACAGATGTGCTGCTTCCTAAACAAACCAATTATCTGAATCCTTCAAGAAAAGGAGAAACTGATGAGAACCACCCTGATTCAGAGCAAAAGTCTTGGCTCAGTTCTGACGTCATGAAGAACACGAGGAGCAACTTGGAGATCTTTAAAAAGTTAATGGATTCAAAAGACCGTAAACCAACCAGGTTCATTGTGTCCTCAAGAGAAATGAAGAATAATCCTGGTTCCTGCATTCTGCTGTATGAACATGGATGTGATGAAGCTGTTTGCTTTATTCCTCCATCCAAACCAGTCTGTCCAGTCACTGAAGAGGTCAAACAAAACACTGTGGTTCTGAAGGTTCCTCCATCATGTCCTGATACAGTGGAGCTCAGATTACTGTATAAACCGAAGCAGGACTCAGTCTGGACATCTAAACCTGTGATGAAGGATCAAAACACAGTTACTCTGACTGATCTGAGATCAGGAACTGACTATGAGATCAAATGTGCAGCAGTGGGGAAACTCAACTACACCATAGACAGTGACGTCATTGAAGTTTTCACAGCGGTATGATGATATTTTATCAAACATCAGCAAAAAATAACGTATGTTGAAGCATCTTTGCAAGAATCAGCACCTTCTTATCTTAGTTATAATTTGTAAGATGTTAATTTGTATCAAATGTTCTTTTAGGGAAGAAGCAGAATGATTACTGGTGAGTCAGCTTTTTCTCCTGCTTATTTGTTGAATTGTGAGAATTTGTAGCAGTCATGGTTAATTTAAACTGGGGTTTCGTAAGTGAACCTAAAGTAAGGTTGTGAATAACAAAAACGTTATTTTGTGACTGTGTGTGTGCTGCAGACATATAACTAATTGGTAACACTTTCTATGAAGCCCCTATTTATAATACATTATCATGGTATTTCTAAGGCATTATAACGAATGCATAATGCATTATAAATAACCTTATAATATGTTATATCATCTCATGAATAATCATAACAACAATTATAATACATTATAATACTTGAGTATTTGAGGTTATAACTTTTAAAATTATGATTATTTATAACACACAATGGACAGCGTATAAAATCTACTTAATTTATAATGGACTATATCATATTACATTTATTTTTTACATTATATTACGTTTTATTTTGATGGTCCCCCTAGTCTATTGACAATAAGCAATTGTCCAACTACAAGTCAACTAACACTCCTTAGAGCAGTGGTTCCCAACCACCTTCCTGGAGGCCCCAACACTGCATGTTTTCCATGTCTCCTTAATCAAACACACCTGATTCAGATAATCGGCTCATTAGTAGAGACTCCTAGACCTGAAATGGAGAACCTGACAAAGGAGAGATGCAAAACGTGCAGTGTTGGGGGCCTCCAGGAACATGGTTGGGAACCACTGCCTTAGAGTATTAGTAGACTTAGGTTAAGGTTAGGCTAGGTAGCAGGTTCACATACTTGCAAAGTTAATTATAATCAGTTTGTCTTTTGGGGAACCATCAAAATACAGCGTTAGCATATATTTAGGATACTACTAATAATAATTACTGCTAGCTGACATGCAGTACCATCAAAATAATCAAACTGATAATACAAGTGTCATATTACACATTCATCTGATCTGATACCTGTTCTTATGGCTCTTTGAGAAATATTATTATTATTACTTATAAGTAGTCTTTGCATGCTTTAAGTAAAGTGACATGCGTAAGATGGCAATATATGAGACTCATAATACATTATAACTATGAGGAGGTAATCATACTCTTAAAAGCTATAACCACAAATAAGTAAAAATTATAATACATTAAAACTGTTCTTATGAATACTCATGAGATGATACAACATACTATAAGGTTTTTTATAATGCATTATGCATTCATTATAATGCCTTAAGAATACCCTTATAATGTATTATAAAGACAGGCTTCATAGAAAGTGTTACCAACTAATTCGATCCCCTTTACTCGTGCCGTGGGTCGCTGATTTCCAAGAGCTCCTGAATCTTCTCACTGTGTGTGCTTATTTTTCCTAAAAAATTATAGTTCTTGATAAATAAACGTATATTACATATAAAATTCCAATGGATTAGATCACTTTTTACATCATGTTTATTTCCAGTTCTTTTGCATGCATCATGCAGAGTTTTTCTGGCTTGGCTTTGGCTTTGATTGAATATTCCACGGGAATACTGGACTGGAAGTCCTCTGAATGATTAATTGGCACTTTAAAGCTCCTTCTAGGAGTGTCTACATGTATAGTTTGCCTGGATTGTTCAGTGACAATGGTGTGAAAATGACAGCGAGTGATTCATGTAAATGGGGCTTTAGTATGGGATGAAATTAATTTACTAACAAATGCATGCACAATTTTCAATGAACTTGAAAAATGTTACAAATGTATCTTACTATCCACAACCAAAAGTCTCTCAACTTGTGTCTGTGTAATTCAGACGTACATGAATGTGCAGCGGTTTGTACAACAGAAACATGTTTTTGAATATAAATGTTATGTTTTGTATTGAAGTAGCATAACTTGTTCATGTAATGAAGATGTGCATTCTTGGATCAGGCAGCACGCATCCATTCGTTGAAATCTCTTCTGAGTCAATTCTGTCTGATTCATTTGGATTTTGAGACTTTCAATCTGCCCTTATAACCTTTCACAATCCATACACAAATAGTTTGCAATCCACACGGAGCTACGCTGAAGAAAATCAGGGACCACTAGACGGCACATGTGCGCATTCTATTGTGTATGGTTATATGAATGGTTTCCATTGAGATTTTGTTGTTGTTTGTTTGTTTTGTTGTCCCGGTGGGCCACTGTGGGCAGGCGCATTACATACAGTGCCCTCCACAAATATTGGCACCTTTGGTAAATATGAGCAAAGGCAGCTGTGGAAATAAATCTGCATTGTTTATCCTTTTGATCTTTCATTCAAAAAAGTCACTAAATTCTAATCTTTTATTGAAGTAAAATAATAGAAAGTTTGGGGGACATTATCTTATTATTAAATACATTTTTTTTTTCTAGTTCACGTTGGCCACGATTATTGGCCCTTCAATTATTGCAACGTCCTTGATAACAGATAACAGCTCTGAATTTTCTCCTATAATCCCTGATGAGTTTAGAGAACACCTAACAAAAGATCAGAGACCATTCCTTCATATATAATCTCTCCAGATCCTTCAGATTCCCAGCTCCATGTTGGTTCTTCTCCTCTTCAGTTCACCGCACTCATTTTCTAAAGGGTTCAGGTCAGGGAACTGGGACGGCCATGGCAGAAACCTTATTTTGTCCTCAGTGACACATGTTTGTTTTGGATCATTGTCCTGATGAAACATCTAAACACGGCCCATTATAAGATTTCTAACAGTGGCAGTCAGGTTTAGATTTTTTTTATCTCTTAGTATTTGATAGAATCCATGATGCCATGTATCTAAACAAGATGTCCAGGATCTCTTGCAGAAAAATAGGCCCAGAACATTAAAGATCCAGCAGTTTATTTAAATGTGGGTATGGGGTACTTTTTATCCCTGTTTGCACCAAACCCATCTTGAGTGTTTGCTGCCAAAAAGCTCTTTTTTTAGTTTCATCTGACCACAGAAGCCAGTCCCGTTTGAAGTTGTAGTCATATCTGACAACTGAATATGTTTGTTTTTGGATGAGTGAGCAGGATTTCTCTGGAAACCCTCGTACACAACATGTGGTGATGTAGGGGCTATTTTAAATTTTTTTTAGGCTTTCTGGCCCCAAGACTCAACTAATCTCTGCAATTCTTCAGCTGGGATCCTTGGAGAGTCTTTGGCCACTCAAAGTCTCCTCCTCACCAACCATTATGACGATATAGACACACGTCCTCTTCTAGGCAGATTTGTAACATCTTTAGTTGATTGAAACTTCTTAATTATTGTCCTGATGACAGAAATGGGATTTTCAATGCTTTAGCTGTTTTGTTACAGCCACTTTCTATTTTGTGAAACTCAGTAATCTTGTTCTGCACATCAGAACTATGTTCTTTGTTTTTATTCCTTGTGATGGACAATTAAGGGAATTTGGCCTTTGTGCTCCTCATATTTAAGATCCTGTGCAACAGGAAGTCATGGCTGGACAATTTTATGTTCCTTGTCACCCCGGTGTGCTAAAAAACTGTAAATATAAATGGGAATTTTTTTACTTATAAGAATTTCTAGGGGTGCCAATAATTGTGGCTAACATGATCTGGAGGAAAAACATTCATTTCGCAATGAGATTTTCTTCTCACTTTCTATTATTTTACTTCAATGAAAGGTTAGAATTTTGTATTTGTATTCGGGATTGTAAATAATCCTTTTTTTTTTAACGTGATACCCTGATTTAAAGTCATTTAATTCGGAAAATGATTATGAACTAATTTTTTTTTTAACTTCACATTATATGACTATAGCAAAAGGTGGAGAGATGCTAGTGATGTTTCTGTGAGGATCAGGAGAGAAACACTGAGGTTATAAGATAATGCAGCTCCTTTCAGCAAGCAAAATTTTAATATCTCATGTCATTTTGCTTCTCCAGAAAGTGTATCTTGATTTAAAAATGTTGATATTTGTACTGGAATATAAGACAGAAATACTGGGGAGGGAAAACTTTCTTAAATTGCTTTTGTTCTATGATCATACTTTAGTTATATTTTTAGATAAAATGCTTGACAGAACATGGATTAACATAAAAGACACTGACACAAATGAAACAAATTTTAAGTAATGTATTAAAACAATGTCTATTTTTTTTATTTCTCTCTTAAGCAGGAATTGAACCTCATGAAGGAATGCAAAGGACTGATTCAAAGGACCGATTACCTCCCGAAATGTAGATATGTTATACTCACTTGGAATTGATATTTCACATAATGCTGGTTGAAGGAAGGATCAGGAAGTTTCCTGCTGTGTTTGTCCATCATCACTGCCAGCTGTTCATCTATTCTGGTTCTTCCGATGTCCGTCTGATCATGAGTCTCTTCACCTACTAGTGACTGAACACTAGTGTCAGAAACACTGAGAAGGATAAAAGCATCTGCTAATGGACTAAATGAAAGTCCTTGTAGAAGGGGCCCCTTTTTTATAGCGTATTGACTTTATTTAATAACGTTTATGGAAGACTGGAAACTTGTCTTGTCCAGAAGCCGTGTAAGCCTTTGCCCAGAAGAAACTTACAGGCTTACAGAGCCTTGAGAGGATCCCGTCAAGCGGTGGCGTTTTCCGAGGAGTGCACCGCAATCGCCCTCTCCGCTTGGGGGACCTCCGTTAGTCCCCTCGCTGGATCCCCACCAAGGGTGGTGAAGAAGGAGGAGTTGGTATATCACGTTCTGGCCGAAAAACGAGCATCCGTTTCATCAACTTCTTGTGCACAGGCACTTGAAACAAGCGTAAAGGTTTTTACCCAGATGTCTATTATTCAGCCCCTCCTTGGCTGCCCATGTAAGCATGGCTGCCATTTTAGCGTCTACCTCAAACTGAGAATCAGTCCCTCGCAGAGGCCTGCTCAGCTGAAGCTTCAGCTTCAAATGGCTCACACCCTCCTCGTGATGCTGCCACTGACCATTCTGCCCGTTTAGGAGCTCTGAATAAGAAAATCAGCTGCACTGAGACAGACTAACAAACTCATCCGGAAGCTCGACAGAGGGACGCGTGAGGTTTGCGGGGTTTTCACCCAGCGGAACCTTCTTCGTTTCCTATTGCTCTCCGTCAACACACATCGCAGTGGCCTCATACCCGGAAGTAGAAGGACCGGAACGGGAAGCAGTCGAGGTGAGCCACAGCTTCACGTAAAAGCACACGGCTCAAGCCCACAATTATGTTTTCGCCAACAAAACATGAATCAACAACAAACGCTGCATCAGCGTGAGCATAACTCAACACTGAACACAACGATCGTGTCGATCGTTTGGGGAGGTAAGCCGCAACCAGGACACGGAGGGAAAGGCATGTTTAACACACAATCCCATCGCACAGCTCTTTTAGAGAAATTACTCTTTTAGGAGGAAGACTGCTCTGCAAGATTGCCGTTGAAGCACCCAGGGGAACTCTCACAACACTTATCTGTGTATGAGAAGGGAGAGAACGCTGCTTGTGCCATGAATCCAATGACAAAAAGGTGAATGGTGCAGTTTCTCATGGAGAGATGCTGCATCCGGCTCCGAAGAAACAGAACGAGTGAGCAGAGCATGCGCTGCCCTATTTATACCCAGATATCTGGGGTGTGGCCAGCTATGCAAAATCTGCACACCCAATTTCATTGGCCTTTTCTCAAAGTTTTCAGAGGTGTTTGGGCTCCCAAGAGCGACCCCTAGTGTCATACAAGTGTCTACACTTGACACAACGCGAAGTGTACGACAGAAAGGGAAAGTATGGCTTGTGACTTGTTTGTAATGCTGCTTGTTTATGGTCAGTTCCTGCAATAAATACATGTGACTATACTTATATTTGCCTGTTACGTGTTTTATATTGTTCAGAAGTGGGTAAGTTTAGGGTAAGGGTGGGTTTAGGTGCCCCAATGAACGTATTTACTTATATAAAATTATTTATATTTTTTACAAATGCATACAAACCATTAAATTGAGGCAAACAACTGAAATCAGTGGAGGACCCTGCACGTCCACAAGTGACGCCAAAGGGTCCTGACCAAGCGTCAATATATGACAGTTGGGAGTGAGAATGTGTTGCTTGTAGTGATTCAGGATTTCTCTTTTTGAAACATGGGTTTGAACCAGTGATGTGGAGTGCTATCAATCTTTCAGTTTTTTTTATGCATCAAACAATAAAAAGAAAAGATACAACCTCTAGAAGAAAAGCAAAGAAAAAACACATTACACCTTGTAAAGCTTAACAATCAAAAATGAATACATTAATTAAAGACAAATATCTGAAAAAAAATCATAACATAGACACATAGAGAGGAATGCATTATGCAACAATTAGCATAATATTTTGTTTTGAACTTATTTATTTTTAAAACTTGGCGGCAGTTTCTAGCTTCAAAGAAAAAAAAAAGTGAACATTTTTTAGGCAATAGCATCTTGTTGTTGTTTTTGTTTTTGTTTTTTGTTGTTGTTGTTGTTTGTTTTTGTTTTTATTTTATTTTATTTTTTTGGAATATCATGATTTCAATTACTTTTGCCAAATGATGAGTTTCTTCTTCAAACAAACAAATACACACATGTAATCTTAGCCTGTGCATAAATACAAAGAAAAACACTTGTGAAGGAGGGCTGGAAAAGTGGGCGGAGATCATCTCTGGGCGGATGTTATATATGTTATATATATCACTATATAGTGCAAGTAAACTAAACACAGCAGCGCATTGTTCATTTTAAGTTGATTTTAAATTCTACATTAAATTTACGAAATGAGTTTCCGCATTTATATTACACAGACAGACGGAATAACAAGAACAGCATCTTTAAAATCTGAGGAAGAATTGAAGAACATGACTATTGAACAGTTGAAAAAAAGATTTTATCCCGAAGGAGAACGTGAGTCAAACAGTGTGTTCAGTGTCTAAGTTATCGTCATGTTTGTGTGACTCATTTAAAAACACCGTTAATTATCAAATGTGTCAATATCAGTATCAAAATTATATCAGTATTAGAAATTCGATTCACCAGCTCAAATAAAAGATATGAACATTTACATGTATCCATTTGGCAGACGCCTTTATACAAAGCGACTTACAAAAGAGGACAACAGAAGCAATCAGACCAACAAATTTAAAAAAAAAAATAATAATAATAACAACATTTGTATGAGCCATTATTTGTCAAAATAGTGACACCTGCTGGCGAAAGACTATCACTAAAAATTGTTTTTTTTTATTTGTTTTTTTTTTTATTGCAAGACAAAAAGGAAAACAACAATAAACAGCACTGCATAGCAATACAATAACATAAAAGAAGGAAAGAAAAAAAAAAAAACAGCATCGTCATATGCCTCAAGAAACTTGTTGTTCTTGTTATCATCAATAAGTTTAAGAGAATGAACAATAAGCAAAATCTCTGCGAGAAAGACATCAGATCTAGGTAACATATTAAGAAATTTGGATTTATGAATAAAAAATTTACAATGCAAAACAAAAAAATTAACAAGTTCAGTAGCATGGTCACTACTAGAAAAATATAGAAATATTTCTTTTAGCGTAAATTTTAAATCAAATTTTATAAAGGAAGATAGATAACATCTTAAGTTCTCCCAAAGAAATTTAACCTGATCGCAATGATAGAATAAATGAAGTAAAGTTTCTTCCTCAACTTTACAGAATACACATAAATTAGAAATATCAAAAAAATAAGCAATTTGGGAGTTTGTTGGGTAGACATTATGCAAAATCTTAAAATGTATCTCTCTGATTTTATTAGAAATGCAAAATTTTTCAGGAAGTAACCATGCTTTCTTCCAATGTATACAGTCAACAAAATTAGTCCAGAAAAATTTACATCTAGGAGATGTATATACTGAATAGTGTAACATTCGCTTTATAAACTTACCATTACATTTTTTATCAAGAAGACAAACTCCATCTAATAAAAGTTTGGGCATAGTTGTTTTTCTCTCATTAAAGCAAAGGTATGTTTTAAATAGATGCACATAACTTCGAGACAAACTTTTGATGACAGAATTGAAAGATCTTGCTGGCAGAGGAAGATTGTACAAAATCATAAATTCTTCATATTCCAGTATAGTACCATCATCTTTAAATCACTAAAAATTGTTTAAATATCGCGTCCCTAGTAAATGACGTAATGAGCTCGTGGAACTGTGGAAGACGCCAGCAGATGTAAGGTTTTAATTGATGCTTAAAGTTTTGTTTGTGGATAACGCCAATACTGATTGTTTAATACTGTTTTTTTTTTTTTTTTTTTTTTTTCTCTCTCTCTTCTTCTTTTTGAGAATAAACTAAGTCATCATCGTATCAACCCATCTCATCATTGGAGCACTATTGAATTCACTGTAAGGGCGTCCAAACACCGCGGTCAAGTGAGCCGCCATCTGGATTTGCTGCACGTCTATTAGTGGAATTACGGTACGGAGACATGAAGCGGCCAAAAAGCTGACGAACATCTATATTTCAGCGGTTAAAATTTAAATGTGCTAGAAAACAGGGAAAAAGTATTTACAACACGTATATATATTGTTAATTATAGAAGATACAATTATATTACTTTCGAATACATTATACTGTGAAGTTTTCTGAAAAAATAAAGTTTGTTAAAATACATTCTAACACTGAATGTTTGCGCCTTTTTTCTACATGCATTATTAAAATTTCTTCAGAGTTACCATGAACATTTCAATAAATTATTTTTCTGAACAACCATGTCTCTATCTGTGTTCACGATGTTTTAGTGTAGAATTTGTACAGAAAATGAACGGCAGTCTGTCACAATGCATTTTATAGCATATACATTGTTATATTCTCTTATATATCGTCCAATGATGTCGATACCGATAGACTTGTGGGCAGCACGCCAACATGCACCGCCGATGCGTTCCGGGCGTCTCAGGTTCGAATCCCGACTCGGGATGTGTCCTTTCGTAAAAATAGTAACAATAAATAGCGGAATGTTTTTTATCATTTATCAAAAAAAAATCTTTATAGTTAACAGGAAAATTTCTATTCATACAAAGTCTGTGACATTGCACTGACCACTCTTTCACATTTATACATGCATTATTTAAATTCCTTCAAACCTGACAGCAAGATTTCTATTCATACTTCTTCAGAATGCCCAAGACTCTGTGTGTATCAAGTTTCACGAGATTTCAGAGAAGATTTGTACAGAATGGCAATTTTAAATGAATGGCAATTTGTCACAAGGCATTATATAGCATATATATTGTTATATTCTCTTATATATCCTTCAAAGACGTTGATGCCGACAGCCTTGGTGGGCAGCACGCCAACATACGTCGCCGATGCGTTCCGGTCGTCTCGGGTTCGAATCCCGACTCGAGGACCTTTTCAGCTCCCACACCCATGTTGCTTCTTGTCATTTCATAATAATAATAACGATAAAAGGCAAAATGTCTTTTATTATTTATCCAAAAAAAAAAGTCTTTAGAGTTAACAGGAAAATTGTAGAATTTGACATAAAATGAAAAGCAAATCTTGGTAACATATTACAATATGCGTACAAAAATATGCATTAATTCAAGCTTAATTAATGCACAGATAATCACCAGTTAATGTATAATTCATGATGAACTAAAGCATTTATTAATGATTCCTTCATCAGCAACAAATGAACATTCTATATGATTCATAGATTAAGTAATCATTAAATTGTTATTAGTTAAATGTGTCATAATGTGTTAATTTCCTTTATCACTTATTTGATTAACTAATGATGTAAATTCATATGTTAATTACCACAGTGTTCAAAGCTGAGTACTTCAACTTCCAGTTGTCTGCTTTAAACACTCATTAGCTAGTGATTTGCAAATGTATCATTATATTGTGACTTTACTTGTTGAGGCACATGACTAACTAAATCCATAACCACAATGACATATTACTTAACAATTAGTTAATAGTTCTGTGCCTCAACAAGTAAAGTCATAACATAATGATATCTTTGCAAATCATTAGTGGTAATGATCACATTAATTTACACTATTAGTTAAAATAAGTGATAAGGGAATTAATACATTATGACACATTTAACTAATAAAAATGTATTGATTACTTAATCTATGAATCATATAGAATGTTCATTAAAATGATGATGAAAGCCTTTAATTGTCACATACACTGTTACATGCAGCGAAACTGGACCCCTCCGACCATACACAAACATCACATTTCGGGGGAAGACAGGTCAGTCGAGAGGTAGCATAGAAAATAAGAAGTTAAGATACATTAGGAAAATGATATGTGAATTGGGCCAATGAAGCAATTTGACCTGTTACTGAATTGTCATATCTGTCAAGTTCATGGGTCCATAACTTCAAAATGCTATGGTGGAAATGACTGTAATTTTGTGTGGTGACAGTCAAGAGACTTTGGAATAAGCTCCCAGTGGAATTTTTACATCACACTCAAAGGAAGCTGAGCTATAGCGCCACCAATTGAGCCAATGAAGCAATTTGACGTTACTGAATTGTCATTTATGTCAAGTTCATGTCAAAAGTTTTTTACATTTCAGTTTGGATTGTTAAAGTATAAAATGTCAGTTTTGTTTTCCATTAGTGTTTGACGCAGAGAACGATTGTTCCATGTGTTCAAAACGCAACCCACCATGTCCAGGGCCTTCCATTAAATGGGTAAGCTCTTGTTTTCAGTTGCTCTGTTTTGTGCAGTTTGCTGGATGAAAGTGTTTGCATTTTTGGCTTGAATAGAAAGTACATATCTGCTACACACCAAGGACACAGCTCTTTTCCTTGAACTTGGCCTTTGGTTCCTATTAAAAACTACTCCAGATTGCCAACTACTCTAAATAAGAAAGTACAATTTGTAACCCTGACAGTAGCATTTTTGGTGACATAATGTTAAAGTTTGGACGGCATTTTAAAAATATATTTTATTTTATTATTAAGGTTTTATTGAGTTTTTATTTATTTATTTTTTTTAATTATTATTATTATTATTTTAGTAAGGTGTTGTATTTGTTGTATTTACAGATTCAGTGCGACAGCTGTACCGATGGTTCCATGAACAGTGTGTGCAGAGGGACACACCACAGCTTGAAGATGCACAAAATGCACCCTGGGATTGCTGTTTCTGCAAAGCTTAATCCAGAAATTAGAGGTGGAGGGCTGGATTCTGAAATACACTGCTACTTCAATATATATATATATATATTTCAAATGTTTTATGAAGTTGTTCATTAATATTATTCTGTGAAATCTGAAATGATTTAAAATGAGTTGAATAGCATAGAATTACTTATCTGGAATGTGATTGGTCCTTGTTTGGAGTAAAGCACTCAACATGTTAAAACATACATTTACTCTTCTTTGACAGCTTAGGTCCTCTCATGTACATGACCAATTTACTGTTTACTTTATTTGTCACATTTAAACAATAGAAAATAATGAAAACTTTTGTCTGAAACCTGTAGTACAATAATAGTAATTCATATGTGGATGTTTGGAGAAAGTTCCTGATTTCAGCTTGTGTTTGAGCAATAATGCCTGTATAAACGTCAGAGAATGGTCAGTGCTTGCATTGTTCTACACTAAAACCTCGTGAAAGTTGACACAGATAGAGACATGGTCGTTTAGAAAAAGAATTCATTGAAATGTTCATGG
The DNA here is from genome assembly GCA_036247105.1 of Cirrhinus mrigala. NCBI lineage: Eukaryota > Metazoa > Chordata > Actinopteri > Cypriniformes > Cyprinidae > Cirrhinus > Cirrhinus mrigala. Next base: position 21,446,328 of record CM070031.1, on the reverse strand, counting down.
TAAAATAATGCATGTCGACAAAAGGAGAAAATATTCAGCGTTAGAATGTATTTTAACAGGCTTTATTTTTCCAGAAAACTCCACAGTATAATATATTCGAATGTAATATAATTGTATCTTCTATAATGCACAATAAACATACTCTGTCTGTGTCAACTTTCACGAGATTTTAGCCTAGAATTTTACAGTAAATGAAAAGCAAAGTCTGTCACATAGCACTGACCACTCTTTCACATTTATACATGCATTATTCAAATTCCTTCAAACTTGACAGCAAGATTTCTATTCATACTTCTTCAGAATGCCCAAGACTCTGTCTGTATCAAGTTTTACGACCAGCCTGCATCCAGCTTCTTATTCGCAGCTTCTTATTGACGCTATCCGTTCCACCTTAAAAACGCGAGGCTTCCGCCTTAGGGACCGTCTCTTTTTTTCAAATACGAACAATAAACGATTCTTAAATGTAAATAACACTGAGATAAGAGCGAAAACGGGCTGTCAACATGAAATCTAATTATTCGTTATTCGAATAATTCTAACATTATTCGTTAGTTATTGAACGTATAATCCTTTGAACGTGTAAAACGATTTTTTTTTTAAATCTAGCCTCTTATGAAGACTTAATATGGCCCAGCACCTGTTAATAGATGACACCTACCCCTGCGAGGACTCCAGATAAAAAATTATGGCATTTTCATTGTTTTAAAAAGCTATCAAAGTTTGCTTAATGCATAAATAGAATTTGTAAATATTATAATTTTTACTACATTCTGTAAGTACTATAATTTCTACTAGATTTCAACTGTTCTTTCTGATACCTACTCCTATAAATACTATTCTGGTTTCTGAAAAAAAGAATGTGATGTGAAATGCATTATACAAATGAATATGAATTAAACTGATTAAGCCATTGCAGTGTTGGTTACTGTACACTGTACTGTATATATCTATGTACATTGTCCACATTTGTTCATATATATAAATAAATATATATATATATATATATATATATATGTGTAATTTTGTGTGGTGACAGTCAAGAGACTTGGGAATAAGCTCCCAGTGGAATTTTTATATCATACTCAAAGGAAGCTGAGCTATAGCGCCACCAATTGGGCCAATGAAGCAATTTGACCTGTTACTCTCTCTCACAATCACTGTCTCACAGGTCTGGGATGTAAACAATGCATGTTGAAATGGCATTTGTGGATGGGTTATGCCCGCGCTGCGTGGGCAGACCCATTATTATGCTTGGTCATAGCTTACTTTTTTTTTTTTTTTTTATGTGGGCTACCTTTGCGCTCTACCCTTTCCGGTTTCGCAGGTGGCTGACTCCCGAGGCTGCATTGGCTAGAAGCATGGGAGACCTGAGGATTACAGTCTGGATTGCTCCGTCGGGTGAGCCCCTGCGGAGGTCCAGCTCCTCTTAGCGTATTATATGGAGTCAAAATAGGGCCATATATATCTGCAAAATAAAACAATGTTTTGCAAACAAAAAATATGTTTTGTAAACAAAAATAGAGTATTGAGAAAAAAAATTGCTTTTTTGCAAGTAAAAAAAATAATTGCAAAAGAAAAGTTAACCCCTGAGAGAAAAAATAAAGTTTAGCAAAGTAAAACTACAGCAGCATTGACTTTGCAACACATAATTCCCTTTGCGCCGCTCTTTTAAATCCGCGTTTCAGTCATCCGTGCCTCTACGGCGCAAGCTTTCCTTTGCGCTTCATTTTTCTGTGCGCCTCGCTTTGTGTCACTGATTTGATGTGGGGGAGGGGTCAAGAGGTTGGGGTGTGTACAAGGGACGAAGGCACGTCCCTCTCGTTACGTCATCAGCGCCATAGTATTACCGTTGAGTTTCTGAATGCCGATGCCGGTTCGTTTTACGACAAGCCCTGCGTCTCGTTTAGTGCTCATGGGGACGTTACAATGTCTATCGCCGCATCAGCGGAGCGGCTATCGTCTTCTGACGCCGAGGATTCTGCCGAGCGGCCGCAGTCTCAGGCTAAGTTGATGGCCGTGTTCCTCCGGGCGGCCGCGACGACCAGGCTGGAGGTTGGGAAAGACAGGGGCGTTCTCCACCGCTGCCGCCTCTGACCTACGGGTCAGTAGGTACCCACCCCTTCAATAAAAGAGCAATTATCTCTGTGTCCTTGGGTTTCTTATAACAGGTTGGGTTTGTTGTGAGCGACGCATGTCTTCCTCACACCTAAGCCCAGCACATGGTCTCACCGTCTAAGCCGGGGATGCAGAACACGTTGCTTTCTCGTACTCTATCTGCGACAACGCGGGATCATGGATCAGGTAAGTGCTGCGTTAGCAGCCTGGCCCTACTTCGGGATGCTTGCTTTCCGGACTGAGCCATCTTTTAAAAAAAATAAAAAAAAAAAGAAGCTGTTTTGTCCCGCCGCAGGGGTGTTTATGCCGTCCCTTTTCATGCAGGCAGCAGCCCGGTTACTAAGTTACCTAGCCTGTCTGCTGGTCGAGTTGGTCAGTCTATTCATCCTAAGAGAGCTGTGGGCTTCACCCATTCCTGGTTTTTAAGTTCTGGATCGGACCCCCTCTCGGGCTACCATTTGGGTGGCTGAAACGGAAACACATGTTTCTATTTTTCAGCACCAGAGATGGGTGACAGCTTCGACCCGAAGGACATGTGCTGTTATTTCTGGCCTGACGCAGATATATTTTGTTCGCTCTGCTTCAGGGGTTAGATTTTCCCTAAGAAGAACTTCTTCTCAGAACGGGCACAGTTGGCACCCGCATCCTGATCCGTGGACCTGTACGTCTGGCTTCTGGTTAGGATGCATAGACCTCACTGGCCTTCCAGGCCGTGATACATTTTGTCACTCAGGCTAGAGCCCCCTCCATAGGTAGGCATACGCTCTGAGGTGAGGTCTTTTCGTTGTATGGTGCTCCTCTCGCAAGAGGGGACCCCTTAAGATGCTCGGTCAGAGTTGCGCTTTCCTTCTTACAGGAGAAGTTGGAGCAAAGGATGTTCCCTCCACTTTGAATGTATTTATCGCGGCATGCCATGATGCTGTGTATGGCTGCCCCTGGGAAGCATCACTTGGCCATCAGGTTCCGGGGCGGTGCAGCGGGTCAAGTTTCCCTGTGCTGCACCTTTTCCCCTTTTGGGATCTCCCCGTGGCCCTCTCTAGGTCTGCAGACTGCTCCCCTGAGCCGCTGAATCAGTCGTAGTTCTTGCTCCTGATCATGCTCATATCTGTTAAGAGGGGGGGGGGGGACCTGCGTGCATCTTTAGTCAACGGAACGTGCCTTAATTTCCTCCGGCTATTCTCACGTGACCTTGAGAATTCTGGTTTGTTTACGTGCCCAAGTTTCCACCACTCCATTCTGGGATCAGGTGGTGAACCTGCAAGCGCTGCCAATGGAGGACGCAGACCCAGCCTTAGTGTTGCTGTGTCCCATTCATGCCATGCACGTTACGTGGACCGCACCTGGAGCTTCAGACGCTCCGAGCAGCTCTTTTGTTTGCTTTGGAGGTCAGCAGAAAGGGAATGCTGTCTCCAAGCAGAGGTTGGTTCATTGGGTGGTTAATGACATCACTCGCGCATACCAGTGCTAGGGTGAGCCGTGCACCCTAGGAGTTCGAGCCCACTCCACTTGGAGTATCGCCCCCACCTTTGTGTTGGCGCACGGCGCCTCTCTGGCAGACATCTGCAGAGCTGCGGGCTGGGCGACACCGAACACTTTGGCGAGGTTTTACAACCTTCGCGTAGAGCCTGTTCCTCCCGTGTGTTAAGGTAACATCTGGTAATTTGCGAGAGGACGGTTCAGTGTCGGCTTGCTGCGCCATTCCCCTTGGATTCGTGCGCCTTTTTCCCATTTGTCCCCTTAGGTGAACTCTGGGTCCTCCTTGCCCCCACAGTTCGGATTAGGACAGAGTAGTCTGGACTGTGTCCGGTAGGGGCTTCCTTCACCCCTCCCGGCCGTGGCATCATGTCTCAGTCCGAGGATGCCTCCGTGTTTCCCCTACCATGTTTTCCAGTCTTTTCCATGTGACTTTCATTCTTGTCACCGTGCGTGACACGCTTGCCTGTCAGCATCTGTACCTCAATCACGTAACACAGTTCAGGATTGTGGCGTTTTCCAGATGAGACCCCAAATACGTCAGTTATGACGTAACGTCATAGAGTACGACTGAAGGGGAACGTCTTGGTTACATCTGTAACCCTCGTTCCCTGAAGGAGGGAACGGAGACGAGACGTTACGTCCTCTTGCCACAATCCTGGACTGCACTGGGGCGCTCGGTTTCGGCTCAGCTCCTCAGCATAAATCTGAATGAGTGGATGCACGCCGCCATCTTATATACCCGCATGTACAGGGGAGTGGCTTGGCATGCAAAATCCACTCGCCAATTTTCATTGGCCTTTTCCAGTTAACTCAGAGGTGATTGGCCTCCCAAGGGAGACCCCAAATACGTCAGTTATGACGTAACGTCTCCGTTCCCTCCTCCAGGGAACAAGGGTTACAGATGTAACCGAGACGTTCACACTTTCACCCAGGGTTGTCATGTCCACAGTTTTTCCACATAATTGGGCTACTTTTAAACTGCTGCCATGAGTTCATTATTTCTCCTGCGGGTTAAAGGGGTAGTTCACCCAAAAATGAAAATTCTGTCATAAATTACTCACCCTCATGTCGTTCCAAACTTGTAAGAACTTTGTTCATCTTTAAATCACAATTTCACAAATTAAGACATTTTTAATGAAATCCAAGAGCTTCCTGACCCTTCATAGACGGCAAATCAACTGAAACATTCAAGAAACTTTAGAATACTTTTTGTGTGCAAAACGAAACAAAAATAACAACTTCTGTTTTATAACATTAATAACAATGTACATTTATAAATGACTATCTTTTAAAATGACTTTATCTTTAGTGTGGATAATGATTTTAAGCTTTTGCTCTACTGAGAAAATTAAAGGTTAGTTCTATCAAACTTAAAATAACTGACATTATCATTTAATGGTTTCACAGATGCAACAGAGTAAAATAAATATCAAAGTAACTGGATGTTACAAACGCTTGGAGTACAAAGGACGCTGAATGAGGAACAGTCACTAATGGAATGCAAATGAAATTGAAACTAAACAGCATCACATGCAAGCTTGCTGAATCAGTTCTTGCTGGATTACATTTTTGTAAAGGTTGGAGCACATTCAAAATAGGTTATCAAGTCTATTTTTTAGATTTAACATATAAGCCTATAAGGCAGGAATTCAAGAACCACCAAGCCAGGGTTGGCACAAACTAAACTGAAACTTACCTGGCTAGCTAAAAGCGGTGTTGAGCCAAATTTTGACTCCCCACATTGAAGCTGCTACCTACTTGTCTAATCCTAACCCCTTCCTCACATCTAATCCTTAATCAACCAATACTAAGGGGGTTATAATACAGCGGGGGGTCAGAATTTGGCACAACACTGATTTTGGGAGAAATGACTCTCCTATAATGCCGATGACGATATCTTATTCGTTCATTAAATTTGTTAAATAAGTTGTATTTAGCATGTGCTATGCCATTTTAACTGAAATAGACTGGTTACAAGGCGACAATTTGTAGGAATTTTAGAGTGAGCGCAATTACAGCTGCAATTTATTTAAAATTTTTCCCAAAGATAACTATACATTCAGTCACCCAGATACACTGTAAAAAACTATTTTTTGAGTCAACTTAAACTAATTTGTTACCTGGCTGCCTTAAAAAAATTTAAGTTCAGTCACCTCAAAAAAAGTTTAGGCATCTTGAAATGTTAAGTTTTACTAAGTGACAACTTAGATATTTAAACTGATTCAACTTACAATTTTAAGGTAGCCAGGAAACAAACACAGCTTTTAAGTTTAACAAACCAATTTTTTAGTTTAGTCAACTTGAATACCTAAGTTGTCACTTAGTACAACTTAACATTTTGAGTTGACTAAACTTATTTTAGTTGACTGAACTTAAAATTTTAAGGCAGCCAGGTACCAAATTATTTTATTTTATTAAATTATTTTAATTTTTTTTTGTTTTTTGTTTTTTACAGTGTACATGCATACAAGTTCTAAATGAAAGCTAAGTTGAGCTTTTGCTGTTTTTATTTATTTATTTATTTATTTATTTATTTTTATGTTGCACTGACACTATTTTGATTCTCACACACACAGTATGGCATAATATGAAGCAGGAACACTGATTCATGTTGTGACAAATTTAGGAACATTTTAGATGGATAATATAAACATGGAAAATAAACTTCTTTATGTATCTGCATTGAAAAAAAAGCTGAATGAAAGCAAATGTTATGTACACAGCTCAGTTATGGGCATTTTTTAAAGGTAATATAAGACCATTTTTGTTGATGTTTTGTTGATTTAATATGAGTAATTGAAAAAGTAGCTTCAATGGGAATCAGCACAAGACAGAAAATAGGATTTGTCAAATCACTTCATGAGGTCTTTAACCGCTGTCATGTTCTGCTTCTGATACGACTAAACTGTAAGTAGAGCTTCACACAGACATTGTATCAGTCTCATCTCCACTCACTGAAAAATATAGAAGAATATTTTTTTTATAATATAACTACTCATTTAAATATGTTTTGATACATTTACAGATAAAGCAACAACAAAGATACTCACTTAATGGTAATGGCAGTCCCATGCTATTACAACGTTCCTCAAGATTGGAGTCATCCACAAAGCTGAAGGGTGAATCTGACCTGCTGTCTGCTCCTGATCGTGACCCAAATGAACTGGAGGCAGACTTAACTCCTTTCACTGAAAAAATAAAGTGAATCAGAACAGTGTTATATATCAAGTTTACACTTATGCTTAACTCTATTGTAATTGTTAGAATGGTTACGGATCAGCAATCTCAGCGCAAAACATAAGTCGTAGAGACGTGTTACTTGGAGGAATGGTAGTACTCACACCACCGACAATGTGACCAAGGCTCATCCCAATCGGCCTCACGAGGGCGCTACAGCGATTGAACGTTCATAATCTCTCCTAACTCCTAAATCGTCAGTCGCAGGCTCAAGTGTCTTATGTCGTTGAAATCCTTGGCTCACGCCAGACGATCGTGAGCCTGGCAAAATTTTCAGGTGTTTTGGATTTTTTGCAAACCTACTTTTGTTAACTAGGCCTAGGTTTTTCGCCTGATCGGAAGTAAACCAGTACAGAAAGATTCTCTGGAGAGTGAATATCAATTATTAAAAAAAAAAAGAACTGTCGACTCACCGTCACAAAGGCACATCAAACTGTTGAAAGGGGCAGAGCCACTTTTAGTAAAATCCCTATAACTCCTGAACAGAATGAGATATATCTGCAAAACTCAGAACACTGATGTAAGAGCTCAATCTGAGGTTGCAGGATAAAAATCGTGGAGATTGGCTACTTGGTGGCGCTATAAGAGGGAAAAAACATAAAAATGTCAATAACTACGCAACCATTTGTACTTTCAACATGAAACTCGCTGTGCACATTCTTGGTCCAAAGTGCCACACGTGTCTACAAGGATATTTGTGTATCTCAAAAAAACATGGCTGCCATTGGCCAATGAAGTTTGAGCACCTATTAGAGAAAGTTAACAGAGGCCGATCAGAACGAAACTCTGTGGACCTGTTTGACTCATAAAAAAAATAGTCTTGACTTATAAAAAAAATAGTCCCCAGACTTCTGTAAGAAATTTGAAAAAAATCGGCCACTGTGGGGGCGATATCGCATTTTTCAAGGCTGTAAATGATTGTGTGGTTTTTCATACATACGCATGAAATACGTATCTTACAACAGAACTCCTCATTCTGGACAACTTTCCCTTTAGAACCACTGCTGTCAATCAAATTGTTTGTTAAATGATTAAGAAAATGTAAAAAACCTACTTTTGCAAACTAGTCCTAGGTTTTTCACTGGGAAAAAAAAAAAAACAAAACAAAAAAAACACTGCAGTACAGTTCTCTGGACTCTCTAGGTCAATAATTATCAAAAGAATGTTGAAATTTACCCTTTTGGGAAGCTATAATGGGGTTGTTTAGAAAAGGGGCCTCTGCAATTTTACCCAAAATCCCAAAACTTCATGAAACCTGCTGAGCACATACAACAGGTGATTCTAAACAAGCATGCAAAGCATGAAAGTCCACTTCCAGAACAAAAATGTACAGATAATGTAGTCACCCCCTTGTCATCCAAGATATTCATGTCTTTCTTTCTTCAGTTGTAAAGAAATTAAGTTTAAGGAAAACATTTCACCATTTTTCTCCATATAATGGACTGATATGGTGCCCTGAGTCTGAACTTCCAAAATGCAGTTTAAATGCAGCTTCAAACGATCCCAAATGTGGTTGTAAACGATCCCAGCCGAGGAAGAAGGATCTTATCTGTAGAACTGTACTGCAGTGTTTTTATATGTGAATTTTTGTTCTGGAAGTGAACTACTCCTTTAAGGAGATCCAACTACACCTGGTGCTGTTGCAAAACATACTATTTCTATGGTAAATTACCTGTGTTTGCAAAAAAAGTGTTGCTACATAATGTCTTTTTGCATATGTGCTTAAATGCCTTAAAGCGCTTGAACCCCGTTATTCGTTGCTTGCATCTATTTTATAAACTTCTTTTTTCATAAAAAAAAACACTTGACCCTCTAACACTTGCAATTTCTATTCTAACGTCTTGTTTTCTTTAAAAAAGGGAAAAAAAAGGGCCTTCCATTCTCTATTCTTTTTTATTCTTTTTTTATTCTATGACCCTGTAACACTAGAACATTCCCTATTCATTTTCTATTCTATCTGCTTGTTTTCTTTTTATTTATTTATTTTAAATAAATAAATAAGTAAAAAACCTTGCTACATGTACTGCATTCGGCTAACTGAGACTTGTCACAGCGCTTGTATATTATTGCTCTCTTATTGATTTTGATTGCTTCTATTGTCCTCAACTATAAGACGCTTTGGATAAAACACTATAGAAACAAGTGGTTATGATGTTACTTCTCATTCATGATTTTCGTTTTCATGATGTGCGAAGGATGTGGACTCACTCATCTGTGATCTGATGTCATCTCTCTGTTTTTTCATCCTCTTCATTCGTTCGTTTGCTCTCTCTTCCTCTGCTCTTCTTCTCTCTTTCATCTCCTGTAAAATCTTTTTGTCTATTTCAAAATGGCAGCCGTTGTTTTGTGCCACTGTCTCCTCAATCATCTCCAGCAGCTCCTTGACCTGAGTGTCGTCACTCCTGTCCTGAAAGTTGAGAACATGATACCTGTTCCCACATTTGTCCAGCAGCCACTGGAGATCCTGCCCTTCACTCTCAATGTGCTGCTCTATAGACGCGTCTAACAGATAGTTTCCGTGAAGGAACACCACTATAGTGTGACTCCAGACTCCCTCACCGAGAAGCTCCAGATGACCCTGCACTGTTTTTCTCTGAGCCTCTGTGAATCGTATGTCCACACGTATGAGCAGTAGTATAGCGTGTGGTCCTGGAGGACAGAGAGACACACTGAGCACAACCTCCTGTTTCAGTAACTCAGGACTGGAGTCTACGGAGTACTCCCTAAACCATCCTGGAACTTCAATGACAGTGAGGCGTCTGTTTGCTACTTCTCCACGTCTCCTCACACATTGAGCACATCTCTTCAAGTCAAACTCCTCTTTGCCCAGGATGATGTTTCCTGCAAAACTCTTGCCAGTATTTCTAGGAGCTATTAACAGAATCCCCATCTCTGAGAGATAAGGGGTGTCACCTTCAACAAATAGACAGAAAACACACTTATTAATGTGGGTGACATCTGAAAAACGGATTCCTGAAATAAAGTCAAAACCAATATAAAAGTGAAAGTATTTCACAGAAACATTTTTGCTTTTATTAAAATAGCTTCTATTATGAGTGAAAAGCTTACCAAAGTCCATTTCACTTGACATGTTTTTGTTTGCTGAAGCTCTAAATGTAATAGTTCCACCAGCAGTCTAGTAGTTTGTTCTTGTAGGCTAACCTGCTTTTAAGTGTTTTTGATGTGACTCACTTCGTAAGACTTCAGAACAGTGACAAACATGGGTGTGTCAGTGGGTGTAGTGCTGATGGGAAAAAATATGTGTGTATATATAAATAAATAAGTATAAGATGCAAAGCTCTGAGTCTAACAGTAATGTCCTGAAAATAATTATTTTTTAACGTTTAGTACAGAAGAGGATAAACATCAATGTCACTGTGGATTTTTCAAATTGGATTTTACATCAACATTTGTTTTATCCATAATTTTTAGGACTGACAGAAGTTAAAATTATGAAAGAAATATATTGTTGCATTAACCAAAATAATATCAGTTTAATTATGAAGGCACTCAGATTTACACTATATTACTATAAAGCATTGGGACATCCTCTTCCAATGAACAGGTTTGACTACTTTACTACTTTTGAATACTTTTTTCCATGAGCAACCCCCTCCAGCGGGGCGTGAGACAGAGAGAAGAACAACAGGCAATGCGCGTTCCAGATATGTTATAGACTGACCTGGGGTGAGAATGCTCTTCTGCAACTTTACACACAGCCCTAGGGACTTCAAGTGGCAAAGCAATCCAAATGGCTGACTAGCGTGTCTCGTGAATGAGCTAAGATCAGCCAATCATCCAGATAGCTGAGGATGTGCATTCAGCTCGCTCTGAGGGGGGAAAGTGCAGCATCCATGCACTTTGAAAAAGTGCGTGGGGCTAAAGTCATCCCAAACGGAAGAACGGAGTATTGGTACGCCGTGCCTTCAAAAGCAAACCTCAGAAAGCGTCTGTGATGCGGAGCTATCTGAATGTGAAAATTTACCCTTTTGGGAAGCTATAATGGGGTTGTTTAGAAAAGGGGCCTCTGCAATTTTACCCAAAATCCCCAAACTTCATGAAACCTGCTGAGCACATACAACAGGTGATTCTAAACAAGCATGCAAAGCATGAAAGTCCACTTCCAGAATAAAAAAATATCTGAATGTGAAAATACACATCCTTTAAGTCCATGGACGCAAACAGGTCCCCGGGGCGAATTTGCGCCAGGGTCTGTTTGAGCGTTATCATTTTGAATGGACGCTTGCGAAGCGCTCTTTTGATTGGTCTGAGATCCAGAATCGGGCGAAGTCCCCCGTCGATCTTGGGCATCGCAAAATAGCGGGTGTAAAAACCATTCTCCAGCTCGCTCGGAGTGACTCGTTCTATCACTCCTTTTTCGAGCAGGCTGCATACTTCCTGTCTCAGAACCGGGGCATTTTGAGGCAATGTTAGGGATTACACCACACCATTGAAACTGGGTGGTCTGCGTCTGAACTGAAGGGTATATCCACGCTCTATCACGCTGAGTACCCAGCGCGAGACTCACGGAATTGCTTCCCATGCGCTCAGGAACTGACATAGTGTTACTGAATGTCCTTCAGTCATCCCCAAGGCAGGTCCCTTCTCAGGGGCTATATCCACAGCCCCTGACACAGACATAGAGGCCATTGTAAATGGAGAAGCAAAAATCCCACTCAAGGTGGATTCTGATGCAGGCTTAAAACCACGAGGAGTCCCAAAATCTCCTCTCCTATCAACACACTAGTCTGATGAGCTCCTGAGGTTACTGTATGGGGGGGGGGGGGGTCTCTCCGGTCCACCGCCTTGAAAGACAGCCGCACCTGTCAAAGAGGAAGAAATTCTGATCCAAAAGCTTTCTTTTACAGAAATTCTTCTGTAATTTGGGACACACACCTCTCTTTCGAGCTTTATCCCTGACCCTGATCAAAGTGGAATTTTTGCTTTTCAGAGGCCTTCATTTGATGTTTCCTAACTGCCTCCAGCACAGTTGAAAGGCTATCTGCCAGACTTGAAACATACAGAACAGGGTTTCTGAGATCTTTCTTGTGCACCCACATCAAACATCACATCAACAGGAAGGACTATTTTCCGGCCAAACAATATCCGATAAGGCGTAAACCCCATGCTAAAATGCACACTACACTTCTGTATGCCATCATAACATAAGGTAACAGGGTATCCTAGTTTTGTTGGTTCTCGTCTACGAAGAGACATAGACAACATAGAAAGAAGTGTCAGAATAAATCGTTTAATTAGTCTATTGGACTGAGGGTGGTATGGTGATGTTCTTGTTTTATGCATACTCAACAATCTACACAATTGTTTGGAAAGACCCGACTCAAAATTCCTTCCTTGATCTGTATGGATACTCCGAGCTGCTCCATATCTACAAACCCACTCCTCTACCAAACATTTGGCGACTGTTTGAGCTTCCTGGTTAGGTAATGGAAACGCCCCTGTCCATTTAGAAAAGTATTCCCCAATAACTAAAATATATTTATTCTTCTGTCCAGTTTTCTGGAGGGGGACCTACAATATCCAAAGCTGTTCATTCATCAGGTTATCCCCAGTATTATAGACACCATTGACTTAGGGAGGACCACCTGCACTCCACCTGACCCACTCTTCCCCTCCAGCCAAACTCGCACCAACCGCCCGTCCTGTACTTTAAGCTGATCCCACGCAGCAGCATATTTCTTGAGGGAAGGATAATTTTTTATATACTTCCTAATTGCCCTTTAGGGCACCCCTTCAACTGCAACAACAATTTCAATTCTAAATCATTTTGTTGTGAATGTTTTAGTTCCTCCTCCCATCCTAATGAGGTATTCCCAATCTTTTCCTCCCCCTCCGAATATCTTGGGTCACTACAAGCACAAACCAATTTAACTCCTATATCACTGACTGGACCATCCAGTAACACAAAGAACCCATTTACTCCTGATCCCTTGGTGAAATCATTCAATCCCTCACTTATTGCCAATGCCGGAATTCTCTAAAGAGCATCGGCATTACCATGTTGTCGCCCTGGCCGATGAACAATCTTGTACTGAAAGTTAGCCAACTGCTCCACCCACCTTGCTAACTGTCCCTCCAGTCCTTGAAAATTGTGAAGCCATCTTAAGGAATTGTGATCTGTTCTTAAGACAAATTCTCTCCCCAAGAGGTAGTGCTTAAAATAGTTGACAAAAGTGACCATACCAAGCAATTCCTTCTTTGTAGTGGCATATCATCGCTCAGCCTTGGACAAAGCCCGGCTAGCATAAGCCACCACCCTTTCCAAGCCATCCACCTCTTGTGAGAGAACCGCACCTATACAAAAATCACTAGCATCTGTATCCAAAATGAAAATCCTATTAGGGTCTGGATAGGCCAATATAGGAGCCGAGAAAAGACGGGTTTTTAACTCTACAAAAGCCTTCGACTCAATACCTCCCCTAATCTATTCAAGTGCTCTCCAAAAGTTCGGCCAAATACAATAATATCATCAAGACAGACCAAACAAGTGGACCACTGTAAATCAGCCTGGACTAAATCCATTAGCCTTTGAAAAGTACTTGGTCCATTAGTAAAGCCGAAATCTAATACATTAAATTCAAACAGCCCTTGCCTAGTAATAAACGCAGTCTTAGCCTTATCCTTAGGTGCTACCTCAACCTGCCAATATCCACTTGCCAAATCAGGGTACTGAACCATTTTGCATTAGCCAAACTGTCCAGGGAATTATCAGTTCGGGGAAGGGGGTATGCATCCTTGCGAGTGACATCGTTCAATTTCCGATAATCAACGCAAAAACGCAAACCCCCATCCTTTTTCCCTACAGGGACTATAGGTGCGGCCCATGGACTACATGAAGGCTGAACAATACCAAGATCTTGCATCTGTTTAAGATTGTCAAGTCAAGTCAAGTCAAGTCACCTTTATTTATATACCGCCTTTAACAATACAGAATTGTGACAAGGCGGCTGTACAGTATTAAATAGGAAACAGTACATCAACAATGCCAAAGGCAACAGTAAGCACTCACATTTTAGGTAAAGGTAGTTAATCAAAAACAATAAAATAAAATGCAATATTGTGTTAAGAGAAAGTGTCCCCATACTAAGCAAGCCAGAGTGTCGACAGCGGTCATAGTGAACCACCCTAAATCTCCCATCGGTAAGGGAAATCATGCCTTAAGTTCATACCTTAGGGAGAAAACTCAGGTCTTCATGCACGGGGCCAGTTGCTCCTCTGTAAGCCAAAGTTCCAGTGGCATTGTGCCGACAGCCCTTGCCTAGTGATAGACGCAGTCTTAGCCTTATCCTTAGGTGCTACCTCAACCTACCATTATCCGCTTGCTAATCAGGGTACTGAACCATTTTGCATTAGCCAACTGTCCAGGGAATTATCACATTCGGGGAAGGGGGTATGCATCCTTGCGAGTGACATCGTTCAATTTCCGATAATCAACGCAAAAACGCAAACTCCCATCCTTTTTCCCTACAGGGACTATAGGTGCGGCCCATGGACTACATGAAGGCTGAACAATACCAAGATCTTGCATCTGTTGACCTTGTCAGCCACTTCTTTGAATCCCATGATGCTACACTGCCTACTCCCCAGGTCAATAACAGCCTTCAATTTTTGTAAAAAATCAGTACCCGACAGAATCTCTTGTGTCATGATATTGGCTACTAAAAAATCTACAACCAAGACAAGGTTATCAAACTGGCATGTGGCTTGCCACTTCCCTAAGATTTCCATCTGACTCCCATCTGCCACGGCTTCTCGACCCTCATAATCGAACAACTCAGACCCACTTTAACATAGACCCACTTTAGACTCTAGCATCTACCTGGGATTTTGTTCTAATTCTCGTTTAAGCTCAAGTTCTGATGCTACATTAATGGCCTCTTCTAAAGTCTTGAATTTGGCTGTTCGAAGTTGCACCCACAAATCAGTACGCCCAATATTTGCTATAAACTGATCTTTCGCTAAAAGGTCTTGAGTAGCAAAATCTACAGAGGGATATGCTTTGCCCATTAAGTGCCTCAACGCATTGCCAAACTCTGTAGAGGTTTCACCAGGTGAACGCTTTTGTGATGTAAAATTCACACAGTTCCATTCATCACTATCACAAGGCTGTAGACATTTAGTCATGGCAGCTTTTAGACTCTGATAATTAGCCTTATCATTTGGAGTCAGACCACTGTATGTGTCTCTTGCCTTGCCTGATAACAACAAGTACATAAACTTAAGTTTTAAGGTCTCATCCCAACTATTTACTTCAGTTGCCAATAACAACAAGAGACGATGTGTGTTTCACAGCAATTTATTTTTATTTTTGGAGTACAGTTGACTAACCCAACACTGGAAAAATAACCCAACATAATGACCCAACAGGCATAACCCAGCGGTTGGGTAAAAAAAAAAAAAAAAAACTGCGTTTTTTAGAGTGTACATGATAATGATTTTAATCATAATGTTGTGACAATGAGATGTAGCCTAACTCTAGACATATTTAATATAACACTATAAACTGTTTTGTTACTTAAGATTATAAACACACACACGTAGCCTGTACATAAATACAAAGATAAAAAAACCATCTCTGACTGGATGTTATGCACAATAGTGAAAGTAAAACTAAACGCAGCAGCGCATTGTTCATTTAAATTAATATTAAATTCTGCATTAAAATTTGCACATGCAAAATGATTTGCCAAATTTTTATTAGGGAGCTGAATGGAAGAAGAAGAACAGTATGTGTGGATTCAGAGGTGGAATTGAAGAACATGACTGTTAAAGAGTTCAGAAGAAGATTCTTTCCTGAAGGCTTTCGTGAGTCAAACACTTAAGTGTTCAGTTTCTGTGGTTATTGTCATGTTTGTTTGTGTTGTTTATTTAAAAACAGCATTAACTATCATATATAAACATGAGGAAAAACTTTATAATTTTAAATTAAATTTTATAATAAATAAAAAGAAAACGAATAGAATAGAATAGAACAGAATAGAATGGAATAGAATAGAGTGTTAGAGGGTCAATTTTTTTGTATGTAAGATACAGTGACATGCGAAAGTTTAGGAACTTCTTGCAGAATCTGTGAAAATGTGAATAATTTTTACAAAATAAGAGATGATAAATTATTTTTTATTTGGTATATTACCTGTCCTGAGTAAGATATTTTACATAAAAGATGTTTACATATAGTCTACAATATATATATATATATATATATATATAGCTGAAATTCTTAAAATAACCCCTTTTAAAGGTTTGGGAACCCTTGGTTCTTAATACTGTGCGTAGTTACCTGGATGATGTACTGTTTTTGTTTAGTGATTAGGATGAGTCCCTTTTTTGTTCTGAAGAGTTAAACTGAGCATTGTTCTTCAAAAAAAAAACCTCCAGGTCCTGCAGCATCTTTTGCATATTTGAACTCTTTCCAGCAGTGACTGTATGATTTTGAGATCCATCTTTTCACACTGAGGACAACTGAGGGACTCAAACACAACTATTAACAAAGGTTCAAACATTCACTGATGCTCCAGAAGGAAACACAACGCATTAAAGGAGAAGTCCACTTCCAGAACAACAATTCACAGATAATGTACTCACCCCCTTGTCATCCAAGATGTTCATGTCTTTCTTTCCTCAGTTGTAAAGAAATTATGTTTTTTTTGTGAGGGAAACATTTCAGCATTTTTCTCCATATAATGGACTGATATGGTGCCCCGATTTTTGATTTGATTTATATACTTTTTAATGTCAAACGCTCGTCTTGTCTTACTCTGCCTGAACTGTTTTTGTTCTGGTTCATGTCAGTTAGTGTTTGTCGAAAAACTCCCATCTCATGTTCTCCCTCAACTTCAAAATCATCCTATATATCATATTTTACCTTTTTTGTTAAGGGTGTTTGATCTTCTTTGCATGTTCACTTTGCAAACACTGTGTCGGTGCTTCTGCAGTGATGTAGGATGATTTTGAAATGATTTTTGAAGTTGAGGGAAAAAAATATGATTGGAGTTTTTCGACATACCCTAACTGACTTGAGTCAGAATACACAGAGTTCATGATATTTCAACAAAACAAGAAAAATTTGGACATATGCATCCTGTTCAAAAGTTTTTGAGTCCCTCAGTTGTCCTCAGTGTGAAAAGATGAGTCTCAAAATCATACAGTCACTGCTGGAAAGGGTACAAATATGCAAAAGATGCTGGAAAACTGAAGAATCTGCAGGACCTGGAGGATTTTTCTGAAGAACAGTGCTCAGTTTAACTGCTCAGAACAAACAAGAGACTCATGAACAACTATCACTCAACAAACAAACAAAAGACTTTTGAAGGGGGTTATTGTAATAATTTAGTTGTTTTTTTTTTTTTTTTTGTCTTGTGGACTATATGTAAACATCTTTTATGTAAAATATCTTACTCAGGACAGAACTAAATAAAACATAACATGCATTTTGTATGATCTATCTTAAAACTATTCACATTTTCACAGATTTCGCAAGGGGTTCCCAAACTTACGCATACCACTGTATAAAAGGAAAACAAGTAGACAGAATAGAATTAGAACAGAGAGTTAGAGTTAGAGGGTCAAGTGAAGATGGAAGAGAAGTGTTTCTTGAAGATGGCTAAAGACTCATTCCACCAGCAGGAACAACTAAAAGTTTGCAAATAACATCTGTTAGATTTACCCTAACAAAAACCAACTGTTATTTTACTACAGTGACTATAGTTTAACCATTATATTTGTATTAAAATCATGCTGATTACAGAAAACCCTCTTGATACATATTTACCTCTTAATGCGGTTGATACATTAATGTTTGCTGTTTCTTACATTGCCATTGTTGTTGTTTTTCATAGGGGACCAGCTCATATTTTTCTTCAGAGACAGGCAACTGCAGGATGATAATACACTTGGTTCGTATGGCATAGAAAAAGAGTCTACTATTACTTTGTGTTTGAGTCCACATGGTGGAGGTATGTAACAAGAGTGTTTAAAATTATTTAAAGTCTGTTAATAGTCTTAAAACTCACCCTTTATGTTGTCACACAAAACAAATTCTTGTTTTGTCTAGAAGTGCTTTATATTCATGACACTTGAGTGAAATGAACTGCTCTTGAACTAAAATTATACTGTATATTGTATTATTTGTAGCACTACTGTTTAAAAGTAAGATTTTTTTTATGTTTTTATGAAGACGTTTCTTATGCTCATCAAGGCTGCATTTATTTGATCAAAAATACAGAAAAACAGTAATACTGTGAAATATTATTCCAGTTTAAAATAACAGTTTTCTATTTTAATATACTTTTAAAAGTAATTTATTTCTTTGATGCAAAGCTGAATTTTCATCAGCTGATTTATTAATATTTTTTTAATATCTTGTGATATTTTTTATAACCCTTTTTCCAGGATTCTTTGATGAATAAAACATTTAAAAGAACAGCATTTATTTATGTTAAAAAAAAATAGTAGTTTAGGCTTTTTAAAATAGAAAAGTGTGAAATTTTACTTAATTTGTGCTCTGCATTTCACCCATCCAAGTGCACACGCACACGCACACATACAATGTTCTCAAACCATTAGCACAAAAACATTGTGTAGATAGTTCATGGAGTGTTTGCTCTTAAACATTTTAATTTGATGTTTGTTTATTGTTTTTTTTTTTTTAAATGTTTCTACAAAAACATTCAACATTCAAAGTAACATTCCCATAATGTTTGATATGGCAACATTTATCGCCTTAATGTTTTTGCTATTAATCAAAAATCAAGAAAAAAAAATGAAATGTTTTTTTTAAAAACGCGAAATTTCTCAAGACATACGAACATTCAGAAAATATGTTTTAGTAACTTATTTTAGCAAAATATTCCTAGAACATATTTTTGTTAGCTAGGATGAACCATGTTTTTAGAGAAACTTCTGAAGATCAGGCCTTGTTATTAAATGTCTTACTGTATATGTGATTATATTAAAAAAAAACCAAAAAAAAAACCCAGTAATCCCAGGTCTTCCTTACATAATAATTTACATTATGAGTGTAAAACATCTGTAGGAGCCTATTTTTGCTTAGGTTCCATAACAAATATGTTTTATTATGTAGTGCATGTCAGCTTTGAATATTTTGTTTTGGATTGTTTGCATTTGTAAACTTACTTCGTTCATGTGTTCAATTTATTTTAGACAAATATTCTGTATTTTGCAAAGAAATGATGTACTACGTTCAAATTTTATACTGGCTTTTTAATAATCGCGTCTGTTAAGTCTGGCTGCATTGCTTGTTTTGGAATAGAGTGGAGTCACACAGTTTTCTTTACCACATCCATGATATTTGAGATTTAGGATTATATTTTGTTTATTTGTTTGTTTTATTCATCTCTCAGTTAGGATTAAAGGAAGATATTTGACAAGAAAAGGGAGTATGTACATTTTTAATGGATATGGAGCGAGTAAAACTGAAACAAAAATGCACACTCACAACATCTTTAGCTATTGATCAATCATACATCTCGTGTAAATGTACAGAATAGAAGGCAAAATATCACTCATCTGCTGACAGATCTTTTGTTGTTGTTTCACATCACCAGGAATGTGCAGGACTGCATCAGTGCAGACTGAGCCGCCTCCACCCACCTCATGTTGCATATTGTAGTTCAGTGGATTTCAGTACAGCCTCATATAAATCCACTAAAGGAGTGGCATTCTGGATTGAACTTGGACTTCATAGTAATATGAATTATTATTTCTTGTGTTATTATTAACCTCCTGGATTGTTTGATGATTGAATAAAGTTAGCAGGTAAAACATAGATTAGTAGTGATAGACGATGGTAAGAATGAAATGTGTAACAGTGTCCTTTTATACTGAGCTCTATATTTTCTCAAGGTCATAGTGCCATGACACAAGGGGTCATCAGGACATGCCATCTATGTGACCAACACGTGATTAGAACATTTATGCATGTTAGAATATAAGTTGAATATGGATTTGGTCTGTCTTTTCACTCACTAGGAAACAGCTCTCATTGTGTGTGTAGTTAACCATATTTAATAAGATCCAGGGCAGAGCTAGGCAACCTTGAAGTTCAGATAAGTGTTCTCTGCGAATGTGTGTGAATGTCTGTCTTCGTCATGTGACTGATGTCCCTGATGTCCAGAGTGATAGATATACGTCTCTGGAGAGACCTATTGCGTCTGACCCCTGATTGCTTTTCGTCTAAATAATCACTGAAGATATGCTTACGTCCATGTGTGGAGATTTTCTATCTTTATCTACGCTTTGACCAACCAGAAAAATGTTACCTCAGTAATGACGTAGTCAGTGACCTCCGTTAGAGTTTAGGTACTGTTGTATTGAGAGTGTGCGCAGAGCGGCCTACGAACTCCACCGAGAGCTGACTTCTGCTGATAAAACTGCAAACTGTTTTCTTCAGTAAATTATTCATCCATTAATTGCATCTCTGACTCCTGGTCTTTGTTCATCATATCTGGTCCTTGTACATTCCCTCACACCACATATTGCACATATATTCATATTGTGGGCTCATCCGTGTAATATCATTCAAATTTACATCCAGAAAATACACTATCACATATTCTCTTCTGATTTCAGCCTCTTAAAGTAAAATATTTATGAATAAGTGAATGGACACCTTGTGCAGCTGTTAAAAATAGCAGGTCACACAGAACAGCTCACCAAAAACACCATGTGAAGAATTTGATGCAGATTTATTTATAGAATTATTAATTATTATTTATTTTTTCATGTACTACAATCAAATCTGCCACTGTTTGCACTAAGTATAAACAGCATCTAACTACTAGCCCATTGCAAAGCTTACTGCAAAGAATTTTTTAAATAGTTTAAATAGAATCTATGAATATTTGCACTTCGCACATCACTAAAACATACTACTATATTTCCACCTGGTGTAAAAAGCATTGCTGCTGTTTTCATTATATTGTATTATTTTATGTCTGTTTTTATATCTGTTACACAAATTATAGTTGAACTATGTTTGAAGGGCTACTTCTCAAATGTGATTTTATACAATTTATGGAATGTTGGTCAAAACTTTAATTATTTTATTGTTTATATTTACTACATATCGTGTGAGAACATGCCTGCTATGAGACATATGCTGTATATTCGTACAGTGAGATGTTTACATTCTTATTTCCAGAGCCATAACAGTAAAATGTTCAAAGTTTTGCTTGTTCTAAAAATGTCAGTGTTATATATAAATTGACAGAAATTTGCCCAGGTCTTTCTTGTCATTACACTGCATAAAAATGATAAATGCTTTGAGTTTATATCTTGCCTGTTGTGTTTCCAGGGGTATAACTAGACTCATTATATTATTAATCAATAAATTGTATTATTAATCAACAAATTAATCCGCAGTGTTGCTAACTTGAACATTTCTGTGTTCTTCATGATGCCTATTTGATCTATTATTATTATTATTATTATTATTATTTATCATCATATGGTAAGAAAAAGACAAGTTACCTTTTAAAGATACATATCTTAATTTGATGTTCCTTTGGTATATTGCAAATTAAAATGTATGTATTTTGTACAAAAAGTACAACATTTTACATTGATTAATTTTGTATTTTCACTATAATTTCAATACAGTTAAATAATAGCCTGTATAATAAATTTTGTTTCAAATGGATGAAGAACAGGCTTTAGCCTATGTAATTTGCGCAATAGGTAAAATTATGAATGGAAACAGCTCAAGGGCAACTTTTTTTTGCGATACACCAGAACTTCTGTGACAATCTTTTTTGTTTTTTAGGGATGACGTCATTGCGCACACCATTTTATCGGTAAAAAGCCAGTGGATGGAAACAGGCTGGAGACAAAAAAAGTTGTTTTTACGCATATTCTCTTTGTTGATAACAAAACATTGCAAAAAAACTGGATGGAAACTTGGCGGACTTCAGATGTTGTGACAAACTTATTATTTGTCACAACATCTGTAATAATCAGCGATTATTATTTTATATTTATTTATTTATTTATTTATTTATTTAGTATGATTAATATCAGTAGGTGTGTTTGACTTTCTTGTTAACTGATGGACTGGAGTGGTGTGGATTACTTGTGGATTATTGTGATGTTTTTATCAGCTGTTTGGACTCTCATTCTGACGGCACCCATTCACTGCAGAGGATCCATAGATGAGACAGTGATGGAATGACACATTTCTACAAATCTGATGAAGAAACAAACTCATCCTAATCTTGGATGTCTGAGCACATTTTCAGCAAATGACCATTTCTGTGTGAACTTTCCCTTTAAGGCCACTGAAAATGTGTTTGTAGACTTTGATTTCTGTTCAACACCAGTGTCATAACACAGTGAGAGTGAAATTACTGTGGTGTCATATTCACACGCTTGTCTGCAGGGTCTCATCAAAGTTCATTTTAAATTCTGTCTGGAAAATCAGAGAATATTCAAAATGAGTTTCCAGGTCTGTTTTTTAGACAGACGAACAGGGACTAAAATTAAAGTGTCTGTGGCGAACTCTGAGGAGGAATTCAGAAACACCACAGTTGAAGAGTTAAAAAGAAAACTCTTGTCTGAAGACAGCAGATGTAAGTCAAACACTTTAGAGTTTTGTTTCTTTTAAAGTTGATACGCTGTTGTTTGCTGTTCCTCATGTTGTCGTTGTTTGCTTTCACAGATAAACACTGTGGACTTCACTGCAATCACAAGCTTCTGTTTCATGATCGTACACTCGGCTCTCATGGCATTAAACACAATGATGTTATTGTGATTGAACCACTGATGCGTCCACGTATGTATTTATGGATTCAAATCATCTATTTTTCTTCTTAAAACTGGCCTTTTCTTACATAACAGAGGAGGTTGGGGCTGGTTGTCACTTTAAGAGTTCTTAGAATCAAACGTACACAAATGCTTGTTTTCTCTAGCAGAGCTTTAGTAATAGAAATATTGTTCACTTACATTGTTTATAACATCAGTTCACATATCAGATCAAATCTTATAAATAAATTTATACCCAAAACATTGCTTTTTTTTTTTAATTTTTTTTTTTTTTTTACATTTTTGCTGTTTCATGACTTTTGTGCTTCATACCTGTTTTATGACTTTAATTTTATAGTTTATTGCATCCAATGTGACCTCATTATGTCTGTGTGAAACACACTCTATATTTGTCCATGGAAAGTCTATGTTATTTTTTCCTGAGCAATCACTTTGGAAATGTGCACACATTTTACATATAAGCTATATATAAATTGAGTAAAAATTCTTTAATTAAATGCAAAAGATCTTTAATTATCATTCCTTCCAAGCAATTAAAGGTACAGACAGACATATATGGCAACAAAACTCATTCTGCTTCTAACAGATCTTTTATTTTTCTGTTTTACAGAATCTCTCTCATCTGAAGATGAAGGTGAAGGTGAATTCATATCCAGGACTAAATCTATGGAGAAATTAACTCTGAACATGTAAATGCATTTGATGCACACTGAATTCATACAGGAAATGTAAAACATGTATTAATTAGTTCAGTGCATCATTAATGAAACCACTTCACATGATCCACAGAGAATTATTGATACATTCATACTGAGTGTTGATCAGATGAAGTGTAATATCGATCTAATTTAATATTAATATAATAATAATAATAATATTAATATAAAACACAGACATATATGATGGAGTTTGTGTTTTCATGTGTCTCTGTACATTCATATGCAAATATTGTACATTACCGTTTCTTTTATTTACGTTTATTAAATCAAACATGCCGTTGACTATTTTTATTTTGTGAAAGGTCTGATTTCAGTAATCAGTTCAGAAACTCAAAAGCAGAGACAATACAGGAATAAAACATGGAACAATAATTTGTAAAGCCAATATTGTATAACATATAAGATTATTTTTTTTAAATTATTAGTTATTTCTTCAAAACAAGGCAACTAATTAATATTCAGCACACCTCTGCCATAGTATTTTCTAACCCTTTAGTTAGAAGATCCAGTGGTATTTTATATTACATTATTTCTTGCTGTTTCATTGTAATTATATGTGAAATATAGCCATTTCTGAGTGAAATTTTATCAGTGTGTCTACAATTAAAAACAGTAGGTCACAATGAACAACTCACCCGTACCAAAAGAATCATGTACTACAGCTCAACTGTCACCAGTGACCTGAATAATAGTACACAGATACTCAACAAGACGTCTGTAGAGAATACTAAACTACTCTACAGTAAGGAATTTGTATGCAATGTATACAGAAGAAAAAGAAATAAACATTTTAGTAATAAAGCAGATTATTACTTTATGATGAAAGATTATTCTTTCTAAATGTCAGTGTACGCTCTTAAATATAAACGTTTTTTTATTGGCATCAATGGTTCTGTGAAGAACCTTGAACATCCATGGAATCGTTCAAATGCAGAAAAGTTTCTTTAGAGTCGAAAAAGGTTCTTTAGATTTTTGAAATGTTCTTCAAAATGGTTCTTTTAGGAACTGAAAGGTTCCAAAGGGGTTCTGCAAAAACACCCTTTTGGAACCTTTGTTTTTAAGAGTTTAGAGCCATATTTTTGACGGGAATAAAAAATTAAGCTGTGATGGATTTGTTTAACAACACACCGATCGAGAAAAATAGTAAAATAGAGACATCAGTGGATCAACCGTAATTTTATGAAGCTACAAGAATACTTTTTGTGTGCAAAGAAAACTAAAATAATAAGTTTTGTTTTATAATAATAATAACAATGTAAAATTTAAAAATGACTGTATTTTATCTTTACTGTGGATAATGATTTTACGATTTTGCTCTACTGAGAAAATTAAAGGTTAGTTCTATCAAACTTAAAATAACTGACATTATCATTTAATGGTTTCACGGATGCAACAGAGCAAAATAAATATCAAAATAACTGGATGTTCTGAACGCTTGGAGTACAAAGGACGCTGAATGAGGAACAGTCACTAATGGAATGCAAATGAAATTGAAACTAACCAGCATCACATGCAAGCTTGCTGAATCACAAAGGTTGGAGCACATTCAAAATAGGTTATAAAGTCTCATTTTTAGATTTGACATATAAGCCTTTAAGACAGTTTCTGTGGCGAAGTCAAAGGAGGAATTCAAGAACACCACAGTTGAGAAGTTAAAAGAAAAATCGTTACCGAAATGATCAGATCTGATTCCAGAAGCTACTATGGCAATGAAGCGTTAAAAGCCGAGCCACTTCCATGGTGCCTAAACTCCAGATTTGGCTCAAACTAAACTGAAACTTACCAGGCTAGGTGTTGAGCCAAATTTTAACCCCCTAACCCAAATTTTGACTCTGCACATTGAAGCCGCTACCTACCTGTCTAATCCTAACCCCATCCTCACATTCTTAATCAACCAATACTAATGGGGTTATAATCCATCAGGGGGTCAGAACACTAATTTTGTAAGAAATGACTCCCTTATAATGCCAGTGACAATATCTTACTCATTCATTACATTTACATGTTAAATAAGTTGCACAAGTGTTGATTTTAACTGAAATAGACTGGTTACAAGGCCACAAAATAGTTGGAGCAACTTCATCTTTTTCAGTAATCAACTTAAAAAACGTACCCTGGCTGCCTTAAAATTTTAAGTTCAGTCAACTCAAAAAAAAAGTTTAGGCAACTTGAAATGTTAAGTTTTACTAAGTGACAACTTAGATATTTGAATGGATTCAACTTACAATTTTAAGGCAGCTGGGTAACAAACACAGCTTTTAAGTTTAACAAACCAATTTTTAGTTTAGTCAACTTGAATATATAAGTTGTCACTTAGTACAACTTAACATTTCAAGTTGCCTAAACTTTTTTATTTTTTTATTTTTTGAGTTGACTGAACTTAAAATTTTAAGGCAGCAGGGTAAAAAAATATTTTAAGTTGACTCAAAAAATTGTGATTTTTTTTGTTTGTTTGTTTGTTTGTTTTTTAAAGTGTACATGCATACAACTTCTAAATGTTAAGCTTTTGCTGTTTGCTGTTTTAAATCATTCATTTATTTATTTATTTATTTATTTATTTTTATGTTCCACTGACATTATTTTGATTCACACAGTATGGCATAATATGAAGCAGGAACACTGATTCGTGTTGTTACACAAATTTAGGAACATTTTAGATCATACATGGATAATAAAAACATGGAAAATAAACTATTCTTCATGTTTCTGCATTGAAAAAAAGCAGAATGAAAGCAAATGTTATGCACACAGCTCAGTTATGGGCATTTTTTAAAGGTACTATACGTCCATTTTTGTTGATGTTTTGTAGATTTAATATGAGAAATTGAAAAAGTAGCTTCAATAAGAATCAGCACAAGACAGAAAATAGGATTTGTCACATCACTTCATGAGGTCTTTAACCGCTGTCATGTTCTCTTTCTGATACGACTAAACTGTAAGTAGAGCTTCACACAGACATTGTGTAAGACGTCTCATCTCCACTCACTGAAAAATACAGAAGAAAGTAGTTTTTATATATATATATATAAAATTAGATATATATTAAATATGTTTTGATACATTCACAGATAAAGCAACAACAAAGATACTCACTTAATGGTAATGGTAGTCCCATGCTATTACAACGTTCCTCAAGATTGGAGTCATCCACAAAGCTGAAGGGTGAATCTGACCTGCTGTCTGCTCCTGATCGTGACCCAAATGAACTGGAGGCAGACTTAACTCCTTTCACTGAAAAAATAAAGTGAATCAGAACAGTGTTATATATCAAGTTTACGCTTATGCTTAACTCTATTGTAATTGTTAGAATGGTCACGGATCAGCAATCTCAGCGTAGAACATAAGTCGTAGAGACGTGTAACTTGGAGGAATGGTAGTACTCACACCACCGACAATGTGACCAAGGCTCATCCCAATCGGCCTAACGAGGGCGCTACAGCGATTGAACGTTCATAATCTCTCCTAACTCCTAAATCGTTAGTCGCAGGCTCAAGTGTCTTATGTCATTGGAATCCTTGGCTCACGCCAGACGATCGTGAGCCTGGCAAAATTTTCAGGTGCTTTGGATTTTTTGCAAAACCTACTTTTGTGAACTAGTCCTAGGTTTTCCACCAGATCGGAACTAAACCGGTGCAGAAAGATTCTCTGGAGAGTGAATAGAGAGTGAATTCTGAGCAAAACTCAGAACACTGATGTAGGAGCTCAATCTGAGGTCACAGGACAAAAATCATAGAGATTGGCCACTTGGTGGCGCTATAAGAGGGAAAAAACATAAAAATGGCTATACCTACGCAATCATTTGTCTTTTCAACATGACAATCTGTGTGCACGGTCTTGGTCCAAAGTGCCACTCATGTCTACAAGGACATTTGCGTATCTCAAAACAACATGGCTGCTACTGGCCAATGAAGTTTGAGCACCTGTTAGACAAGGTTAACAGAGGCCGATCAGAACGAAACTCGGTGGACCTGTTTGACTCATACGCGTGAAATACATATCATACAATAGAACTCCTCATTCCGGACAACTTTGCCTTTAGAACCACTGCTGTCAATCAAATTGTTTGTTAAATGATTAAGAAAATGTAAAAAACATACTTTCGCAAACTAGTCCTGCAGTACAGGGAAGCTATAATGGGGTTGTTTAGAAAAGGGGCCTCTGCAAATTTACCCAAAATCCCACACCTTCATGAAAGTGATTCTAAACAAGCATGCAAAGCATGAAAGTCCACTTCCAGAACAAAAATTGACAGATAATGTACTCACCCCCTTGTCATCCAAGATGTTCATGTCTTTCTTTCTTCAGTTGTAAAGAAATTATGTTTTTTGATGAAAACATTTCAGCATTTTTCTCCATATAATGGACTGATATGGTGCCCCGAGATTGAACTTCTAAAATGTTTAAATGCGGCTTCAAACGATCGCAAATGCGGTTGTAAACGATCCCAGCCGAGGAAGAAGGGTCTTATCTAGCGAAACGATTGGTTATTTTCATAAAAATAACATTATTTATTAAAATAACAATATTTATACTTTTTAATCTCAAATGCTCACTTATTCTGCCTGAACTCTGTGTATTCTGACTCAAGACAGTTCGGGTATGTCGAAAAACTCTGACTGTATTTTCTCCCTCAACTTCAAAAATCATTTCAAAATCATTTAAAAAGCCAGTGTTTACAAAGTGAACAGGCAAAGAAGATCAAACACCCTTAACAAAAAAGGTAAAAGATATAGGATGATTTTGAAGTTGAGGGAGAACATGAGATGAGAGTTTTTCAACATACACTAACTGACATGAACCAGAACAAAAACAGTTCAGACAGAGTAAGACAAGACGAGCGTTTGACATTAAAAAGTATATAAATTGAATTGTATTTTTTGTTTAATGTAAAAAAAAACGATGGTTTCACTAGATAAGACTCTTCTTCCTCAGCTGGGATCGTTTACAACTGCATTTGGGATCGTTTGAAGCTGCATTTAAACTGCATTTTGGAAGTTCAAAATCGGGGCACCATATCAGTCCATTATATGGAGAAAAATGCTGAAATGTTTTCCTCAAAAAACGTATTTCTTTCCAATTAAAGAAAGAAAGACATAAACATCTTGGATGACAAGGAGGTGAGTACATTATCTGTAAATTTTTGTTCTGGAAGTGGACTTTCATGCTTTGCATGCTTGTTTAGAATCACCTGTTGTATGTGCTCAGCAGGTTTCATGAAGTTTTGGGATTTTGGGTAAATTTGCAGAGGCCCCTTTTCTAAACAACCCCATTATAGCTTCCCAAAAGGGTAAATTTCAACATTCTTTGGATAATTATTGACCTAGAGAGTCCAGAGAACTGTACTGCAGTGTTTTTTATATGTGAATTTTTGTTCTGGAAGTGAACTACTCCTTTAAGGAGATCCAACTACAGCTGGTGCTATAACAGTCATAACTGTTGCAAAACATACTATTTCTATGGTAAATTACCTGTGTTTGCAAAAAAAGTGTTGCTGCATAATGTATTTTTGCATATGTGCTTAAATGCCTTAAAGCGCTTGAACCCCGTTATTCGTTGCTTGCATCTATTTTATAAACTTGTTTTCTTTTTTTATAAAAAACACTTGACCCTCTAACACTTGCAATTTCTATTTCTATTCTAACTTCGTTTTAAAAAGTGCCTTCCATTTTCTATTCTATCTGCTTGTTTTCTTTTTATTTATTTAAAATAAATAAATAAATAAAAAACCTTGCACATGTACTGCATTAGGCTAACCGAGACTTGTCACAGTGCTTGTATATTATTGCTGTTTCATTGATTTTGATTGCTTCTATTGTCCTCAACTGTAAGACGCTTTGGATACAATCATCTCCTAAATGTAAAAATGTAAGTGCGACACTATACAAACAAGTGGTTATGATGTTACTTCTCATTCATGATTTTCGTTTTCATGATGTGCGAAGGATGTGGACTCACTCATCTGTGATCTGATGTCATCTCTCTGTTTTTTCATCCTCTTCATTCGTTCGTTTGCTCTCTCTTCCTCTGCTCTTCTTCTCTCTTTCATCTCCTGTAAAATCTTTTTGTCTATTTCAAAATAGCAGCCGTTGTTTTGTGCCACTGTCTCCTCAATCATCTCCAGCAGCTCCTTGACCTGAGTGTCGTCACTCCTGTCCTGAAAGTTGAGAACATGATACCTGTTCCCACATTTGTCCAGCAGCCACTGGAGATCCTGCCCTTCACTCTCAATGTGCTGCTCTATAGACGCGTCTAACAGATAGTTTCCGTGAAGGAACACCACTATAGTGTGACTCCAGACTCCCTCACCGAGAAGCTCCAGATGACCCTGCACTGTTTTTCTCTGAGCCTCTGTGAATCGTATGTCCACACGTATGAGCAGTAGTATAGCGTGTGGTCCTGGAGGACAGAGAGACACACTGAGCACAACCTCCTGTTTCAGTAACTCAGGACTGGAGTCTACGGAGTACTCCCTAAACCATCCTGGAACTTCAATGACAGTGAGGCGTCTGTTTGCTACTTCTCCACGTCTCCTCACACATTGAGCACATCTCTTCAAGTCAAACTCCTCTTTGCCCAGGATGATGTTTCCTGCAAAACTCTTGCCAGTATTTCTAGGAGCTATTAACAGAATCCCCATCTCTGAGAGATAAGGGGTGTCACCTTCAACAAACAGACAGAAGAGACACTTATTAATGTGGGTGACATCTGAAAAACAGATTCTAAATTGCATTTATTTACTAGATGGAAATTATGCCAAAAAAGACCATTTTTGACTGCTCATATTTATAAAAGACTGGATGAAAAAACAGCCTAAAGTGGCAAAAACAGATCCAAAATCTTCAAGACCAATATGAAAGTGAAAGCAGTAAAAGTGTTTTAAACTGCATGTTGACAACATTTTTGCTTTTATTAAAATAGCTTCTATTATGAATGAAAAGCTACTGACGTCCATTTCACTTGACATGTTTTTGTTTGCTGAAGCTCTAAATGTAATCGTTCCACCAGCAGTCTAGTAGTTTGTTCTTGTAGGCTAACCTGCTTTTAAGTGTTTTGATGTGACTCACCTCTTAAGACTTCAGAACAGTGACAAGTGGGGTGTAGTGCTGATGGGAAAAAATATGTGTGTATATAAATAAATAAGTATAAGATGCAAAGGTCTGAGTGTAACACAGTAATGTCCTGATTTTTTTTTTTTTTTTTTAACGTTTAGTACAGAAGAGGATAAACGTCAATGTCAATGTGCATTTTTAAAATTGAATTTTACATCAACATTTGTTTTATCCATAATTTTTAGGACTGACAAATGTTAAAATTACTAAAGAAATATATTGTTACATTAACAGAAGCAATATCAGTTTAATTAATAAGAAACTCTGTTTTGTCTGCTGCACTGTTAGACATTTCTGTAATTTCTACAGTTATTAACTGTATTTCACCCAGTATAATACTGCAAATTCCCTTTGCAGTAAATAACTGTAATAACCATTGCATCATGGGAATTTTCAGTGATGTCAGACCCCACCTACAGAGACTTACTGTATTTTTTAAAATTGCTGAATACGACTGTATTTGCTGTAACGGCCTCATTGGCGCCATTCTCTTGAGGTTGTTTCATTTTCCTCATTTCTTACATTTGGATTGACACGATTTGCTCTACACCGTGTCTACAGTAAGGTAAACATATATGTACGTTTGTCTGAGTGTTTGTCAGATTTTTGCACACCAGTTTAACCTAGTAACATTTACCCGTCAACATGGCGGTAACAAACTTTACTATAGTAAACTGCGCTGTCGTTTCAGACGGTTTTTGTCAGCTTATTGAACTAAATTACCGAATTAAATTATTTTTAACGTGCAACGCTTATCTTATATTAACATTAGGTTAACTAATGTGAAATTTTGTTAAGGTGTTAGTAGTAATGCTGGCCAGTAGCCTATTGAGAAAATAAAATCCTATGTTAGCTAGACAGTGGCGGACCGCACTTCTTAGAGAAGGAGATGAGGACGCAAAAAAGGAGATGGGACCTCTCCCACCAGCAGCGATGTAATGCACGAAAAATCATCATTGGGCACCAATTGACATTAAAATATTTTTTTCAAGATATTTCAAATGTTTGCTGTATAGCTGAAAACACACTACTTGTAAAAAAATATCGTTTTGAAAAACATACAGCGCATTTAATTATCACATTCAGAAATAGCTGATGTAATCTAAAACACTGGTAGCCTAAATCAAAATGTTTACAAACATTATAAACACAACTAGGCTTTTATTTTATTCCCTTCCCTCCACACAAAATGATCCACAACATTATCCTTCACAAAGACTATAACAGCACAGTGAGGCGCTGCTCACGCTGAATGGAACTGATCTATATGATATAGATCAGTGGTCAAAAACAACGCTACTGGAGCACAAGGAACACCATTTATGAGGCAGTTGTTGTTGGATTTCATTGGCGATTTCAAATATGAAATTCAATCGTAAGTTTGGCGAACAGTTTTGGAGTATTTGATGTTTCCTCATGCACTTGCCTGCTCGAGAGGCGTTTGAAAGATGGCCGCCAAGTGAAATGACTTGTCTTGTTTGCACTTAGCATATCACTAAAACATACCTCTGTTTTCTCTTGGTGTAAAGAGCATCTATCGCTATTTGCATTATATTATATTATTTTATGTCTGTTTTTATAGCTGTTACACAAATTACAGTTGAACAATGTTTTTAGGGCAGCTTTTTAAAATGAGGCTTCTCATGTGTTTTACTCTATATATGTGTAACAAGGTTAAAATGGTTTTGTTTCACTAGATTTTTCTGTTCACAAGCATTTAATGCTGTTCTAAAATTGTTAGTGTTTGTTAAAATACATTAAAAAGGGTCTGTAAGGAGGTGATGGTTCCCCGAGTTATTTTAGTGATTTTACTTTGCCATTTACATATTGTAAATACTTAACATACATGTTTAACTATGCTTGAGAATGTTATTTTTGTTGACAGTGTTACTGATGTGTGAGCTGAAGCTGTCGTGACAACTTGTTTATAAAAAAAAAATACATTCTCTATGCAGGTAATGCATTGATAAACCATATTTTTGTGTTTTTAAGTTGTTTTAATACCAATATGGTTGCGTTTCGTACGCTCCTCTGTATGCATTTATGTGCAGGCCTATGGACTGAGGCCTCATTTCCTGTTCTCTCTCTCCTTTCCGTTCCTTTTGTCCTTTTTCCATCTTTCTCTCGAATGGAACAGTGTTACTGATGTGTGAGCTGAAGCTGTCGTGACAACTAGTTTATATAAAAAAAATACATTCTCTATGCAGATCCAATCCGGCGCTCTCCTGTCGTTCTTCGTCAAAATTTCAACACAACGCAGACTAAAGAGTCCTACGGTTACATATGTCACGGCTGTGCCGTCAGGAACGAAGGAGAAATGAGCACTCGACACACAGGAGATAAATCCACAAGAACATTTAATAAGTAAATACTTCAAATACTCTGAAGAAACATAGAATCACAGGATACACACAACCAAAGACACTTAAAGAACGGACAGGGAACTAAACACAAGATGGAACTTAAATACACAAACTAATCAGTACATACACAGGCGACGACAATGAAACAATCAGGGCGAAACAAGGAGGGCGTGAATCGGGCAACGAGAGGGCTGAGTCCGGGGAGCACATGGTGAATCACAACATACACAAACATACGATGACAAGGATACGTGACAATATACAGTTACATTTTATGCTTTATAATTATAGTATATATTTACTACATATCGCGTGAGAACATGGCTGCTATGAGACATATACTGTATATTCATACAGTGAGATGTTTACATTCTTATTTCCAGAGTTATAACAATAGAATGTTCAAAGTTTTGCTTGTTGTAAAAAATTCACAGTTATATATAAATTAACAGAAATTAGCCCAGGTCTTTCTTATCATTACACTGCATAAAAATGATAATTACTTTGAGCTTATATCTTGTGTGTTGTGTTTTCAGGAGTACAAGTAGACTCCTTATATTATTAATCAATAAAGTGTATTATTAATCAACAAATTAATC
The DNA here is from genome assembly GCA_036247105.1 of Cirrhinus mrigala. Classification (NCBI taxonomy): domain Eukaryota; kingdom Metazoa; phylum Chordata; class Actinopteri; order Cypriniformes; family Cyprinidae; genus Cirrhinus; species Cirrhinus mrigala. The sequence continues at coordinate 21,412,912 of CM070031.1, read as the reverse complement.
AGCAGTGTTGCTAACTGGAACATTTCTGTGTTTTTCATGTTGCCCTTTTTATCAATTATTATTATTATTATTATTTTATCATCATATAGTTAATTTAAAACACCATCAACTTTATTAGTAATACCATTTATTTATTTAGCAGATGCTTTCATCCAAAGCAACTTTTGGTTTTCTATGGTACACTTTGTATTTTATTTTATTTTTTTTTCCCTGCGTCTCTGTAACTTAATATGGAAATATTGTACATAACATAAACATAAGTCTTGCTATCATTTATGAAATCACATATATGCACTTTTATATATGCAGCTTTTTTAATTTGGATTTTTTCCCTTACCTTGTCCTCTGATGGCTATAAATAGTTTTTAAGTTTTTTGTTTGTTTTTTCCCATCCATTTTTCTGACTTCTATTTACTGTAACATCAATAACCTCAAATAGATAGGACAGAAATAGGCCCAAATATACTCTGAATATTTTGTAGTGCTAAGATTGCATAAATATTTTGCATAATGTTATTTTTAAAAGTTTGTTTTGGTTTTTCACCCGAAAACATTTTTCCCAAATTCGGTCGGAAAGGCGGCGCCACGTAGTCACGTGGCTGGCGGCTCCAGGAAGTTTTCGAAACAGCTCGTTAATATTCATGAGCTCGCCTCCGCCATAGTAGGTTAGTGAAGCGAGCAGCGTGATTGATCTCCATGGCTGCTCTTTTAGCTATAAAATGCGGCGGTATCTTCGAGTCTTGTTCGTCTGCACGCTTTTAGTCTTCTGCTCGCTGCTCTACATATTTAATCAGCTGGTGTCGTCTCTGGAGAGCGCGAATCATCAGGAGCGAGCGCATCGGACACGCGCAGCGGATCCAGGCCTGAGTGAACGCGCGCAAGATGACAGGTATATAAACAAAACCACACAAAACAAGAACATATACAAACATCTGCGCACACATCTTCACAACGACACAAAACTTAACTTATAAACACTGGACTCATGCTTTGACAGCTTTAAACGAGCTTTAACGACTGGACAGGTGTGATAAATAACGGGAATCTTCACCAAAGCTGCATTTTTGAGTAATTTGATGCGGCGGATACACATATAAGGCTGTTGTGTCAATTTAACAGTTGTTTGTGATGCATTTCTGCTCATTCAACCCTACTAATTTGGTCACGCTGACGTTGGTTCAACATCTGGTTAAAATTCATAAGCTTCCTTCGTAGTAGTAGCCGTTAATTGGCCCGCTGACTAGCGCCCGCCTACCGGTCTGCCGTTTAACCAATCAGCGAGGCCTACTGGGCGAACGTCATTTTACGTAATTAATATTCACGAATCAGGTCATCTTGAGTTCAATTTAGCAGATGACAGGTTTGCATTTTATTGTTCACCGCTAAGAGATTTGACTTTCTGTCGTTAGTACAGTTTTTTTCTATAATTTAGATGCTAAAAAAACAATTTTATTTTCATGAATAAAGACCCAGTTCACATTAATTGTAAATATTGCACCAATTTAAATTATTATTTTCTTTATTTATGTTGGTGTGTTTGTATTATTACTATTATTGTATATTATTTTAATGTATTAATATTTATTTTATTAATATATTTTACATTTACAGTTTTTCTCTAAACCAGTTTAGAAAATCCCTGTGTTATTGCATATTTTTATATATCTATTTATGTGAATAAAAAAGGCACATTCTTCTTATACAGACCTGGAGGTCACATTATAGATTGGTTGTTTCAGTGTGTAAACAAACCCAATTTATTTTAACTGAATTGTAAACGTTTACTGATTACTTATAAGTCAATATAAATGATAAAATAATAAAATAGTTATTTTGTTTCATTTCTTTAATTTTTAAAATAGCATTTTATTTATTGATTTGCAAATTTACCGTTTTCTCTAATTTTTTCCCCTAGACACCAGTTTAAAAACCCCTGCGTTATTACATATTTTTATTTATCTATTATAGATTTATTTATGTGGATATAAAAGGTACATTCTTCTTATACAGACCTGGATGTCTGGTTACGGATTGCTTCAGTGTGTGATCAAAACTAATAAAAAAAAATATTTTAATCTAATTTTAATAGTTTACTGAATTACTATAATTTAATGTAAATAATACAATTAAATGGTAAAATGGTATTATTTATTTAATTATTCCTATTCCTTTAAATATTCCTAAATATTCTTAAATACTAATTGTATTTATTTATTTTTTTTTTTTTTATCAATGGAAAAAAGCACTGAAAACATTCTGAATGAAAAGGCACATTCTTCTTGCACAGTCCTGGGCGTCATGTCACAGATGTTTCAGGGTGTCTCTGATTCAAACCCCGTTCATCCTGAGCTAAAGCTGGTTTGTGTGTTGATGTAGAGCCTGTTTGTCTCCTGTCAGGTGTAATTCAGGCTCTGTCACTCATTGGAAACCGTATTGGAGAATCAGCGATGCCGTTTGCCCAAACAGCTGCGTTACGGACTCGGCTCTTAGGTACGCCGCTGACCTGACCTTCGGCTCTAGATCTAGATTCGTCTGTCTGTGCGGTTTAATGTTTAGCTGTTGAGCTTCACTGCTTCTGGGTTATCTGGCACTTGTGTTAACACTGTCTGCGTCTCGCTGTTCTAGTTTGCAGAACCAGCTGCATGTAAACCTGTTATTATCCACTCATCGTCATGCTGTATGTTGTGTCTCGTGCAGGTCTGCTTCTCGTGAGGCGGAGCGTTTGGAGCCGGTGGGGCTGGCGGTGGTGGCCTGCGGCTCCAGACTGGAGGAAACGCTCACCATGCTGAAATCTGCCGTCCTCTTCAGCCGCAGACATTTGCACTTTTACATTTTCGCCGAAGACGACCTCCATGCCGGATTCAGACAGACGGTGAGCCCATATATATTGACTATTCACTATATATGGTTTTATGGCAAAATAAAAATGAAGCAACACTCTGAATATTTAGATTGTTGATATTAATAACAATAAAACTAAATTTTATTTAGAATGCAATTTTCTCATACCCAAAGTGCTACAAAACAGGAATTAGAAGTAAAATACAGAAATTAAAAACATAATAAAAAACAAGAAATACCGTAAACCAGACAATAAAGAACTCAACACTTTTTTTGGAAATAACAGAGATGCATTCATTTCTGATTTAAGTGACAAAAAGAGTAAACTGGTAAGTTTAAAACCTTAAAAGTGTTCACAGAGTGGCTTATAAATGGTATTAAAATGTTTTAGGAACAATATAAGCAGGTCAGTATTACTATTTTCCTGATCAATTGATTATTTTAATTAGACTTTTACATTATTTTAATTCTTGTGCTAAAAAATGTCAGAGCAAAAACAGGGAATGTTCTTAGAAAGTTATGAACAAAAAAGTTCTTTCAGTAACATTAATAGAATGTTTGTTCAAGGTTATCTAGTCTTTCATGTTCTCAAAATAACAAGAAAATTGTTACATTTTAGGTTTAAATGTAACTACTTGTTTCAGAAGGTTCAGAGAACATTCAGAAGTAACTTTCCCATAATGTTTGCAAATTGATCAAATGGAATGTTCACGTAACATGTAAATAACTGGGTTCATACAGATACTGTGAAATGTAATTCCAAGACTTTCAAGGACTTTTCAAGCACTACTTTTTTGATTTTCAAGGACTTCAATAAGAGATCTCAATTATGTCTTCTATTTTAAATTCTGAAAAAAAAGAGAAATAGATAACTCAAATTATGCTAATAAAAAATGGCAAAAATAAAGTGAAGCATGTGAAGTATTACTACTAAAGTATTACAAAGTATACTACATTTTTACTATAGTAAAACCAAGGTTAATTTTCTTAAGGGATTTATATTTGTGTATACTTTATTTTTTCATTGTTTTGTTTTTATAACTGTACTGCCTTAATGGTTTGTTTTCTACTGTTTCAGAAAAAAAAACTGGAACAAATGATTCGCGATTCGCACTACGAAGATCCTATCTAAAGCAGATGATTCGCGATCCGCTCTCTGAAGTCCCGATCTGAAGTCTGATTCGCGAACCATAATTTTAGATCAGGAATCGAAGCGCGGATCGCGAATCATTTGATTTAGATCGGAACGGGTTCGAGAATCATTTCACGAATTGAATGATTCAAATAAAATGATTCGCGACACGCGATTTGAAGTTCCGATCTGAAACAAATGATTCGCGCTGCGAAGGTCCGATCTAAAGCAAATGATTCACGATCTACTCTCTGAAATCCCGATCTGAATAAAGATTCGCAAAGCATCGTTTCAGATCAGGACTCGGAGCGCGGATCGCGAATCGCAAATCATTTGATTTAGATCGGAACGCGTTTGTGAATCATTTCGCGAAATGAATAATTCGTAATTTGCGCTACGAAGATCCGATCTAAATCAAATGATTCGCGATCCACTCTATTAAGTCCAATCTGAAGTCTGATTCGCGAACCCCATTTTAGATGATGAATCGGAGTGCGGATCGCGAATCATTTGATTTAGATCGGAACGGGTTCGTGAATCATTTCACGAACTGAATGATTCAAATAAAATGATTTGAAGGCCCGATCTGAAACAAATGATTCGCGATTTGCGCTACGAAGATCCGATCTAAAGCAAATGATTCATGATCCACTCTCTGAAATCCCGATCTGAATAATGATTCGCAAACCATAGTTTCAGATCAGGACTCGGAGCGCGAATCGTTTGACTTAGATCGAAACTTTGCGTATCGCGAATCATTTGATTAGAATCAATTCGCGAAATGATTCACGAACCCGTTTCGATCTATATCTAATGATTCGCGATACACGATCCGATTGGAGCAATTCTAATTAGCCAGCTGGCTGACGACACTACTCTGTTTCTGAATGACGCTTCCCAAATCCCTTTAGCTTTGCAATTGATCGAGTCCTTTTCCAGAGCTTCGGGTCTCTGTCTAAACGTCAACAAATGTGAGTTAATGTCAATTAAACGCTGTGAAATTCCCTCTATATGCAACATCCCCGTGAAAAATCAAGTTACATACTTGGGTATTGTCATTAATAAAGACCAAAAAACAAGATGTAAACTAAATTTTGACCCTTTGATAGTGAAAACACAAAGGAAACTCAATATGTGGCTGCAGAGAGATTTATCAATAAGAGGAAGAATTTTACTCTCTAAAGCTGAAGGATTGTCTCGACTGACTTACGCTGCTCTTTCCTTGGAGGTGGATAAAGGAACATTAAAAAAAGTTGACGGCATGTTAAACAACTTTGTTTGGAAAAATAAAACCCATTATATCAGGAAATCAGTAATAATGAATCCAATAAAACAAGGGGGACTGGATTTTCTAGATTTTGCTACCTTAAACAACACTTTTAAAATTAATTGGCTTAATAATTTTCTCAAAAATCCCTCTTCCCTCTGGAATATTATCCCCAATTATATTTTCTCTAAAGTTGGTGGCCTGAATTTTCTTTTACTCTGTAATTATAACATCTCAAAAATCCCTGTCAAACTTTCTAATTTCCATAAGCAGATGCTCTTGGCCTGGTCCCTCATATACAAACACAACTTCTCTCCGCACAAATACTACTTATGGAACAATAAGGATATTCTTTACAAGAATAAATCTCTTTTCTTCAAGGATTGGTTTGAAAACAACCTTCTTTTAGTTGGACAGCTTTTTAACTCACAAGGCAGACTTTATAATTATTCAGATTTTTTACAGAAATATAATATTCCTGTATCTGCCGATGAATATGCGATTGTTTTCAATGCCATTCCCTCTGGTGTCTCTTTTCTGTTGCAAGGTACTACATTTCCATGGCCGTGTTCTTACTCTCTGAATTTAACTGACACAATGATTGGAGGTGTTTGCTTTTCTACAGATCGTCAGAAAAATAACTATAAAATCAGAGCTCTCTTCCAGGCTGAGATAACAACAATTCCATATGTAATACCGTATTGAAATAATATTGTGGAGAATATACGTTGGGAGAAAGTATGGACCTTGCCTCATAAGTATCTGCTTACTAATAAAGTAAAAGAGATGACATTTAAACTGATTCACAAATGTTACCCGACTAAAGTCTTTCTTAGGAAATATAAGCCTGACATTGAAGTGAACTGCAGTTTTTGTCATTCTTCTGAAGAAGACTTCTTTCATTTGTTTTGGCAATGCACCCACACAGAGAAATTCTGGTCTGATTTTTTGGTGTTTATTCAATCTTATTTTGTAAGTGACTTCTCATTTTGTTTTAAAGATGCTTTGTTTGGCTTATTTGAATATTCTAAGGAGAATACAGGAAAATATTACATAATTAATTTATGTTTTCTGTTAGCTAAATTTCACATTCATAAACAAAAGTTTACTGGCTCTAAACCTCTTTTTTCTTTGTTCAAAGTGGACTTGGATATGTATGTGGAAACTATCCAAAGTTGTACTAATTTGAAAGCTATGAAAACTGTATCTCTGTATTCATCCTTTGTGTCATCCTAAGATGTAATTTTATTACCCTATTTTTTTCTTTGTTTGTTACCCTGGCAACAAATGTGTATTCTTGTTTATTTTTATTTATTTTGTCTGTATTTGTACTGTCTTGTTGTTTTGAATATCTGTAAATAAAAAAAAAAAAAAAAAAAAAAAAAAACGATCCGATTGGAGCACTTCAAAGGGAATAATTTTGCGATGCAATGGTTTAACTGATTTGGAGTTTCGAAAAGCTTTGTTTCATCCATCACTACATGCTTTTTAAAATCGTTACAAGCGATGTTGAAACTGAAAATAAACGGCTCTTTTAATTTGATCTGGTTTTTTCTAGTGAATCGCTTGAAATAAATGATGGAAGTCATGAGTTTGAATCAATCAGAGCGGTTCCAGCGTAAATGACTCATTTGATTCAGTTCATCTGTTCCTCTTTTCGCATCTTCAGTCATGTTTACACAACACTCTCAGTACTAATACTGGCTTAGCTCGATTGTTTTCTGACATAAACTGAAATAAGCGAAAAGGGTATGATGTTTTTTTGAATTGTGTGAATCTTGCGTGAAAAGATATGTGCTTTTTGACAATAATAAACACTTTATTTCATAGATGCATTGTCTTTTAAGAATTTGAGCACTTTTTAAGTATCTCTTCAGGGAAATTGCCATTTTTAAGGGTTTTTCTGGCCTTACATTTCAAAAAGTCAAATTCAAGTACTTTAAGCACCTTGTACGAACCCTAAAATAACTTAGGAAAAGCATTTTAAAAATATTAATAAACTGGAGAAATTCAGAAGTAACGTTTCATCATTTAAAGCAAAAAATTTTTAACATACACTACCAGTCAAACGTTTTTAAACAGTAAGATTTTCAGTGTTTTTTAAAGAAGTCTCTTTTGCTCACAAAGCCTGCATTTATTTGATCCAAAGTACAGCAAAAACAGTAAAATTGTGAAATATTTTTATTAAAATAACTGCTTTCTATATGAATATATTTTGAAATTTAATTTATGTAATTGTTTATATTATTATGCATTTTCAGCATCATTACTCCAGTCTTAAGAAATCATTCTAATATGATGATTTGATGATATTATTATTATTATTATTATGTTTTTGAAAACAGCTGCGTATAATTTTTTCATGAGTCTTTAATGAATAGAAAGTTCATAAGAGCAGTATTTATCTGAAATAGAAATCTTTTGTAACATTAGAAATGTTTTTATCTTCACTTTTGAACAATTTAAGAATCCTTGCTAAATTAAAGCATTTACTTCTATATTTCTTTGCCAAAATGAATTATATTTCAGAATCAAAAATGTACTTAGCTGTTTTAAATATTGATAATAATAATAATAATAACAGTAAATGTTTCTCAAGCAGCAAATCAGCATATCAGAATGATTTCTGAAGGATTATGTGACACTGAAGACTGGAGTAATGATGCTGGAAAATCAGCTTTGATCACAGAAATAAATTATATTTTAAAATATATTCAAATAGAAAGCAGTTATTTTAAATAGTAAAAATATTTCACAATATTACTGCTTTTGCTGTACTTTTAATCAAATAAAGGCAGGCTTGGTGAGCAGAAGAGACTTCTTTAAAAAGATTAAAAATCTCTCCAAAAACGTTTGACTGCTAGTGTATTTTTGTTAGTTGCGTAATCAAGATATATAGTGAATATCATCAATCAGTTGAATAGTTGATGTTCATGAAATCCCGTCTGTCTCGTGCAGCTGGAGTCGTGGCCGCAGAGATTTCGCTCCAAGTTCGACTACAGCATTTATCCCATCACCTTCCCCAGCGAAAACGCCAGAGAGTGGAAGAAGCTCTTCAAACCCTGCGCTTCACAAAGACTCTTCCTTCCTGTGAGTATCTAAACCCAATACTTTTGCTATAGTTGAAAGTTTGAGTTCATTTTGTGCTTGTATATACATTTTCAATTGAAAACGTGTCACTTTACAGAAGTAAAATTGCGTTTCATGTCGACCGCTCTGACGGCAAACAAGGCAAAACCTGATTTTTCTGTGTTACGACGAGCGCTTTGAAGTTTGCGTCAGAGCAGAACTGTGGAAACGTTCGTTTTGGGTTCACAGGATGCGTCTGAAGGGTCTTTGAAGTGTAATAAGCGTCTGATCTCAGCTTTCTCATTTCTCAGCTGATTTTAAAGCAGGTGGACTCGGTGCTGTACGTGGACACGGATATCCTGTTCCTGCGGCCGGCGGAGGACGTCTGGAGCTTCCTGTCCCGGTTTAACGGCAGTCACGTGGCCGCGATGGCGCCGGAGCACGAGGAGCCGCGGATCGGCTGGTACAATCGATTCGCACGACACCCGTACTACGGCAAGACCGGCGTCAACTCAGGAGTCATGCTGATGAACATGACGCGCATCAGACACAAACACTTCAAGGTACAAAACACCCGTGATTCATTCAATTCACGATACACACTGATGATTAAACTGTTTTTAAGTTTTGGTGCTAAGATCAAATGAAATCATAACCATGTACAATATGAATATTTTAATCTAACATAAATTCTTTTACTTTTCATTTGTGAGACTGATATTGTGGCCCTGTTAATGAATATTTTTTTATGGACAGTGAGGAGTTAAAGCAACGAAATAATTACTTGGATATTTAAAATTTCAAAGACAATATTGTAAAATATTGAAAGTTTGATGATGAAAAAAAAAAAAAAAAAATAATAATAATAAATAAATAAATAAATAATAAAATATGCACTAAACAGTTAACCTGACTGTTATTACATAGGTTTAATACAATTATAAAATTAATTTAGAAATTTCTCAAATACATAAAAGCAAATACAAAAATATTAAAATAATGTGATCAGTATATATTGCATCTCGATGCATACAAATTCTTCTAATTGAGTGAGAAAAAATTATAAAATATTTTTTAATGCACTGAAGTAGTGCTGTTAAACGATTAACCGTGAATAATCACATCCAAAATAAACTTTTTTTGTTGTTGTGCATAATATGTGTGTGTGTACTGTGTATATTTATTGTTTATATAAAATACACACACATACAGTATATATTTTAAAAATATTTACATGTGTATATATATTTATATTCATATAGTTTGTATTATAGAAATGATGGTATCACACACACACACACATATATATATATATATATTATTTATTTATTTGTTTGTTTATTTATATATATTAAAATAATCAGTTTTTTTATTAAATGTATATATACGTACATGCATGTGTGTATTTGTATATACATAATATATATACACAGTACACACACATATATATTATGTAAACAAAAGCTTAGTTTAGATGCAATTAATCATGATTAATCATTAAATAAAATATTCAATATGACCAATATCTATTACATCTCTAAGCATACACTTTGTGTTTGAAAATTGAATGAAGAAAACAATATAAAATGTTTTAATGCACTGAAGAGTTAATCACAATATTAGTACTTAGATCTAATAAAATTATACAAAAAAAAAATGTTAAGACTTATGCAGAATATTTAAAGCAGCAGAATAATTACTTGGATAATTACAAATGGGTCATAAAATGATAAAAAAAACATTAAAATATTAAATATTAAAAATATTAAATATTAAAATATTGTGACCAGTATATATAGCATCTCAGTGCAAACACTTTCTCTGTTAACTTTGAATTGATTGAGGAAAAAAAAATATAAAATAATTTTTAATGCACTAAAGAGTTAACAGGGCTGTTATTACTTTTATCTAATAAAATTAAAAAAAAAAAAAAAAAAGACTTCTGTAAGTTGTGTTAAAGCAGCAGAATAATTTGTTGGGGCATGCATTTTCTTTTACATATATATATATATAATATATATTACAGAATATAAATAATTACATATAAATATCAATTATAAATTAATACTTTTATTTAGCAAGGATGCTTTAAATTGATCAGAAGTAAAGATAAAGACATTTATAATGTTACAAAAGATTTCTATTTCAGATAAATGCTGTTCTTATGAACTTTCTGTTCATCAAAAAAAACTGAGAAAATTCTACTCAGCTGTTTTCAACATAGTAATAATAATAATAATAATAATAATAATAAAAATAAATGTTTGTTGAGCAACAAATCATCATAATGATAACAAATCATCGAATGATTTCTGAAGGATCATGTGACACTGAAGACTGGAGTAATGATGCTGAAAAAACAGCTTTGATCACAGAAATAAATTACACTTTAAATAGAAAACAGTTATTTTAAATAGTAAAAATATTTCACAATATTACTGCTTTTGCTGTACTTTGGATGAAATAAATGAAACATTAAACATTAAACAAATGTCAAAAACGTTTGACTGGTAGGGTGTGTGTATATATATTATATATATTAGTATTTATTTATTTATTTATTTATTTATTTAATACACTAATGAGTTAAGAGGAATATTGTTACTTAGATTTAATTTAAAAATAATTTTTACAAATTAAAAAAAAAAAATTAGGAAATTTGTAATTATATGTACATTTTATCTTAAAATCAATTTTATTTTATTATTTTATTTCACGATTGGTGACAGACTGATACTTTGTTCCACTTGATTATTTGGTGGATATTTAGCCAATGTATATTGATTCTACAGTATTATTATGGGATTAATAAAAATATGTAAAAATATGATTTTGAGATTAATAAAAATATGTATCTTTAAAAATATGAAGAAAAAAATGGTGACCAGATTCTAAAGCATCTTAAAACACACGTTCTCACATAATAATATACATTTTAAACCTTAATTCTTGATGTTGATGAAAACAATACATGTGTTTTTTTATTGTTTGTTTTTTTTATTTGTCATCTCACCAGCAGAGGTCAGTGTTGTTTTACTGTTGCTCATTTTCCCTTATTTCCACATTAGTGAAGCAGTTTCATCATTCATTTATAAGACATATACACGAGAATAATTATGTAAAAACATGCACACAGATCACACACCTGAGACGGACTGATGAACACGAGAGTGTGTGTGTGTGTGTGTGTGTGTGTGTGTGTGTGTGTGAACAGAACGACATGACCACAGTGGATCTGAAGTGGGCCGATCTCCTGATGCCTCTGTTACACAAATACAAGCTCAACATCACGTGGGGAGACCAGGACCTGCTCAACATCATATTCCACCATAACCCAGGTACACCAGCTCACCTGCAGCCGCACACATCCTCCTCCTCCTCCTCCTCTTCATCATCATCATGTGTGCATAAAATACACAACCTGCTAGATTTGCTGAGATGTGCAGTGTATCGTGAGTTCACGCGGTGTCGGTGTCAAGTGTTTGTCTGTGATCACAGAGTGTCTGCTGGTGTTGGAGTGTCAGTGGAATTACCGTCCCGATCACTGTATTTACGGCAGCAACTGCATCGCCGCCGAACGGCACGGCATTTACGTTCTCCACGGCAACCGCGGCGTTTACCATGACGACAAGCAGCCCGCCTTCAGAGCCGTTTACGACGCCGTTCAGCAGGTGAGATCAGAGCTCATATCGTTACCGTTAGAAAACATTCTGCTCACTTGAAATATATAAAATATACTATAAAATGTATAAAAACTCTATAGAACTCTTTTTAAAAAATCTAATAAAATGACAAGTACATACAGCAAAATTACTAAACTTGAACTAAAATAAAACATTAAAGCTATTATATTTCAAGTTTCCAAGACAGTATTTTTCATTTTCAATCAGTTTAACTTGGTAATTATGGAAGGTATTTTCTGCCAAATTTAAATAAATAAATTAAATGATAAAAATGAAAATGAAAACCAGATTAACAATTTCATTATAGAAAACTATACGCAAAATATGTGCCTAAAATGAAATAAAATTATATATAAAGTGAGAATTTCTCACTTTAGTTCAGTTTAGGTTGATGTATTAAAAAAACTGAATGTAATATTGAAATAAATTTTTGATAAGGTTATGTGAAAAAAAAAAATAAATAAATAAAAAAGAGAAGAATACAACACATTTATTATTAAAATGTTAACTAAAAAAATAAAATAACTGAAACTAATATTGAAATAAAATATTGATAGGCTTATTTTAATAAATAAATAAATAAATAAAAATGAGAAGAACACAACACAATTATTGAAACTTAAACTGAGAACGTACAAAAAACAAACAAACAAAAAAAAAACATACAATTTAATTCAGCTAGTTTCCGAGGCAGAATTTCTCACTTTAAGTCAGTTTAGCTGGATGTATTAAAATAACTAAATGTGATATTGAAATAAAATATTTTTTAATTGCCAATTGCCAACAGCTAATTGCCAAAGCAACATTTCTTATTTTTAGTTTAATGTGATTTACTAAACTAAACTAAACTAGACTAAAAAAAAAAACATTAACATTAACATTAAACATTAGGTAACATTAACAATTTGATTAAAAATTAAGGAAAAAAACTATATAGACTTATTTAAAACATTAATAAAATATTAATAAACTCCCTAATAATATAAAATAACAGGACATTATTTAAATAATATTATTAAATATATAGATAAACAATAAAACATCTATTAAAATAAGTAAGTAAATCAAAAAATGAGTAAACTATTAAAATAAATGGGGAAAAAATTATTAAATGAATAATAAAAAATTACAGATTTAAATAATAGGACAATAGATATAAATAAACCATTAAAAATAAAAAAAATGGTTAAAATAAATGGGTAAACAATAAATATCTGATTAAAATTTGGAAAAATATATATGGACTTATTTAAAACAATAAACAAATGAATAAACACAAATGACAAAAACAACAACACGACTAAAATTTTAAGGTAAAATTAAACCGAATTTAAAATATTAATAAAATCTGTAATATAAAATAATACAAAATATATTAAAATAATACTATTAAATATATAGATAAACAATATGTTAAAATAAATAAATAAATAAAAAATAAAAATAGGATTAAAAAATGGATACATTAAAATCTAATTTAAATAAATGCGGAAATATTATTAAATGAACAATAAATTTTTTTTACAGATTTAAATAATAGGACAACAGATATAAATAAACAAACCATAAACAATAAAATCTGATTAAAATAAATAGGTAAACAATAACAATTTGATTAAAAATTGGGAAAAAAACGTATGTGGACTTATTTAAAACAATAAACAAATAAATAAAAATGGCAAAAAAAAGCTAAAATTAAACAGAATTTAAAATATTAATAAAATCTGTAATTAAATAAAAAATGAAATATATTAAAATAATACTATTAAATATTTATTTTAATATATTTTTTATTGTTTATCTATATAAGTAAATATTAGAAATTCATACATTCTTTTATTCACTTTATTTATAAAGTACTTTACACCTGTACCTGCAGACCAAAGTGCTGAACAAACAAGAAAACACACAAAACAACACATAACCCAGTTATCAGACCTGCTTGTTTTTGTATTATTGATATTGTAGGTCATTCATGAGTTATTTTTGGGGTTATGTTAGTCGGTGTGTGTGGTGTGTCGGTGCGGTCGCTCTCCTGCCGCGAGTGTTTAATATGGTCACGGTGTGATTTCATTAGGCGTGTTTACGTAACCCGTAAAATCTAATTAGACGCTGTTAATCAGTGCGCGGCTCTGTGGTGTGTGTGTGTGTGTGTGTGCGCGTGCGTGTGCGTGTGTGCGCGTGCGTGTGCGTGTGCGTGTGTGTGTGCGCGGATGGACACCTGCTCAGGTGCTGCGGCGGCCAAGCGCTGTAATGAGCTCAGATGTGTGTTTGGACGGTCTCTGCTGGCGCTGCTCTCCGTCTTGTTTCTCCGCGTCTGGACGCTTTCAGGCTGCCAGTGATTTCTCCTGATCCAGCTGGCAGCTCTGGAGTGTCAGGGTTTGTGTGGAGTCTCTTTCCCACAGTTCACACTCGCCCCGCGCCGTCGCCGAGGTTCAGCTGTGAACGTTAACTGGAACGTTGTGTTGTGAAATAGACGAATGTGTTGTCCTTGCTATAGCAGAACACAGCAACAAATATACAACTATAAATATATATAAAACTTATAAATTATATAAAAACATTTTAATAAATAAAAAAAAGTAAAATAAATAATTTGATTAAAATTAAATAAGTAAATAAAAAATAAGTAAAAAAATAAAATAAAATGAATATATAAAATGAATATATTATAATAATACTAGTAAATATGTAGATAAACAATAAAAATATATTAAACTAAGTAATAAATTAAACTAATAAAAATTAGATAAAAATGGGTAAACAATACAAATTTGATTTAAATAAATGCAACAAATATATTAAATGAATAATCAAGAAATTAGGTTGAAAAGAAATTATATAGAAACCATTTGAAACTATATAAAAAAATTGTAAAATAAATACTGAAATAATTACACTAAGTAATAAATTAAACTAATAAAAATTAGATTAAAATGTGTAAAAAATAAATATTTTATTAAAATAAATGCAAAGTATATGAAATGAATAATAAAAATAGGTTAAAAAGTAATAAATAATATTAATATAAAAATAGTAAAATAAATACTGAAATAATTACATTGCAATAAATGAGTAAATAATAAAAAAGTAAAAAAAAAAAAAGAAGAAATTTATTAAAATTATAATTTTAAATATGTAGATAAACAATAAAAAATATATTTAAGTAAAAAATTAAACTAATAAAAGTTAGATTAAAAATGGGTAAACAATACAAATATACTAAATGAATAATAAAAAAAATAGGTTAAAAAGAAATAAACTATATATATAATTGTGAAGTAAATACTGAAATAATTTTAAAAAATAAATTTTATAATTATATAATATAAAATTAATAGGTAATTAATAAGAAATGTATTAAAATAATACTATTAAATATGTAAAAAATAACAAAAACAATTTAAGTAATAAATTAAATTAATAAAAATTGGAATTAAATACATGCAAAGAAATATATTACATGAATAATAAAAAGAAATTGGTTAAAAGCAGTCAAACAATTAAAACAAAACAAATTCAACTTCTTAAGTAAATACTAACTAGTCAAATTATTAAATAAATAATCAAACAGATTAAAGTAATAGTTCAATAGATAGAAATAAAAGAACTATTAATTAATAAAAAAAATATTAGAACAAATAGGTAAACAATAAAAAATTGATGAAAATAAATAAGTAAATTACGAATAATTAAGTAAAGGACAAGTAAATAAATAAATTGAAAACGGGAAAAAAATAGAAATTTGATTTAAATAAATGTAAAGAAATTTAGTAAATAATAAAAAATTAGGTTAAAAATAGTCAAACATTTAAAACAAACAAATAATGAAAATTCTTAAAGTAAATAATAACTAATAAAATTACTAAATAAATAATCAAACAGATTAAAATAATAATACAGTAGAGACAAATAAATGAACCATTAAATAATAAAAAATATTAAAATAAATAAACAATAAACATTTGATTACAAATAAATAAATTAAAACAAGTAAATAAATAAGTAAATTAAAAATAAATATAAATAGATAAATAAATACAAAAAAACTAAAATTGAACTGATTTATGATTCACTCTCAATCATAGAAATAGACTCAACTGTTTCACAAGTCATCATTGCTTGAGATGAACTGAAACAAGTTTTGTTACAATAAATTATATTCTAATAAAAAATACAAATGTTATGTTTTTGTATTACGCATCATTTGAGGTGTGTGTGTGCGTACGTGTGCGTGTGTGTTTGGTCTTTATGGTCGGCGGTTTCCTCATATCACAGGAAGTGTGGTGCACCATTAGCTAAATGAGCGCTGCCATTAGCGGCGTCCCATGATTCAGCTGGATGCGTCTCATCGTTTCTGCGCCCACTGAGTTCACGTCCAGATCAACAACCCGACACACACACAGGATGAGCTCCACCTCCATCAGTCCGACACACACAAACGTCACGTTCGTTTCACTTTATAGGCGTCTCATTTTCCACTTTCGCTTTTTTGTCTCATGACCAACATTCTGTTGCGCCTGAAATTCTGTTTCACATACAGAAAATTAAAATAGGTTTTTAGGATGTTTTTTTTTTTTTTTTTTTTTTTTTGCATCATGAAAATATTATACAATTTTAGATTTCTTATTAATTTTAGAAGTTTAGAGAAAAACTGAATTGTATATATAGTAATATAGATACAAATACTGAAAGTATTAGATTGAAATAAGTAAATAAGTTTAAAAATTAAAATGAAAATAATGATATTAAATATATAGATAAACAATAAAATTGTATAATAAATAATACAGTATGATTAAAATAAATAGGTAGAATAATAAACAGCTAAATATATATTTTTAATTAATTTTGTTCTAAGTAAATAAATAAATATTATTAAATGAATAATGAATTACATGAATAAAATTTAATAGGAGCTATACAAGCATTTAAAATAATACAACAAATTATAAACAACAAAAAATAAAAATGAAAACTAAAATGTACTTCAAATTATACAATTAAAGAAAAAATAAAATCTAAAAATATACAATATAAATTGAAAATGTCAACAAAAACTATTGCTATATCAATGCTACATGAGTAACACTAATAAATAAACTACATTTTATGTAATTTAGAGTAAACAATACTATATATATATATGTATGTAGGTATATATATGTATGTATTTCATTACAGTAATGAGAAATGCCCAAAAATAATTGTGTTTTTTTTTTTTTTTTTTTTTTTTTTCATTTGTTTGTTTGTTTTCATTGCAGTGATGAGAATTTAGGTCAAATCTGCCAAAAATTGCACAAAAAATAATTAATGGTTCTAAAGTACGATTCATTTTTACTAAACAATTTTAAATATATATATATATATATATATATATATATATATATAGATTTTTTTTTTTTTTTTTTTTTTTTGAAATGAGACCAGGACATGATGAATTTCTTAAGATGCAACTTTTTTTAGACGTTCTATTATCATCATCATCATTAGTCCTCAGGCACACACACACACACACACACACACACACACACACACACACTCTCTCTCTCTCTCTCTCTCTCTCTCTCTCTCTGGTTCTCTGTGATCTGCTGATGAACACACTGTGGTGTGGATGATCTGCTCCCTGCAGGCCTGTTTTACAGCCTGAATTCGGCTGACGGCGTTTCCTCTCGACCCCCACAGAAGAGCTGTGAAATGTGTAGCAGTGCTGCAGTGCCCGTCTGTGCATGAATAACCCGGAGGAATCGCTAAACACTGCCGTCACGTAGGGCTGGGCGATAAATCGATAATGATAATTATCGCGCGATATGAATGTCCTCGATAAACGATAGCAAGAGTTCGATAATGTTTATACGGCAAAGGCGGAACAAAAG
Organism: Cirrhinus mrigala; assembly: GCA_036247105.1. Classification (NCBI taxonomy): domain Eukaryota; kingdom Metazoa; phylum Chordata; class Actinopteri; order Cypriniformes; family Cyprinidae; genus Cirrhinus; species Cirrhinus mrigala. The sequence goes on along the minus strand of CM070031.1, from coordinate 21,395,044 downwards.
AGCGCTAGTCAAAGCGCGCCACTCGGACCGTTTATCCGCTCGGACCAAAGTTCAAACGGCGTCACGGCGCGAATTTACTAAGCTGTGTCCGAAACCGCTCCCTATCCACTATATAGTGCACTATATCGGGTGTCAGCCATTTTGTAGTGATGTCCGAATTCTGAGTGAACGACTTCATTCCCTACATTCGTTCACTACTTTTTACCCACAATGCATTCTGATTTCGAGTGTACAACCGATGTACACTCGCTGAAGCACTATATCCCACAATCCAGTGCGGAGAACCGACGAGCTGGAAGAGAGAGCGGGAGCGAACACGTTTGAATGAGAGATGCCGTTTACATCTTCATTATTTCTGCTTTATTGTTTATTTCATGCATTATTCATATCAAAATATATTATATAGGCATTAACTCAGTTTAATATTTTACTAATTTAATGAGCTGGCATCTTTGTTAACTTACAAAAAATGATGATAATTTGGTGGATATTTAAAAATGTTCGTTGGTAGCGTATTCATTCTGATGTGATATTAACGGTCGCCTGAGGGCGCTCTACGACCATTGGCATGTTGCTGCTCGGGAGAGTTTCAAGATACTACAAACAATAAATACATAAAATTATCAACATGTAATTAATGTATGTTTATTTTTGTTGACAGTATTTTAATAGTATTTAATGATTATGAACACATAAGCATTACAAAACAAATGAATACCATTAATAAAACCATAAAGCTGACGCGGTGGTATGTATAATTACAGTATAAAGCCATTTAAAGTGTTATTGCTATTAATATTATTTTCTAAAATAAGGTACATGTAATGTAAAAGTACATGTGACAAAGATGTTTCTCGGAACAGCTCCAAGTCTCATGGGAAGTGTAACGTTATACGTCACCGTCCGAATTCGTTCACTTCATTTCGTTCACTCCTTCTGATATAGTCCACTCAACGGCCATTCACTATAAAGGAATTAGTGAATGAGTGAACGAGTGAGCGATTTCGGACACAGCTTTAGATTAGCCTTTTCACACTTCCGTGTTTCTGGCTTCCGGATTGGCGCTTGCAGGGTAAACGTTTTTCCGGTGACAGCAGCGGCCGTACTGAACAAGAGTAAGTTCGGGAATCAAAGTCTATTTTTACAAAATAGATACTATGATACTATTTCGCTAGATGTAAACATACTGGTCCCGATACACTTCCTGTTTCTTTTTTTATTTTTACTTTACACAAACATCACAAAAAATACACCCAACATAACATTTGACTGGATGAAAATATTACATTAGCACCTTCAAGATGTATTTGTATATGTGAATTTAAAACAAAACAAAAAAAAAAAAAAAAAACAGGAAGTGCTTCTGGACCAGTGTTGTTTACATCTAGCGAAATGGTTTTACTCTAAAAATAGCAAACATTTATTCAAAAACTTTGTGTCAGCGTCTGGTCATCACAAATACTATGTTTATTTAATTATGAATGTTAGCACTTATAATACAGTACAGTTTTAAGTTTAGCCGTACTGTCTATTTGGTGCTGGCTGTGCATTATGACTCTTCACATCATTTTTTTTCGCGATTAATATTGTTATTATTATTATTATGAAAGTAATATTGTATTTTCTACTTGCTCTCCTTTGCATTATTAACTTTAGGGTGTAAATGTACGTTGCATAATGTGCCCAGGGATATACATAATAAAATAATATAATACTAAATAAGACATGACTCCGATTAATGGCTTTATTAGGGCCCGAGCACCGATGGTGTGAGGACCCTATTGGAATTGCTCTGTTTATTATTATTATTATTATTATTATTATTATTATTATTATTAGGGCCCGAGCACCGATGGTGTGAGGACCCTATTGGAATTGCTCCGTTTATTATTATTATTATTATTATTATTATTATTATTATTATTATTATCCAAAATGAATCGCATTTTTGAGGGCCTAAACATGCCCGAAAACTCACGAAACTTTGCACACACATCAGAACTGGTGAAAATTTACGTCTGATATGGGTCTCAGAAGTGGGTGTGGCAAAATGGCTCGATAGCGCCACCTATACACATTCAGCGGAGTGCGCCTCGAGCTACATTTCAAGTACATTTACGAAACTCGGTACACACATGTAACACACCAATACCTACAAAAAAGTCTCTTGAGGCAAAATCCGAAACCCAACAGGAAGTCGGATATTTTTAATTTTTCCAGCAAATTTTGTCTCATTTTTGCCATTTCCAGGCGTCGTACTTGAACGAACTCCTCCTAGAGATTTATTCGGATCAACACCAAATTTGGTCAGTCTAATCTAAAGCCCTTTGTGACGATAAATTGCGAAGATCTAGAGTTTTCGTTGGAGGGCGTGTCCGTGGCGGCCTGTCAAATTTCGATGATTCTCCATGAAAAAGGAAGTTGTTATAACTCAGCCATACAATGTCTGATCTGCCCCAAACTTCACATGTTTGATAAGAGTCTGGTCCTGAACACATGCCCATGATCATATTCAGTCATAGTCATAGCGCCACCTGCTGGCAACAGGAAGTGACATGTTTTACGCTGTGAGAAACTCCTCCTACAGATTTCATGAAATCAACATTATATTTGGTCAGTCTAATGTAAAGACCTTTGCGATGTTAAATTGTGAAGATCTTGAGTTTTCGTCGAAGGGCGTGTCCGTGGCAGCCTGACAAAGTTTGATGTTTCGCCATGGTAATAGAAGTTGTTATAGCTCAGCCATACAATGTCTGATCTGCCCCACACTTCACATGTTTGATAAGAGTCCTGACCTGAACACATCTGAAGGCCAATATTCTATTATAATCATAGCGCCACCTGCTGGCAACAGGAAATGGCTTGTTTTACACTAACTTAAACATGCAATGTCTGATCTGCCACAAACTTCACATGTTTGGTAAGAGTACTGGTCTGAAGACATCTAAAGACCAATATTCAGACATAATCATAGCGCCACCTGTTGGCAACAAGATATGTAATGTCTTACACTAGCTCAAGCATACTATGTTCAATCTGCACCAAAGTTCGTATCTTTGATAAAAGTGTAGGCCTGAACAGATCTACGTTCCAATATTCAGTTATAGGCATAGCGCCACCAGCTGGCAGCAGGAAGTTTGGCACATCTTAATGACTTTGACAGATTCCTCCTAAATTTACTATGTGAAAAGCATAGTGCCCACCATTCGCCTCCGGTCGGCGGTCAGCACGGGTGCGAGGGCCCGTTCATCGCTGCTTGCAGCTTTAATTCCTTTTGGATCTGGATTACGTTGTTGTATTGAGTTTATGCATCATCCGGACTCAGAATTGTTTCATTTATTCTTGGGGAAATGTGCATTCGGATATAAACGCTGTCATAATTTACCATGATGTAGTGATTCGAGTGAAATGACTGAGTAAATTGAGAAAATACGCTTAAATATACCGGAGATGGAGAACAGAAACTATAGCTGGCGCTATGTTGCGCATATATTATATTGACGAGTAACGTTACCGGTCTGAGTGCCCATATAAATTACAAACAAGTAAAATGTTGTTTCTTTGTTGATTATATAACAACTTGTAAAGCAGACAAAAAAGAAAAGGTAAAAGGCATTATTTGAGACAAGAGCATATTAATATAATAGGCACAGACCTGTAGCGGAACTGACTTTACCCTGCGCTGACGTCACTTCCGATTTTTGTGAAAACGGCTAATCAGATGCGTTCATTCGCTCAGGAGTGTCGCTCACTAAACGGCGCCAGTGTGAAGCGCTTGAATCCAGTGAAGAACACAAATGACTCGGTAACGTTACAGTCAGAAGCTTTTTAATCTACAAATCACCATTGATTTACCATAGTAGCACTAACTGCACAGTGGTCAGAAATGTGGGTATATTTGAATTTTTTGTTGAATTTTATTATATTATTAATGAAGACGTATTGAAGGAGGAGTAATGGAATATAATTGCTGTATTTGTGATTAAGCTGTAGCGTTTATGCATTTATACTGAATGTATTTAGACTACTGTTTTTCATACAAATACCTAGGAATCATATTACATTTTTACCGTGTTATTGAGGTGCTATATTTGTGGTTTGAACTGTTATTATGATCTGTGGATGATACTATGGAAGAGCAGTGGTTAACTAGATAGTAAAGTCAAAGACAAACTTTAGGTTGGCTTGAGAAAGCCGGACCAGAAAGTTTAAAAAAGTTTTAAAAGTTTGAAATGTTAGCATGTTTCTAGCATGATTAGCAGGTTGCTAGCATGTTTTTAGCATGATTAGCAAGTTCTTAGCATGTTGCTAGCTTTCTCAAGCCAACCTAATAATAATAATAATAATAATAATAAAAAAACTCAAACAATTCAATAATTCAATTTCACCATATAAAAATGAGGTTGCTACAATTTTTACAGATATTACTGATTTTACTATCAAATGTGTATTTCTAAGAGAGACAAAAATGTTTTATTATTATTAATTTTATCAGGTAACACAAACCTGTTTCTTAATTTGAAACGATATTAATCATTAAAGCATTGTTACGAAGTCGGACAAAGCTGCACCACCACAACTCCTTGCCCGCCCTAACAATTAACCAACACTCGGGGATTTATTTTTAACAAAATAGAGCACCTCAACCCCGCAAAAAACATAAGGTGCCCGGAGTCTCCTCTCCCGCTTTCACTAATTAAATTAAACAAACCATCAACCAAGAAAATATCATAATCAAAAAGTATTTATTGATACATGGAGACAAGAATAAATAATAAACTTCAGGAGGGGGAAAAGCCAAAATAATAAACAAAACTCACAAAACTAACTACTGCGGTAAACCTCTTTCCTACTAAACAAAAGATTAAAGAAACAACAAAATCTTACCTCCCTACTAGCCACAAAACAGGAGAAAAACTGAAGAAACAAAAGGGCATTTTGGATTTTGAAATATTTTTTTTTATTAAAATATTTATTTTGTTTAGGAAAAATGACTGGAAAAAAGTGTGAAGAATTTAAAAAACATGAGGTGTTTGTCATGTTCTGACCATAAACAATAATTTAAAGCCACTTTTAGCTGTCTGGTTTTTACCACTTTCACATTGTAGCAAAAATCTGCCTTTAAACTTGAAAGAAATCAAAATTTGACATTTATCGTGATAATTATCAATATAGACTGATATGAAAAAAAAAAATGATTGGGATAATTTTTTGGCCATATCGCCAGCTGCATCACAACCCGTCCACAACACACCTGACACATTCACTCATTTATAGAGTGTTTTGTCGGATCTCATCTTTATTTTCAGTTTCAAAAGTCTGTGTCAAGTTAAAGAAATTAAAATAAATATTATTGTTGTTTAGGGATGGGCAATATACTGTTTAAAACTAAACTGCTGGAAATCGTTAAATGTAACCCGTTATGATTCCTGCAGTGCTTCATCTTCAGCACCAGGGAATAAAAAATATTATTTATGCTATTTGTGAATCTAATTCTCTGAAAATAAATAGAACAGTATGTATGTGCTTATGTATTTAAGCTTATTTGTTTTCTTTGTTTTTTATTTAAGCCTTATTTATTTAAGCTTGTATTTATTTAATAAGCTTTATTGTTTGATCATTCATTTGCTGCTGAAAAAACATTATACACTAGACCATTCAAAAGCTTGGAGGCCATATAATTATTTAATTTTTTTTTTTTTTATTTGGAAAGAAATGATAGAAATTAATACTTTTATTTATCAAGGATGCTTTAAATTGCTCAAAAGTGATGATAAAGACATTTATAATGTTACAAAAGATTTCTATTTCAGATAAATGCTGTTCTTCTGAACTTTCTGTTTATCAAATTATCCTGAAAAAATTCTTAATAATAATAATAATAATAATAATAATAATAATAATAAACGTTTTCGAGCAGCAAATCAGCATATTAGAATGATTTCTGAAGGATCATGTGACGCTGAAGACTGGAGTAATGATGCTGAAAATTCAGCTGCGCATCACAGAAATAAATTACATTTTAACAGATATTCAAATAGAAATCGGTTATTTTAATTAGTAAAAATATTTCAAAAGTGTACTGTTTTTGCTGTACTTTGGATCAAATAAATGCAGGCTTGGTGAGCAGAAGAGATGTCTTTAAAAACATTAAAAATCTTAGTAGTGCATTTATTTATTAAGCTTTATTTACTTAATCTTTCTTTTATTTATTAACTTTTTATTTATTTTTTACTTATTTTTAAACTTTGTGTATTATTAAACTTTATTAAAGATTTCATGTATTTAAACATTAAGCTTTTATTTATTTTTATATTTAAGCTTTATTTTTTTTAATTGACGCTTTATTTAAGCTTTTATTTATTTTTAAGCTTTATTAAAGCTTTAAGCTTTTATTTTTTTATTTAAAATTTAATCTTTTATGTATTAAGCTTTATTTAAGCTTTTTTTTTTTTTTTTTTAAACTTTCAAAGCTTTTTTATTTAAATTTTGTTCATCTATCTATCTGTCTAATTATTTTTTTTATTTAAAATTTAATCTTACATTTATTCATTAAGCTTTTTTAAGCTTTTATTTATTTTTAAGCTTTATTAAATCTTTTTAAGCTTTTATTATTTTTTTAAATTTAATCTTACATTTATTAGCTTTGTTTAAGCTTTTATTTATTTATTTTTAAGCTTTTTAGGTTTTTATTTTTTTATTTAAACTGTTTTTCTATCTATCTATGTATCTATCTATCTTAAGCTTTTATTAATTTTTTTATTTAAAATTTAATCTTACATTTATTTATTAAGCTTTAATTAAGCTTTTATTTATTTATTTTTAAGCTTTATTAAAGCTTTTTTTTATTATTATTTAAACTTTTACATGTTTGTTTTTCTTTCTATCTATCTAGCTAGCTATCTGTCAAGCTTTATCATTTCTGATCAAATTATTGTGGTATAAAATAGTATACTTTTTTTTTTTTTTTTTTTCCACCCACCTTTGATAATTTGCTAATATTAATTTACTACTTAAGTCAAGTCACATTTATTTATACAGTGCTTTATAAAATACAGTTTTAAAGCAGCATCACAGAAATAAACAGGAAAATAACAATGTTAATGTTGCACAAATTATGAAACAAATTCAATTTCAGCTGTAAAGCAGCTCAACAGAAGACAGTAGTGCAATTATTCAGCGCAACTCAATTTAATGTTAATTGAGTTCAGCTCAATAACAGTGTTAATCTTGCAAAGTTCATCAGTTGTGAAACAAGTAATCAGTGATTACGATTGTTGATGGATTTGTTGTTCTGCGGAGATCTTGGATCAGACTGACTCTGATCTGTTTGTCCGTTCATACGCAGCACGTCTGACGCTCTTCTGTCTGGTTTTCAGTTTCCGTTCGATGAGGATCCGGTCCGTGGTTTGCTTCTGCCGCTGGAGGAGAAGCTGGAGAGCACCGATCACACGTACTGCGGCCGAGCCCGACACGTCTTCACCAAACGACTGCGCCAAACCATCGGAGACCTTCAGGAAGATCACGACAACTCCAGACGAACGGAGGTTTGAGTTAGTGCTCGTGATTATGACCAACCGCTTTAGATCGGAGCGTCTCTTTGGTGAAGCTCAGATACGATCAGCGGCTGACAATCAGCGTCAACAAACCTCACGTCTGACAGACTCATCAGGGAGCTGCGTTTGATTTAACAAACGTGTCGTACAGTGAGTGCCCTTCATCAGGTACGTTCACTGCAGAAAGGTTTACAGTAGATCAGATTTGATAACAGTTACTGACCTTGAAAGGAAGAGTTCATCCAGTGTGTTCATCCTCAGGCCGTCCGAGATTTGGTTTGTAGCAATGTGTCATTTCATCACTGTCTCACCAATGGATGTGAATGGGTGCCGTCAGAATGAGAGTCCAAACAGCTGATCAAAACATCACAATAATCCACACCAGTCCATCAGTTCACATCTTGAGAAGACAAAAGCTGAAACAAATCCATCAAGATGATTTTAACTCAAATACGAGCCCATAATCCATAATAACACTTTCTCCAGTGAAAAAGTCCATCAAAATCCAGCCACATATTTGTTTAGAGCAGTTTTGGACTGTAAACGGTGCTTGATCTGTGCAGATTTCTCTCCTGATTCGTAGTAAACGGATGAAGCTTTATTATGGATAATCAGAGTTCTTACAAAGTGCTTAAAGTATTTGAATTTGACTTTTTTTTTTTTTTTTTTTTTTTTTTTTTTTAATTTAAGGCCTGGAAAACCCTTGAAAATGTCAATATTCCTAAAGAGGTACTTGAAAAATGCTTGAATTATTAAAAGACAATGTATCTGTTAAATAAGTCTTCAATTTTCAAGCACATATCTTTTCACGCAGTTTAAAAAAAAAAAAAAAAAAAAGTATATATATAATTTTTTTTTTTTTGCCTATTTCAGTTAACATCAGAAAACTATTGAGCTAAACCAGTAGTAATACTTTGGCTGAAGATGTGAAAAGAGAAACAGATGAACTGAATCGATTGAGTCATTTAGGCTGGAACTGCTCCGATTGACTCAAATTCATGACTTCGATCATTCATTTCAAGCGATTCACTAGCCAAAACCAGATCAAATTAAAAGAGCCGTTCATTTTCAATTTCAACAGCACTTTAAAAAGCATGTAGTGAAGCTTTGAAAGAAAGCTTTTTGAAACTCTGATTTCGAAAACGCCAAATCATTTGATTCAGATTGGGACTTCAAGTGGAGTGTCATGAATCATTTGATTTCAGGACTTCAGGGATGGTTTGTGAATCATTTGACTTAGATTGGAACTTGATTCAGGTTCAGGACTTGGAGCGCGGATCACAAATCATTCATTTCACGGAATGATTCACGATCCTCCCTCCGAGTCCTGATCTGAAATCTGAAATGGTTCACAAATCATTATTCAGATTCGGAATTCAGTGTGGGTTTGTGAATCATTTGATTCAGTGCAGGAGTTCAGAGCACGTGTCACAAATCGTTTCTTTCAGATCAGGATTTCAGAGTGGTTTCGCAAACCTTTCTTTCTGATTTTTTTTTTTTTTTTTTTTCTTAAACAGGGGAAAATATCAAACCAAAAGTAGTGCTTGAAAAGTCCTTGAAAGTCCTGGAATTTCGTTTTACGTATCCTGGATTATGGACTCGATGTCTTTGAGTTAAAACGTCGTAATGATGGATTTGTTTCAGCTTTTGTCTTCTCAAGATGTGAACTGATGGACTGGAGTGGTGTGGATTATTGTGATGTTTTTATCAGCTGTTTGGACTCTCATTCTGACGGCACCCATTCACATCCACTGGTGAGAGATTGATGGAACGACACATTTACACAAATCCGATGAAGAAACAAACTCATCCTAACAGAGACAGCATCGAGTGAGTTTCTATTAGTGTTGGTGTTTTTCTGCTGACCCAGGATCAGCTCTTCTCAGTTTTCATAATGATACTCATGGGATAAAAAAGTGATTCCAGACCAGCACTTTTCATATTGACTGTTTCACACACGAGACGCCACATTCATCTTATTTCTAGTACTCAATGATATTCAGTGTTTTCTCCGAATACTAAACAAGCTGTTATGTAGGTGAAAATCAATTCAGATGTATCAGATTTACACAAAAATCAATGCTTTTATACAAAAAGGTTATAAATTTGTATTATAATTGTTTTTAGTCTTTATATTGTTTGTCTGAAAATATAAATGGGGGATTTTAGGATTATTTGTGATGCTCAGTGCCATTTTAAAGTTATTTTACATGTTAATTACAGTTATTAGAATTATAATTACACTTATTCAGATTATTTTTGACAGATTTGAGCAGTGATTCTGTTTGAAACAGTTTCTGTAATGGTAAGATGTCAGTGGCATTTCTAGATCTAGGTTACATTTCACACACAAAAAATAAAATTAATTAATTAATTAATTAATTAATTAAAGTAAAGAAAAAATGTACATTTTAATACTACAAAAATATATTTGTTAATATATAACAAAAAAGTTTTGACAGGTCATTTGTAATATTAAATAAATATGCTCTGATGTGTTACTGAGAAATTTACGGAGTAATTTAGGTGTAGAAATGAAAAAGAAAATCAGGTTAAATATTTTAAATGTCTGTGGTTGAAATCTAATTGTGTGAGTCTGTGTTGCCTCTCAAACGTCTGATGTGTTTGCGATCCTGACATCCGAATGATACAGTATATTTTTGTAATAAAATTTGTTTCTGTCTGAGTTGTTTTGAATTGTGTGTTCAGTAGTGAAGTGAGGATTCATGTGTTCAGAGATCTCAGAGAAATGTTCAGGTACTCCAAAAAACACAAAAACCGAGATATTCACATTGATTTGGGAGAAACTGTGCACCTTTTTCGTTTTTTCACTCTGTCATGTTTTTGAGTTTGGCGCTCGTTATGCTGTGAGATTTACAGGATGTGGGAAAGAAGAACAGACTGGAAGAGCGTTTGTTTTTAATAACACTGTTTATCAAAGTTTATCAAATGCAAGTTAACGTATGGATGGATATGTTAATATTTTAGCTAATTTAAGATATTTTAATTAAATAATTGAATTTATTTTGTATCACAGTCAAATTTTGCATTAAGAAAATGAAAATATTTTTTTCATTCAAATGTGTAGGTTTATTTAAGAGATTCATATGGATAGAATTATAATAATTAACATTAATATAATATTTTTATTTAACTGTATTGAATATTATATTTTAATATAATTATATTTTGCATTAGGAAATGAAGCCTATTTTTGCAGTAAATATGTTTTTCATTTAAACCAATGGTCGTTTAAAAGATTCATTTATATAGATATAACTAGTATAATAATGTGTGTGAGATATATATATATATATATAATGTATGTGTGTGTAATTTTATTTATTTATTTATTTGCATCAAGAAAATTAAGCTTTTGCAGTAAATATATATTTGTTTCATTTAAGTTGATAGATTTATGCAAATGAATCATTAGATGGATGGATATAATTATAACACTAAATTTATAATTTATTAATTACAAATTATTTAATAAATATACAATTTGCTATATTATGAAGTTGATGTTTATTACATGTATAGTTTTTATTCTGATAATTTTGAATTAAATAATTAAGTATAGTTTTATAATAATATAACAATAATATGGTTTTGTAAATTATATTTAATGTTTATTATCATAATTTGCATCACAAAATGTATTTTTCTAATAATATTTTATAGTAAAATAATAATACAACATTAATATAATATTTAAAATTATATTTAATGATAATTAGTCATATTTTGCATCAAAAATGTTTTATAATATGTTGTAATAATTGAATACAATATATTTAATATGTTAATTATATAATCAAATTTTACATTAAGAAAATTAGGCTATTTTGCAGTAAATACATATTGTTTCCATTAAAATTGGTATATTTATTTAAGAGTTTCATATGGATAGAATTATAATAATTAACATTAAAATAATATTTTTACTGTATGTAATATTATATTTAATTATAATTATATTTTGCATTAGGAAATGAAGCCTATTTTTTAAATAAATGTATTTGCTTTATATAAACCGAGAGTTATTTAAAATATTCATTTATATAGATATAAGCAATAATGGCATTAATGTAATATTTTAATATATATATATATTTATATATATATACACAATAATATTATTATTATTATTATTATTATTATTATTATTATTATTATACTAGTTATATCTGTATAAATGAATCTTTTAAATGACCATTGGTTTAAATGAAACAAACATTTACTGCACAAATAGGCTTAATTTCCTAATGCAAAATATAATTATATTATATATTTACTGTTTCATTTTCTTATATATATATATATATATATATGCATACATAATGGTTATATGCATACATAATGGTTATATATAACGTTTTTGTAGTAAAAATAAAATACTTAAATTACTTGTAATTATTATTAATAAATAATATACAAATTGAGACATAATACAATAATATATTATAATATAATAATACAACATTAATAAAATATTTTAAATTATGTTTAATGTTTATTATAATCATATCTTGCATCAAGAATGTTTAAGAATATTTTATAATAATGTAATACAATATTCATGTAGTATTTAAAATTCCATTTAATGTTAATTCTAATCATTTTTTGCATCAAGAATTTTTAAATAATATTTTGTAACAATAATATACAATATCCATGTAATATTTCAAATTATATTTAATGTTTTATATATTTTATATAATATTTTATAATTTAATAATACAACATTAATATAATATTTTAACTAAATGTAATGTTAATTATAAACATATTTTGCATTAAGAATTTTTTGGAATTCTATTTTACTATAATAATAATAATAATATACAATATCCATCTAATATTTGACATTATATTTAATGTTTTATATATTTTATATAATATTTTATAATAATATAATACAACATTAAAATAATATTTTAAACTAAATTTAATATGTTAATTATAGTCATATTTTCCATCAAGAATGTTTAAGAATATTTTATAATAATATAATACAATATTCATGTAGTATTTAAAATTATATTTAATGTTAATTATAATCATATTATGCATTAGGATTTTATAAAATAATATTTTATAATAATAATATACAATATACATGTAATATTTTAATTATATTTAATGTTTTATATATTTTATATAATATTTTATAATAATATAATAATACAACATTAATATAATATTTTGAATTATATTAAATTTAATTATAATATTATTTTGCATCAAGAACTTTTAAAATAACATTTAATAATATAATGCCATGGTCACGTAATATTTTAAATTATATTTAATATGTTAATTATAATTATATTTTTCATTAAGAATTTTTAAATAATATTTTATAATAATAATATACAAAATCTATGTAATATTTTAAATTATATTTGTTTTATATATTTCATGTTTTATAATAATATAATAATACAACATTAATATAATATATTAAATTATATTTAATATGTAAATTATATTCATGTCTCGTTTATTTAAATAGAAAGATTAAAAAAAAAAAAAAGATTCATAGCTGTATAGAACTGATCATTAGTGCGTGAACTAAATAATCCTAACCGTGTGTCAGTGTCTGTGTTTAACAGCTGAATCTTGTTTTTTGGATGAGTGTCTCCTCTATGAAAGCCTCATGATTTCCAAACAGCCTCAGAGTTTTACAGGAATCCATTTGCGTGTGTTTGATGTAATTATCATTGAACCTGTTAGTTAGTTCAGTTCTCAGCGCCTGGAGCTCAACCTGCTCTGGAAGCGCGGGACGCAGGATGGGGTCGCCTCATTTCACTCTGAAGCGTTTATGCGCAGCGGCGAGGCTAAACTGAAGTATTTAAACGCCAACGAGCCCGAGCGTTTGCCAGCATCGGGAAATCACGTGTGGCTTGTGAGCGGTTGGGACGGCGATGCGCTAGATGCTAGCTGGAGCTGTAATGTGAGGTTTGATTTTAAGCGACGCCGCCCGCGGCTAAATCACGCCATTGGCTCCATCACGGCCCGCGCTCGATGGCACCGCAGCCCAGACATAAATTAAAGCGGTGAACGGGAAACGACCCGCGATGCTGGAAACCCACGAGCTGTTTGGGAAATGGATGAGGTGCCAGAATCTGAGCAAAAATTGGAGAGCAAGCAGGCAGAAATCTGTATTAACTCTCAGCCCACAGCGCCGGACTGTGTTGAGGCGTCGCGGTCGAGCGGAGAGAGGAATGATGTCACTCGAGCGTGTCTCTGTTTGGAGGATTTTCATTGGCTGTTCGTTTATAGCGTCTCAGAAAGATGGAGCGCCACTAATGGCTCTTTACAGAAAATGTGCATTTCTTTCATGCCGTTTTGTTTTTTGTTGGTTGGGTTTCAGTGGAAGTTTATATCCCACACACTCACAAAAAAAGTAATTATGACTTATCTCACAGTTCAACCTTTCTTGTAGAAAAAAAAAAAAAAAAAACAGAATTGTCAGAAAAAAAAGTTAGGATTATGAGATCAAAATACACAATTTTAAAAAATGTGAAAAGCTTTTCTCACAGCTTAGAGTATATATCTGATGTCTGATTTGCACTTTTCTACTTTAAAATAGTGACAATTGAATTTATTTATTTTTAAAAGCCAATTACAACTTTGTCTCACCATTTCAGAAACAAACTCATAATTGCAAGATATAAATTCGGTTGTTAGATATAAACTCAGAATTGTGATATAAACTCAATTCATAGATATAAACTTAGAATCGCAAGATATAAACTCAATTCTTAGATATAAATTCAAAATTGCGATATAAATTCAGTTGTTAGATATAAACTCAACATTGCAATAAAAACTCTGAATCACAAGATATAAACTCAAAATTGCAATACAAAAGCAGAATAGAATTAAATATAAATTCAGAATTGCAAGATAAAAATTCAGTTGTTAGATATAAACTCAGAATTGTGATATAAACTTAGAATTGCAAGAAATAAATGTAGAATTCTGAGATGTAAACTCAGTTCTTAGAAATAAACTCAAATGCAAAACTTATAATTGTGAGATGTAAACTTAGAATTGTGCGATATAAATTTATTTGTTTGATATAAACTCTAAATTGTGATATAAACTATAAACTTAGAATTGCAAAATATAAACGTAGAATTGTGAGATGTAAATTTAGTTCTTAGAAATAAACTTAAAATAGTAAAACTCAGAAGTGCAAGATATAAATTCAATTGTTAGATATAAACTCAGAATTGTGATATAAACTTAGAATTGCAAGAAATAAACTCAATTCATAGATATAAACTCAGAATTGTGATATAAACTTAGAATTGCAAGAAATAAACTCAATTCATAGATATAAACTCAGAATTGCAAGAAATAAATGTAGAATTGTGAGATGTAAACTCAGTTCTTAGAAATAAACTCAGAATTGCAAAACTTATAATTGTGAGATGTAAACTTAGAATTGTGCGATATAAATTTATTTGTTTGATAAAAACTCTAAATTGTGATATAAACTTAGAATTGCAAAATATAAACGTAGAATTGTGAGATGTAAATTTAGTTCTTAGAAATAAACTTAAAATAGTAAAACTCAGAAGTGCAAGATATAAATTCAGTTGTTAGATATAAACTCAACATTGCAATAAAAACTCAGAATCACAAGATATAAACTCAAAATTGCAATACAAAAGCAGAATAGAATTAAATATAAATTCAGAATTGCAAGATATAAATTCAGTTGTCAGAAATAAACTTAGAATTATGAGATATAAACAGAATTGCGAGATATTTTGGTTTCAGGTTGACTTTAAATCAAAGTTGAACTTGATTTTAGTGTGTTTAAAGACAAAGACGTCTCATAATTCTGCTTTATTACTCTGAGAACCGAGATAAAATTTCAGATTTTTTTATTATGTGGCAAAAACAAACTTCCATAGGTTTTGATAGGTGAATAAATAATTCTTTTGTACTTCATAAGGTATAAATGAATGATTATTTTCCAGCATAAAGACTCAAAGGGGAAGCGTCGCTGAATCGGTTTACATTTCTGACATTTTAAGGTCGATATAAAACGCTTGTCTGTCATAATGCAACATTAATGAACACTGTTTGATATTCAGAGCTCGATCGGGTTCAGTCGTTTCCTTCTGCTATTTATAGGTTCGAGCCTTTACGAATGAGACGGAAAATGAGGTTTTGTTTTCCGCAGCATTTCACGGCTCCGTCCTGCAGTTTGGATCTGTTGGGATCTCGTATTTCCCCGTAATTGGAGTGCGACGACGTTCATGTTGAGCTTTATGGCTGGTTTGTGTCAGAAATCATCATGTAGCTGCTGTGCTGTACTTATATAATAGACTATCAATCATTTCAATTGAGCCGCTGCTGTAAATGACCTCCGGCTCTAATCAATGACACACTTCACGTGTTCTTCAGCACTCAATATTTGCCCTCTCTGTTATTGTATTGAGAAAGCGCTCTGAATAAGTTGAGTTGATTTATGAACGCCGCGTTTTGATTGGGAATCAGTGTGAAACGTGCGTTCGCTGATCTTCATTGATCTTGTTTGATTTTAACGGTTTATGCCGGCTGGAAAACCACAATAATCAAAAACAACTCAACATGCAAGCAAAATACACATGATTGGGCTTCTACTGGCCTCATTATTAGTTTATGCTTCAATTCTGGGTTTATATTTAACAAGTTTTATCTCGCAATTCTGAGTTTATATCTAAGAACTTAAAAGTTAATTGACGATTAGCTAACTTATTGTGTTGATATGTCCAAGACTGGCATGTAAAATATAAAAAATCAGAGTTATTATCATCAACTAAAACTATTAAAATATTTTGTTAGTTAAAACTGAACTCCTAAAAAAAAAAAAAAAATATATATATATATATATATATATATATATATATATATATATATGTGTGTATGTGTGTGTGTGTGTGTGTGTGTGTGTGTGTGTGTATATATATATATATATATAATTACTAAACTATTAAAAATTAAAAAAATAAAAACAAAATTACTAAGTGTAAAACTTATTTAAAAAAAATGAATACAACTAAATTAAAAATATAAATAAAAAGAATAAAAACACTCATTTTAAATGACACGAAATGACATTTACAATATAAATATGACTAAAAAACGAAATGACTAAACCAGTAAAAAACAATAAAATATATCTGAATAAATAAATAAATTAAATGATTAAGCCAATAAAAACACACACACACAAACATGAGAAAATAACGAAATAAATAAATATACTAAATAAATACAAATGCTAATTTATTAAAGTAAAGGTATAAAAATGAATACATTTTTAAATGACAAAACTGCATTTATAATATAAATAAATATAAATAAAAAGTAAATTAGTAATAGAATAAAAACTAATAAAAACAACAAAAAATACTAAATTGCAACATTTACGATATAAATGGAAACTGCATATAACTAAATATATTTATATTTAAATATATTTATTTTTTTTATTGTATTTTGTTTTTGTATTTTATGTCTGTAATTTTGTTGATTTTATGTAATAAATTTATTATGTTATTTAAATAAATATAACTAAAAACTAAAATTACTAAACCAGTAAAAACAATAAATTAATTAATTGATTGATTGATTGATTAAATGACTAAGCCAATAAAAAAAAAGTGACAAAATAACATAATAAAAATAAATGTCATTTATTTTATTGAATTTTATTAATATTTTGAATTAGTTTTTATTTGTATATTTTCTGTTATTTTATTTATTTCCGATTTTTATTGTATTTTATTGTAAAAAAAAAAAAATATATATATATACAAATAAATAAATAAATAAAATGACTAAGCCAATAAAAACAAAAAAAAAATGACAAAATAACATCATAAATAAATATACCAAATAAATAAAAATACTAATTAATTTATTAAATTAAAATCTAATATGAATATAAAATATAATTTATTCCTGTGAATAAAGCTGAATTTTCAGTGTCACATGATCCTTCAGAAATCATTGTAAAATGCTGATTTGCTGCTCAAGAAACATTTCTGATTATTATCAATGTTAAAAACAGTTGTGCTGCACAATATTTTTATGGAAACCGGCATATGTTTTATTTTCTGCATTCACAGATGAATCGAAAGTTAAAAAAAGCAGCATTTATTTGAAATAGAAGTCTTTTGTGACATTATAAATGCCTTTTTTGCCACTTTTTGAACCTATTTAATGCATCTTCAGTGAAAAAAAAGTATCAGTTTTTAACTTTATTTTTTTAACAGTTTTTAAATCTTTGAATATTAGAATGATTTCTGAAGGATCATGTGACACTGAAGACTGGAGTAATGATGCTGAAAATTCAGCTGCGCATCACAGAAATAAATTACACTTTAACAGATATTCACATAGAAAACAGCCGTTGTACATTGTAAAAATATTTCACAATTTTTAATCACATAAATGCTTTCGGTGAGCAGAAGAGACTTCTTTCAAAAACATTTAAAAAACAGTGATTCCCATATGAGTGTTTTGTGAGCGGCGTTTCATTTCATGGCTTTATATTGGTCAAACATTAAGCGTTGATTGTTTTGCACGTTCGATATCTTTCATCTTATTATTGCGCTGAGATAAAGGAGGTGACGTGTGTGAATGTGATCTGTTCTCCAGTGTGTTCGGTGTCCTCCAGGTTTGGCCGTTCTCTCTTTCCCCCGCGGTTCCTGCCAGACGAGGCATCTGGTGTTTGCGATGAGCTCCTCAATGTGTTCAGGGACTCTTTATTGCCCCGTTGCTCGTGTCTTTGGCTTCTGACACGATGACCCAAATACGACTGGCACAGCGGCACATTCTCACTACGATTTGACCCCTTTAATCGCAAAATACACCTATCTAGGCTCCTAGAGAATCAATACACTGCTGCTTTATTTTGTAATATATGTAAAAAAAAAAAAACACTCAAATTCAGTCAAATGTCTGATACGATGAAAAAAAAAATGGTATAATAAGCAATTTTCGCTTAGAAATTGCCAGCAGATTTGACAAATAGAATAGGTAAGAATAGAATAGGTAAGAAATGCACTGGATAAATATATATATATATATATATATATATATATATATATATATATATATATATATATATATATATAATTTTTTTTTTTTTTTTTTTTTCAGTTAGAAAGACGTGTTGCAAACATTCACCGTTAATCTTTCAAAAATATTTTTTTTACAATGCAACTGCTGTTATTTTGAGGTTTTCTCTGGTGTTTCTCTTGTTGTTTTGATGTTTTTCTAGACAGATGGTTTGACGGATGTCCTGCTCTCCTCGTTTGGATGCTAATTATGAGTTTAATATTTTAATTCGCTAGACCGCCGTGTCTTTATTTATTCACGTTGCATCTCTCCAGTAGTTTTGCTTCACAGAAACATGAATATGAGTTTAATTCTCTAAGGGAAGTTTCATATAATTACAAGAAGTGGGTGTCATTTTGACAGCACATCATTATAGCATTTTATTCCGGTGTTTTATTTCACCATCACTGAGATATTGTTATAGTTTATTAATATTTTGAATCAGTTTTTATTTTTATGTTTTCTCTTATTTGATTTATTTCTGTTATTTTATTGTATTTTATTTTGTCTGCAATTTTGTTTTTGTTTTTTGTTTTTATTTCAGTTTTCATTTTAGTACATCAAGTATAATTAAATGAAAATGAGAAATGCTGCCTTTGCAACCAAATGAACTTTTATTTTATTTATTTATTTATTTATTTTTATTATTATTATTATTTTTTTATTTTTATTTTTTGCTTAAAACGTTTATTTATTTGTATTAATATTTTGAATCCGTTTTCATTTTTGTTTATTTTGTATATTTGCTTAATTTTGGTAAACATTTATTTCATTTTATTAATATTTTGAATCAGTTTTTATTTTATATTTATTATTATTATTATTATTGTTATTATAATTTTCATTTTAGTACATGTATAATTTAATGAAAATGGGAAGTGCTGCCTTTGCAACTAAATGAACCTTTTTTTTTTTTTTTTTGCTTAATTTAGTTAAAACCTTTATTTAATTTCAAGTAACAAAAACATTTATAATAACCCTGTTTTAATGATGCATATTTTGAAAAATATATATTTTTAAGATTTCTGCAGTTTGTTTTACAAGAAACTACAAAAAAGTAATAAAAAGTATAAATTTATATAAAATGCAGTTAAAAGAAGGTATATTGTTTTTGTTTTTCTGATTTATTTTATAGCTCCAGGAGAAAACAGGAGTTTGCTTTACAATAAAAAAAAAAAAAAAAAAAAACTATTCCAGTCTTTCTGTTGCAAAATTTCATGTTAAATTCAATGTGTTACTTAAAATTTCTTTGTATTGTTTTTTATTTTATTTATTTATTTTGGAAATTAATTGACTTTTTTTTCTTTACACCATTTCATTGTAGTTCTATCCTAATTTCTTAAATTATTTAACAAAAAAGTATACATTTATATAAAATGCAGTAAAAAATAAAGTTAAAATAAGATAGATTATTGTTATTATTTATTTATTTTGGAAATTATTTTGTTATATATATTCTTTTTACATCATTTCAGTGTAGATCTATCTTCTTTTTTTTTTTTTTGGTCTGAAATAATTCAACAAAAAAGTAGAAATTTATATAACATATATAAAAGTTAGAATAAGGTAGATTATTGTTTTTGTTTTTCTGATTTATTTTCTAGCTCCAGGAGAAAACAGGAGTTTGTTTGACAAGAAAACACTGTTTCAGTTTATTTACTTTAAAATGCCGTGTTTATTTCAGTGCTGTTTCTTGTGTTTCTTTGTAATTAATTGCGCAGTTTCCAAGTCAAAATAGTTTCTAGACTAATTGTTTTGCGGTGTAGTTGTCACAGTGCAGTAAACCTCCTCTATACTTGTTAATGTGTTTAATAGTCAGTAACTAGTCTGCCAGTGATCCGCATGTTCTTGATTGTCTCCTGGTTTCAGTTCGTCCTTGTGTGTGTTTGCCCGAGGCGAGACTTAATGAAGCCATCATTCATCTCAAACGCTTGATCTTCTGCTCGTTTTAGGGTTTTTAATTGTTTTTCGGTGAATCCAAAGCCTGTCTCCGGCATGATGGATCGAGCCGTCCGTTCGTGAAGTGCGGAGGACGTCCACGAGACGCCTGGAGGGACGCTTGGTTTCCAATTACTGCCTCAAACCCGTGATGAAATATCAAACTCGCGCTCGCGTCAATACGACTACAGATTCTCGGAGCGAATCCCGAACGCCAAACGGGACTGAGTTTGTTTTAATAAGGCAGATCATGTTTCTGATTTGAATTCAGGAGCGGCGTGACTTTGTAAACTCCGTTAATGAAGTCGAACGACGGCCGGGAATCAATTATTCATTCTCAACTTTCTCAGCGTTCAGATGTTCATGAGTGATGGAGCAAAATCAGAGTCTGAAGAGCAGAAACATACTTTCATTTCTGAGTGTAGATGTTTTAGATAACCTAAGTGGTTAGTATTAGAGGTTTTTGATTCAGAAATGGTCCATTTGTTTTAAAAACTTAAGAGTTAATTGACGATTAATTTGTTGTGTTGATATGTCCAAGACTGATGCATTAAATATCAAAAATCAGGGATAGTGTTAACTAAAACTATTAAAATATCTTGTTTCTTGAATTAAAATAAACATTAACTGAACTAAAAAAAAAATGTATATAAAAAAACTATATAGACATACAAAAAATGTTTTAAATTACTAAAACAAAAAACTATTAAAAATGAAAAAACTAAGAAAATAATTTTTTAATTAATACAACTAAATTTAAAATGTAAATGAAAGTATAAATATAATTAAAAAGAATGAAAACCAAAAAATACTAAAATTAAGAAAAAAAAACACTAATTTTAAATGAATACAGTTGCAATATAAATTGAAAATATAAATAAAAAACTAAATTAGTAAAGGAATAAAAAGTAATAAAAATAACAAAAAACAAAAAGAAAAAATACTGCAAAAAAATACTAATTAATTATAAACGACTACATTTACAATATAAATGGAAAATATAAATATAACTAAAAACTAAATGACTAAACCAGTAAAAACCAATAAAAATGTCTAAATAAATGAAATGACAAAGCCAATATATATATTAATATATATATATATATATATATATATATATAAATTATTTATAAATGACTATATTTACAATACAATATACATGGAAACTATAAATATAACTAAATCTAAAAAACTAAATGACTAAACCAGTAAAAACCAATTAAATTAAATTAAATTACCAAACCAATAAAAAACAGAAAAGCATGACAAAATCACAAATTAAATAAAAAATACTAAATAAATAAAAATACTAATTAATTTCTTAAAGATGTAAAAAAAAAAAAAACCCTAATAATTTTTAAAAATGACTAAAACTACATTTACAATATAAATGAAAAATATAAATATAAATTAAACATTAAAATAGTAAAAGAATACAAGCTAATAAAAACAACAACAAATTAAAAAAAACTAATATAAAAAAACGAATTAATTATAAATGATTACATTTACAATACAAATGGAAACTATATTTAAAAAATAAAAATACAAAATGACTAAACCAGTAAAATCCAAAATAAATAAATAAACAAATAAATAAAATGAAATGAAATTGATAAGCCAATAAAAACCCAAATAAATAAATATACTAAATAAATAAAAATGCTAATTAATTTATTAAAGACATAAAAAACTAATACCTTCTAAATGACTAAAACTGCATTTACAAAATAAATGGAAAATATGATGAAAACTAAATGAATAAACCAATAAAAAAAAAATTGCAAGCAAAAAATAAATAAATAAAAAAAACAACTACTAAAAAGAAAAACAAAAAAAGAATTACTTATTAAATTAATGCTAAAATATAAATGTAAGTAAAAACAAAATTATACAATAATACAAACTAATAAAATGGACAAAAACAAGCATTTTAAACATAATGGAAAATATAAAATGAAAAAGTAATTCAACATATTAATAAAAGCTATAATAGCATATTTGTGATAGTAAAATAACGCAGTCAAAAATGCAGTTGATGAAGGACGTAATCAGATGTTTCTGTAGGACGCAGTCAGACGTGTTTGTGTCTGTATACGGGGTGTGTAATGTGTGTCAGACGGTCAGAGCTGATGAAGTGTCTCCGGCCGGAGATTGAGAGGCCGCTAAAGCACCTCAGGATCGTCATTAGTCAAACACGCTTTTCATTTCACAGACGTTTCGCGGCTAATTCGAGCCCGGCATCAGCGTTATTTATGTGCGCTCCAGGACGCTGAGAGACCCACAACAAATCTGAGTGTGTTCCGCAGGTTTTAAGGCTGCAGGAGATTTTTACCTCTGTGCGTGTAATTCTGTCGAACCGCTGGTAGCAACCACCAGAAACGAGCATTTCTCAACTCCATTTGATGCCACAAAAATGACACGTACATTTATAAATTACGTTTGCATAACGCGTCGAAGAATTACACGTTTTCTATGTTGCATAAAGAAGACGACTGCTTTTTATACATAAAATGTGCTTGCTATTTGATCATGCGGAAAAAAAATTGTTGCAGGTGGTTGCTAGGGCGTTGCTAAGGACAGTTAAATTAGAATTTTATGTGGTTGCTAGTGCATTATTATGCAGTTGCTAAGGTGTTGTAGGGGGTTGCTAGGAGATTTCTTTGCCTAGTGTGAAAAAGTTCCTGTGATCATGCAAAAGTGTTGTAGGTGGTTGCTAGGGTGTTGCTAAGGAGGTCTAAATGTTTTCAGTGTGTTGCTATGCAGGCATTCTGATTGGTTGAGATTTGCAATGTCGATTTTAGAATGTCTTGTGTGGTTGCTATGGCATTACAATGCAGTTGCTGGGGTGTTGTCGGTGGTTGCTAGGGTGTTGCTAAGGAGGTCTAAATGTTTTCAGTGTGTTGCTATGCAGGCATTCTGATTGGTTGAGATTTGCAATGTCGATTTTAGAATGTCTTGTGTGGTTGCTATGGCATTACAATGCAGTTGCTGGGGTGTTGTCGGTGGTTGCTAGGGTGTTGCTAAGGAGGTCTAAATGTTTTCAGGGTGTTGCTATGCAGGCATTCTGATTGGTTGAGATTTGCAATGTCGATTTTAGAATGTCTTGCGTGGTTGCTATGGCATTACAATGCAGTTGCTGGGGTGTTGTCGGTGGTTGCTAGGGTGTTGCTAAGGAGGTCTAAATGTTTTCAGTGTGTTGCTATGCAGGCATTCTGATTGGTTGAGATTTGCAATGTCAATTTTAGAATGTTTTGTGTGGTTGCTATGGCATTACTATGCAGTTGCTGGGGTGTTGTCGGTGGTTGCTAGGGTGTTGCTAAGGAGGTCTAAATGTTTTCAGTGTGTTGCTATGCAGGCATTCTGATTGGTTGAGATTTGCAATGTCGATTTTAGAATGTCTTGTGTGGTTGCTATGGCATTACAATGCAGTTGCTGGGGTGTTGTCGGTGGTTGCTAGGGTGTTGCTAAGGAGGTCTAAATGTTTTCAGGGTGTTGCTATGCAGGCATTCTGATTGGTTGAGATTTGCAATGTCGATTTTAGAATGTCTTGTGTGGTTGCTATGGCATTACAATGCAGTTGCTGGGGTGTTGTCGGTGGTTGCTAGGGTGTTGCTAAGGAGGTCTAAATGTTTTCAGTGTGTTGCTATGCAGGCATTCTGATTGGTTGAGATTTGCAATGTCGATTTTAGAATGTCTTGCGTGGTTGCTATGGCATTACAATGCAGTTGCTGGGGTGTTGTCGGTGGTTGCTAGGGTGTTGCTAAGGAGGTCTAAATGTTTTCAGTGTGTTGCTATGCAGGCATTCTGATTGGTTGAGATTTGCAATGTCAATTTTAGAATGTTTTGTGTGGTTGCTATGGCATTACTATGCAGTTGCCAGGGTGTTGTAGGTGGTTGCTTTCGTTCTTGCTGTCTGGTGTGGTCTGTAAATGTGCTCGTCTGAGGGATTTTTTCAGCTGTTTTATGGTGAACACTCGGTAATGTCACAGCACTCTGTCCTCAACAACACACACGATTTGAGGAATCGTTCATGTTTCTCACACACACTCAGCTAATGTTAACTATTAGCCGTATAACAGTGATTCTTGCCTAAGGTTCAGAACACGGCAGCGTTCCTGAAATCTTTTCCCATTAAGGAGCATCTCAGATTCTCCCGGAGGCGCGTCTATCAGGACGGGAGAGTTCATCAATTCAGAAGTGGAATCGCAGCCTCTGGGCGCCGCGGCGACGGAATGCTGAGGTTCCCATGGTGATACAATCTCCCGTTTTAATTGAATCCTGGTCTCCTGCGATGGACGGCACTTAAACTCCCCCGTGAGACCGTGAATGGATGCCGTAGACGCGTGTCAGCAGGGAATCCGTATGGAATTGGTTCGTGGGCACAAATACAGGAATGACAGCTGATTATTTTGACACGTCAGGTAATAAATATATCTGAGGATTCCTGCTGATCAGTGAAATTAACACGTTAAATGACCATATACAGTATAGTTATTTCATAATAACACCACTGATTATTCCAGCAGTGTTACACTTTACAAGTTTCTTCAGTACTATAATTTCAGTACTTACTGAAATCCTTGCTACTAACTATTTCTGACAGGAGGAGTACAGGAGGTGAATATAAAGAGGAGGTGAGTCACATGACTGTCTGAATGAATTGAGGTGTTTGTGGAGTTTGATCTCCACTCCAATCTTTGATCCGGTCCTGATCTGAATCCTCATTCTGACACTTTAAACACTCCTCTAGTTTACAGACGGAGAGGCAGAAGTGCTCATGTGTTTTTCTGTGTCAGAGAGGATCGGCAGCGAGAGATTTCCCAGGATCCCAAGGTTCTGCAGGTAACATCATTTGATGAAATAATGTTACTCAGACTATGATGAACACGTTTTATTTCATAAACTATTTGGCCTATCCATTGTAACTCATACATTACTTTGAAAAATGTATGTATGTATGTATTTAAAATGTATATGTACACTCTCGCACATTCAAAATGTTATATATTTCATTTATTTAGTTATTTATTTTTACTGTATTATTTATTTTAATATTATTTTTAATTTACGCGCACGTAACTTTTTATTTTTTTATTTTATTATTGTTAGTAAAATTTTCTTTATTTATTTATTTGTATTTGCTTTATTTAATAATAATTTCTATGTGTAAGCATGCACACATTACTTTTTAAATTGTATTATTATTATTATTATTATTTAACTTTATTAATTTTATTTTCATTTTATTTTCACACACATTACACACATTGTTTTTTATTTTATTAATTATTAGTAATATTTTTTTATTTTTTATTTAGTTGTATTTGCTTTATTTAATAATAATTTCTATGTGTAAGCATGCACACATTACTTTTTAAATTGTATTATTATTATTATTATTTAACTTTATTAATTTTATTTTCATTTTATTTTCACACAGATTACACACATTGTTTTTTATTTTATTAATTATTAGTAATATTTTTTTATTTTTTATTTAGTTGTATTTGCTTTATTTTAATATTTTTTTATGTATAAGCACACTCCCATTACTTTTTAAATTGTATTTTATTAAATTTCATTTTATGAAGTATTATCTTCCATTTATTTGCACACTGCTGTTTTAATTTTATCGTTAATTATTAGTAATATTTTCTTTATTATGTATTGATTTGTATTTGCTTTATTTATTTTTTAATTTTTGTATAAGCACACTCATATTACCTTTTATTATTTTTTATTATTTTTTAACTTTATTATTTATTTAATATTATTATCAGTTTATTTGCACACACTTACATTACTATTTTAATTTAATTTTTTTAATTATTATTAATTATTAGTAGTATTTTCATTACTATTATTATTATTATTATTATTATTATTATTATTATTATTATTATTATTGTATATGCTTTATTATTTATTTAATAATATTGTTTATGTATAAGCACAGTCACATTAGTTTTTTAAATTATTATTATTATTTTTTTTAAACTTTATTATTTATTTAATATTATTTGTAATTTATTTGCACACATTTACATTAAGGTTTTAATTATTATTTTATTATTAATTAGTAGTAGTATTTTCCTTGTTTGCTTTATTATTTAATAAATAATATTTTTATGTATAAGCGCACACACATTACTTTTTACATTTCATTATTTATTTTTACTTCATTTTTACTTTTTAATATAATTTTTTCCTTATTTGCACACACTTACATTATTGTTTTTGTGTGTATTTTATTATTAATTATTAGTCATATTTTCTTTATTTATTGGTGTTTGCTTTATTATTTATTTAATAAAAATTGTATGTATAAGCACACTCACATTTCAATTTTATGATTTATTATTTTTATTATTATTATTATTATTATTAAACTTTATTATATATTTAATATTTTTTTCAGTTTATTTGCACACACTTACTGTTTTAATTTTATTATTAATTATTATTAGTATTTTCCTTATTCATTTATTTGTATTTACTTTATTATTTATTTAAAAATAATTTTTATGTGTAAGCACACATTACTTTTTAAATTGTATTATTAATTATTATTATTAACTTGTATTATTGTATTGTATATGCACACTACTTTTTAAAAATAGTTTATTATTATTATTATTATTATTATTATTTACTTTATTTACTTATTGTTTTAATATGTACACACATTACTTTTTATTTTAATTATTATTTACCTTATTATCTATGTATTTATTTCTTTTTTATTTAATGTATATTGCATACATTTGTCTACAGAAATGTTTTGCATTTAAGCTTTTAGATCAAAATATTTTTAGAATCATGAGGGACATAAATTCTGCCAAATGTGTCCATATAAATATAAATAAATGACTTTCATATAAACAATGTATTAAATGTGTATATAAATCGTTTAATGATATCTGTAGTTCACGAGTAGACGAGAGCGTTTCCAAAGTTCAAAATCATGTCAACCGGGTCGTTTTGCGAGTCTCACTATGAAATACAATTAACAGGGTTCATTTTACAATAAGACTTCAGGGACGTAAAATAACTCGTCAGTGCTGTTTCTGTAATGCGTTAGCAAATCAAAGTGAAATTAAAGTTCGCAGCAGCGCCGGCCTCTTCGGTGAAATCAGCTCCATTTCTCAAGGCGTCTGTCTCATCTCTGATTTAATTAACATCTGAGATGTCCTGACATTCTCCCGGCTCAGATATCACAGCTGACATTTACCGCCGGCTCATTCGGAGCTCGACACAAAGCTCGATCTGAGAGCGATATGAGCGGAATGAGATGTTGTGAAGAGACTCTCGTGTCACAGTCAAGAGCAAATGTCAAAAGACCAAATATTACAGTTATGACAGCGCACTTTCATTCTGCTCATGTTTAGCCCCTCGTTTTTGACCTTATTCACACTTTTGAGTGCAAAGCATCTAATTCTGAGATTAAAAAAGAAGTTTCAGGCTAATTTATACCACAGATGCAATTATACTGACAACTATAACTACAAACTACAACAACACAGAATAACTCAAGTCTCAATTTATTTATAGAGCACAATTAAAAGCAACTTCAGTTGACCAATGTGCTGTTCAATATTCTAGAAGACTTTTAAAAACATGTATACAAACCAAACAAACAACAAAAAACACCACAAATCATATGCTATGTTGAATAGATATGTTTTTATCTTTTGATTTAAAAATACGCAATGTCAGTGCAGTTTTAATATGGATCGGTAACTTGTTCCAAAGTTTAGGTGCGGCTTTAGCAGAAGCTCGATCACCCCTAGATTTTAATTTTGACTTTGGAACAGTTAACAAACTCCGGTTGGCAGACTTAAGAGCTCTTTCAGGATGATATTCACACTACAAGTCAGAAAGGTAGGAGGGAGTGAGGCCATTTAAACATTAAAAAAACAAGCATAAGCACTTTAAAATCAATTCTAAAGCGTACTGGGAGCCAATGTAAAGACATTAACACAGG
>CM070031.1:21153930-21358930 GCA_036247105.1 Cirrhinus mrigala | reverse complement strand
TGTCAGTCTGCTGATTTTAGGACGCTGCTGACATTATTTAACCTTTTACAATAGTTAATAATCAACATATCTTCATTTTTCTGAAGTGATTCACTGAGGTAATTTTTGTCAAACAGAGAAACCTTTTTTTTTTTCAACCAAACAATCAAATTCTGCAAAAATCGAGATAAAATTGAAGCTTAATTATACTTATTAATAATTGTTTTTTTTTTTTTTTTTTTTTAATTTTACTAAAATGTTTAAATACATATTAAACATGCAACACAGGCTTATGACACACAATTCATGTATCAGGTTTGAAATGGTCATTTTGAATGAATTTAATGAAATACATTTTTTTGCTACTAACGTTTAAATAAAAGATGCTAAATAATCACAGTTTTGATTTGATTTAAATTTAGATTTTAAATCTAATTTTGTTTTTTCAGATGAACTATTTATTATTTTATTTTATTCAAAGCAACTTACAGTCCATTCAAGGTATACATTTATTTTATCTTTTTATTTATTTTATTTAATTTTATTTAATACAAATCAACTCACAGTGCATCAAATGTATGCATTTATTTTATTTTATTTTATTTCATTATTTTAGCTAAAGCAATGTGCAGTGCATTCAAAGTATACACATTATTTGACCTTATTTTATTTTAGCTGTTTAAATTTTATTTGATTTTATGTTTACCTATTTATTTTATTTTATTTTATTTTATTTTATCCAAAGCAACTTGCAGTGCATTCATAGATTTATTTTACCTTTTTTTTTGTTTTTGTTTTAAGTTTAGTTTTTGTTTTGTTTTGTTTTGTTTTATTCATTTGCCTGAATCTTTTATCTAAAGCAACTTGCATTGCTTTCAAGGTATATATTTAGTATTTAGTTCACTTTCTTTATTTTAGCTATTTAAAGTTTTTAATTTAATTCAATTTAATTTATAATCATAATCAAATATATATATATATATATATATATATATATATATATATATATATATATATATATATATATATATATATATTAGTATTTTATTTTGTTTTGTTTTATTCTTTTTTTTTATCCAAAGTGTTACATTTATATTCATGGTATATATATATATATATATATATATATATATATAAAAAAATTTGGATCTTGAATGCAAAACTTGGTAAAATTTTATTTGATCTACTGCACCTTATTTTATTTTATTTCATTATTTTAGCTAAAGCAATGTGCAGTGCATTCAAAGTATACACATTATTTGTTTAGTTTGTTTTGTTTTGTTTTGTTTCACTTTATTTTATTTTAGCTATTTAAAGTTTTTAATTTAATTCAATGTAATTTATAATCATAATCAAATATATATATATATATATATATATATTGTATTTTGTTTTGTTTTGTTTTATTCTTTTTTTATCCAAAGTGATACATTTATATTCATGGTATTTATATATATATATATATAATTTGGTTTCAATTTAATTTTATCTAAAGTAACTACAGTGCATTCAAGGTGTACATTTATTGCACCTTATTTTATATTATTTTATTTTATTTTATTTTAGCCAAAGCAATGTGCAGTGCATTCAAAGTAAACATTTATTTTACTTTATTTTATTTTAGCTATTTAAATTTAATTTAATTACATTTTTTTTTTTAACTTTTTTTTTTTTTTTTTATCCAAAGCAACTTTCAGTATATTCAAGGTATGCATTTAAATCAACTTTTTATTAATTTTTTTTTTCTTATTTATTTGTTTGTGTGTTTATTTGTCAGATGATTTAACTTGACTTAATTCTAACAGTAAACAGAGCAGCAGCACCTGAAACATTAATCATCTATTGAAACATTCATACACTCACAATCTCTTTGTGAAATATGGAGAATATGGGTCAATGAAAACTCATGAATGTGATGTCAGGCATCATCCTTGTGTTTCACAGACACTTTGAGACGGATTAAAACAAAAGGAAAGCACAGAAACACAGAACTGGATGAGTTTACAGAGCTTAGAAATCAGTTTCTTTCTAGATATTTGTTTTGAGTGATTTTTTTGTAGTCGTCGTGTGTTTGAGGTCACAGCTCTGTGATTTTCAGTTGTGCTGTTGTTTACGGCTCTAATTACAGCAGCAAACCGTCTGTATATTACAGATACATCTGTTTAACGATCTTAATAAAGCATTTGTACAGGGCCGTTTGCTCCGGATGACGGACGGCCAATTATTTCAGAAGTGCAGCGTGAACAATAAAACCACAGACGGACGATTGATGAGCTGCTGTTTGTTCTGAATTACACTGTTCACATCTGAGTCACATCTGAGTCAAACTCTGCTTGTTGTGTTTCATTAAAGTCTCAGCTTTGGCTCAGGAGAAATAAAAACAATGTAAAGATGTGAAATGGAGATCAGATCAGATGATCCTCATAGTGAGATCTCGGATTATTGATTGCAGATATTTAAGATTTTTGAGCAAATCTGAGACATGATTGAGATGCTCTCAGGAGACGTCAGCTTCTCCATTTACACTCATATGTACCGTTAGTGTTCACTTCTTTATAATTCTTTGTGAAGATTCCTAACCATTTCTGAATGAAAATCAGTGAAGAAAAATGTTGCAGATTTGAAGTAATTTAGATTTCAAAACTAATTTAGGCTCATGTTTTGCAGATGTTATTTATTTATTTATTTATTTATTTATTTATTTATTTATTTATTTATTATCCAAAGCAACTTATATTGCATTCAATGTAAACATTTTATTTTATTTTATTTTATTCATTTGCCAGATGCTTTTATCCACAGCAACGTAAACTGCATTCAAGGTATACATTTATTCTATTTTATTTTTTTATTATTATTTTATTATTATTTATTTCTTTATTTTATTTTATTTTATTTTATTTTATTTTATTTTATTTTATTTTATTTTATTCATTTGCCAGATGCTTTTATCCACAGTGACTCAAACTGCATTCAGGGTATACATTTATTCTATTATATTTTATTTTTTTATTATTATTATTTTATTCAATTTTTTTTTTTATTTCATTCTTTTTATATTACTTTATTTTATTTATGCATTTTGGCAGATGCCTATCTCAGCAGCAACTTACATTCCATTAAAGATACTTTGAAATTTTATTTTATTTTATTTTATTTTATTTTATTATGCGTTTATTTAAAGTGACTTACATTGCAATCAAGATATTTTATGTTATTTTATTTTATGTTATTTTATTTGATGTATTTTAAGGATCATTTTATCTAAAGTACTTGCAATCAAGATTTATTTAACTTTATTTATTTTATTTTATTTTATTTTATTTTATTCAATTCATTTGCCAGATGCTTTTATCCACAGCAACTCAAACTGCATTCAAGGTATACATTTATTCTATTTTATTTTTTTATTATTATTTTATTATTATTTATTTATTTATTATTATTATTATTAATTTTTTATTCATTTGCCAGATGCTTTTATCTACAGTGACTCAAACTACATTCAGGGTATACATTTATTCTATTATTTATTTATTTTTTTATTATTATTCTTTTATTTAATTTTTTTTTTATTTCATTCTTTTTATATTACTTTATTTTATTTATGCATCTCAGCAGCAACTTACATTCCATTAAAGATACTTTGAAATTTTATTTTATTTTATTTTATTTTATTATGCATTAGACAGATGCTTTTATTTAAAGTGACTTACATTGCAATCAAGATATTTTATGTAATTTTATTTTGTTATTTTATTTGATGTGTTTTATGGATAATTTTATCTAAAGTACTTGCAATCAAGACATAATGTTATTTGTTTATTTATTTATTTATTTGCCAGATGCTTTTATCCAAAGTGACTCAAACTGCATTCAAGGTATACATTTATTACATTTATTACATTTATATACATTTATTTTATTTTGCATTTGGCAGATGATTTTATCTAAAGAGACTTACACTGCAATCTAGGTATACATTTATTTTATTTTATTTTATTTTATTTTGTTTTATTTTATTTTATTTTATTTTATTTTGACAGACGCTTTCATCCAAAGTGTCTTATACTGCATTCACAATATACATTTATTTGAGCTTATTTTATTTTACAGGACCGTTTCTCTGTTGTGTTTTAGTCTCAGGTCTCTCTGTTCTCATGTTTTGTATTGATCAGCATCAGTTGTGTCCGCAGTAAATGTGATGTTTTGATGTGTGATCGCAGCTCGATGTGTTTGAGATCCTCATTTGTTTTCCGGAGCGGCTGCGGTTTGAGGTCAGAGGAGGTCAAACACAAATATTGATCATCAGACTAATTAAAGCAGCGCAGACGTGGAGAACATCATCAAACACCAAGTCTTCATGAAGGCTCACAGTATCAGTATGAGCATGTTGTGGAGTTTGTGATAAACTCGTCCAGATATTCGAGCAAAACAACATCAAAGATCTTCTGTCTGAACGGCGGCTTCATCTCGGTGTTTTTCCCTCATTCTTGTTCGTTCTCCTCCGTCAGCTGGAGATGTTGTGAGATGTTTGTTCTGTTTCTTCAGTCTCTGTATCTAAACACGGCTGTAATATCAGCTTCACGTTTGATTCTTCAGCTCCTGGATGATTTGCTGATGTTCTTCAGGATCTCACACTTTCAGACCTTCATCATGATGAAAGTCTTCACACATCTGAGTGTTTTGTCGTCATAAGTGCTGGATTTTGTGGTGTGATTTACTCACATGAGTCTCACTTACTAAAACCACTTCTGCTTTTCTCTCCATCACTGTCACAGATTGTTGTGGGTTTTTTTTGTTTGTTTGTTTTGTTTTGTTTTACCATAATAACATTGTTTCTACTGCCTTATGTTCTGCAATAAATCTGTTTATTTGTTTATTCAATTACTTTTGGCATATGATTGTATATGCCAAGAGTCTGGAAAGCACTGGAAATGTGCTAAAAAAATAAAACGTATTATTATTTATCTGAAGCTACTTAAATTGTATTTGTGGTGTACATTTATTTATTTATTTATTTATTTATTTATTTATTTATTTTTTATTATGCTTTAATTAATTAATTTATTTATTATGTATTTAGCAGCTGCTTTCATCTGAAGTAACTTATGTTGCATTTAAGATGCATTTTTTTACTTTAATCATTTATTTTTTATTTTATGCGTTTGAAAGATGTTCATTTACATTGCAATCAAGATATACTGTTATTTTATTTATTTATTTATTTATTTATTTATTCAATTATTTTCATTTGGCAGAAGCATTTATCTGATGCATTCAAGATGCACATTTTATTAATTAATTAATTTATTTATTTATTTATTATATAATTATTTATTTATTTATTATTTTATTTAATTATTATTATTTTTTATGCATTTGAAATATGTGTTCATTTACATTGCAATCAAGATATACTGTTATTTTATTTTATTTATTTTTTCATTTGGCAGAAGCATTTATCTGATGCATTCAAGATGCATATTTTATTTATTTATTTATTTATTAATTATTTTATTTCATTAATATTTTATTTTATTTTATGCAATTGAAAGACTTTTATCTGAAGTGACTTACATTGCAATCAAGATACTTTTATTTATATATTTATTTTTTGCATTTGGCAGAAGCTTTTATCTGAATGCATTCAAGATGTGAATTTATTTATTTATTTATTTATTTTATTATTATTATTATTATTATTTGACATTATATTTTATGCATTTGAAAGATGCTTTCATCTGAAATTACTTACATTGCAGTTAAGATATACTGTAATTTTATTTACTTATTTTTTATTTTTATTTTTTTTTATTTTTTTTGCATTTGGCAGAACCTTTTACATGAAGCAATGCATTTAAGATGTACATTTATTTTATTACGTTATTATTATTATTATTATTATTATTTAATTGATTTATTTGTGTTTTATTTTTTACATTTTATTTTATGAATTTGAAAGATGCTTTCATTTACACTGCAATCAAGATATACTGTTATTTTATTTTATATTTTATTTTATTTTTTACATTTGGCAGAAGCATTTATCTGATGCATTCATTTATTTTATTTTTTATTTATTTATCATTTTATCTGAAATGACTTACATTGCAATCAAGATATACTGTAATTTTATTTTTTTTATTTACTTTAAGCAAATTTCAACACATGCATTTTTTCGATATGTATTTATAAGACATAAATTTACATTTTTCCATTCCGTTTTCTTTTCTTTTTTCTCTGCGGACATCAGTGTTTGTCAGTGCACACACTCCCATCATGCATTGCGTGTGTGTTTTTAGGACGTTTGTGGGCGTCTGTGCTGTAGATCTTGCGGGTCGTCCCGCCTGCGGCTCTCAGCTTTAGGGAAACGCGGGTCTTTGTTGTAATGCGATTTAAAGTGATTTGATCAGGGTTGATGATTATGGGATTGTGGCAGCCTAATAAGAGGACGGGGTGGAGAAGAGACGGGATAATGCTGCATTTGCATATAGATTATGCACATGCTAAATCTCTACATGCTTCTGTCAGAATGCAGGAATCTTATAATTGGATGATGCCATGTTTTCTGTCAGGTCCTTTCTGGAGGAATGTGGCGGACAAACACGTGAAAATATTCCCCGCGGTCGTGGATTTCAGACGCTCTCGTGACCCCATTAACCAAATGGAAAATGAATTGAATGCAAAGCATGAGTTCATGCAGGATCTACTGTACCGACGGAATATGAATCAGCCTCTTTCATCAGAACCTGAAATACGTATTTTCCTCGGTGGCATTTGCAAACATGTCCACTAGCATGTTGTCCATTTCTGCAATATAAATATTAAAATGTCAATGAAGAAGGAATATATTAGAGCAACAGTTCAGTTAAAATTCTGTCTTTTCTTAATGATCGTTTTCCTATTTTTTTTTACAAAGCTCTTCCACAGAAATATGTTTTATTGTATTTTATTATTATTATTATTATTATTTTACTTATTTTTATGTATTTGGTAGAATCATTTATTCAAAGTCACTTACATTGCATTCAAATAATATTATATTATTTTATATTTTATTCTATGTATTTGGTAGATGTGTTTATTTTAATTTAATTTAATTTAATTTTATGTATTTGGCAGATGTTTTTAAGCAACTTATGTTGCATTCAAGTTATCCATTTTTTTTTTTATTATTATTTTATTTTATGCTTTTGGCAGATGCTTTTAATCAACATGTTCCATTCAAGTTATCCATTTTTTTTTTATGTAATTTCATTTAATTTTAGTTTAGTTTATTATTACTTTTTTTTATTTTATGTATTTGGCAGATTCTGTTAAGCAACTTATGATGCATTCAAGTTATTCTTTTTTTTATTTAATTTAATGTTATTTTAATTTATTATTGCTTTTTTATTTCATTCATTTAGCAGATGTTTTGATTTGAAGCAACTTCTGTCTATATTTGATAAATGCATTTATACAAAGGGACACAACACATTTAATTTGTCTATTTTATTTTATTTTATTTTATTTTATGCATTTGGCAGATGCTTTTAAGCAACTTATGTTGCATTCAAGTTACCAATTTTTTATTTAGTTTAATTTAATGTTATTATTTTTTTTATTTCAGGTTATTTATTTTATTTTATTATTTTTATTTGATCTGATTTGATTTTGAAATTGGTAAATGTTGTATCTAAATTGATTTACATTGCATTCAAGTTGTTACTTATTTTATTTTATTTATTTAGTAGATATATATTGCATTAAATACATTTATTTTATTTTTTTATTTAGTTTTTAAATCATTTTATTTTGTTGTATTTTATTATTTTAATCTCAGTTTATTGTAATTAAATATATTTTCTTTGGCAGATTATTCTGAAGCTTTATCTGAAGCTTTCAAAATTGTATTCATGGTATGAATTTATTTAACTTTTATTTATTTATTTTGATACATTTGGCAGATGCTTTTATCTGAAGCAAATTAAATTACATTCATTTATTATTATTATTATTATTATTATTATTATTATTATTATTATTTTATCTATTTGATCTTGGCAATATAGTCTTTATTGTTTTGTTTTTAGTTTATTTAGTTTTAGTTATTTTAGTACTTTATATGAAAAATGTGAAATGTTGACTTGGCAACTGGTTTAAAATAAAATTAAGCTTTATATATATATGAAGGGTTCAGAGCTGATCTTGTTGGACTTTGAAGCTTTGATTGAGTCAGTGATTCCTCTGGATCTGTTTGAACCTCCATCTGTGTGCTTGAACATTTCCTCTGCTTTATTTGACTTGACTTTGAAACACATAACAGAAATAAAAACATTCAAATACTTAAATAATATTGTTTTTGTTAAATATTTTGTTCATAAGACTAACATTGCTATAAATATCTTCAAAAGAATCAAGGAACCAGAATCATCGAATAGAATCAGAGTCAGAACCAGGTCCGTTGTGATTCACTCACTCTTGTTATTTTGAGTGAGACTCTTTCTTCCACCGTTTTGTGATTTAGCTGACCTTTCTGTCTTATTCTTGTTTAATATAGTCTCATGTAAAATAAATCAGCGATCGGCTGCCAGTCAGTGCGACTCTTTTTC
Organism: Cirrhinus mrigala; assembly: GCA_036247105.1. Classification (NCBI taxonomy): domain Eukaryota; kingdom Metazoa; phylum Chordata; class Actinopteri; order Cypriniformes; family Cyprinidae; genus Cirrhinus; species Cirrhinus mrigala. The sequence goes on along the minus strand of CM070031.1, from coordinate 21,350,354 downwards.
TTCATATGATTCTCGTTCGTTGTGATTCAGTTGGCTGAGGTTGTTTAATGAGATAATAACTCGGTTATATATTTCCCTCATCGATTTGGCTTGAGCTTGTATCACTTAAACAGACATCTGTGAAATACGGAGTGATTATGTCTCTCACAGATGGATTTTCACGGCCGTTCGAGTCGATTGACTGAATCGCTCCGTCATTTGATTCTCGGAGAACGACTCATTTATCCGCCGTTTGCTGACTCGCCGTTCTCGGGTGTTTAAAGTGTCCTACATTGAAGTGAACCAGATAATAATAATACCCATTTTGCTATTTGTTACTGGGCACTCTCACTTTGAAGCAATAAACTGACATATAAATCACAGAATTGACACACGCATTTATGAACTGTTTGGTTAGCATGGTCTGTGGCAGACTTTTCTTCATGTCAGAGCAATTCAGTGAACTAGAAATAAATATTCAGCGATTGTTTTATTTTCTCTCTATATTTCGATAACAAAAAATGGCTCCAAACAAAGCCATGTTTCTCTCCACTTACTGAATGAATTTGCGTTTTGAACAAATCAAGTCAGTGATTCACTGATTCACTGATTCATTCATTTCAAAAATGGCTTGTTAACTTCTTGCGTTCTAAATAAATAAATTAGTCCTTTTGAAAGAATTGATTCAATAAATGACTCACTTATTAAAACAGTGTCTTACCGCCACCTACTGGTAATTTTAGTTTTATATTTTTTTAATTTAAAACATTAATCTCATAACATTATTTATGCTTTTTTAAGTGCAGTGCAAATGCACATACAAGTATAACACATATAAATATAATTAATATAATATTTAATATAATATTAATATTTATTTATTTATTTGTGTGTGTGTGTGTGTGTGTGTGTGTGTGTGTGCGCGCATGTTAACCTGGCAACACACTTGTATCAGCATAGTTTTTTCTTTCTTTTTCATTTTTTTTTTTTTATAACCATACTGGTTTGATATTTTGTGCTTTACAACATATATATATATATAATGAAAGATGCGCAATATGTGCCCCGAAGTAGCAATTTAAATCTAATGTTTTTCCAATACACACCCCGAAGTCTCGATCTTAATAGTGATTCGTGAACCATTATTGAGATCGGGATGTGCTCTGAATCAAAAATAATCTGAAAAGATTCGTGAACCTGCTTCGAATATCCGATCTCAATCAAAAGTTTCACAAACCTAGTTTGTGTCCCAGTGTGCATACTGAGCTAACCGGTTTACTGCTAACTAGTGAACGACCAGCTGCAGCTCAAAATACATGTTAGATGGAAACATTGTGCATTATGATGGAGTTTGTAGCTTAATTCACTATATTTAAAATAGTTCGAGCTGCAGTTCAATTGTTGACAGTTCAACAGGAAATCAGTTGAAAGCATCCAGTCACCTCATACCATTGAAGTCAATGATATGGAGAGAATTTGGTGTTTTACTTCGATAACATGTTTTCTTTTTTAGACAAGTGGAAAGAAATCATCAAAGGTCTTATTTTATAATACTTTTTTTTGCAGTTTTAGGACAGGCAGACAGTCTTAGGCTTGTTTAAGTTGTGTTTTGTCATCAGATTCAATTACTGGTTTACAGTTTACAAGCAATTAAATCATTCCTGTTGACGAATGAATCACTGTAAATGTTTAAACTGGCTGGACTGGTCTGTTTTGATGTTTTTTAGGAGTTTTAGGACCAGCAATCCATCTTAGGCTGATTTAAGTTGTGCTTTTGTCTTCATGAAAGGTTTAATTACTGGTAAACTAGTAGTAAATGGCGCACAGCTTTGTTAAAAAACAGTTTAAACCAGCAGTGTGGTTAGCTGGTCTACCAGCATCAATACACTGGTGTGTGTTCATGGTTTTTGGGATCAGCAAATCATCTTAGCCTGGTTTAAGTCGTGTTTTTGTCATTGTTTTGTGTCTGTACCGGTAAACCGTGTGTGTTTTAATGTTTATTTCGATGCACTTCCATTGTAAGTGTCAACAAGAAGTGTAAATGTATTAACATTATGCCCAGAAAATTTCTCTGAAGGCTTGTTTTGAGAGACACGACAGACGTTTGATTCTTCTCGGGAAGTTTTTCAGGTTTCGTATGGTAATTCCTGATTGTGTGGAGCGTAATGGAGTCTTCAGGGAGTCTCTCAGCGAGTCTAAAGCCGTTCCCGCATTAAACGCTCGCCGGGTGAAATCCTGCAGGAGTGACATTTCCGTTCTGCCAGATTAATAATGGAAAAAGATTACAGACACCTCGAAGGGACAAACAAGACAAAACACAGGAAGGTTATTAAAAGAGCGACGACGCCGGCGACATGTCAAATAACGGCAGCTGGGAACATATCAATATTTGATGGGCCTCCATCAAAGCGTGCAGCGAACAGCCTGGCACGATTACCGCGAACGCCGCCGTCACGCACGTGTGTGTGTTTGAGTGTGTGTTCAGCATATGGCGGCGAGTGTAACCCGCTTTAATGAGCTGTGTTATGAAGGCCTCCCGTGAAGAATCTCACCGTGACTATTGATCTATGATTCAGGAGCCTGTAAACGTCTCTCACTGTCGGGAAACACCTGATGGAGGATTCGATCTGACAGATGATCGCAGACGATGGCAGCAGAATGACCTCGTCAGCTCTTTTATACAGAAAAACAACAACCGACCCATTTACTGCTCGGTTGGGCTGGTTAACCGGCGTAACCAAACACCTGGCAAAGAGTATGTAATCGTAGATGCGGCACAAGTTTGTTGGGAATCCAGTATAAACCAGCCTAATGTGGTTACTCAGTTTCCCAACATGTTTGATCTGGTTGGACTGATCTGTTTATGGTTTGTGGCCACATTTGGGAGTAGCAAACCATCTTAGGCTGGTTTAAGTTGTGTTTTTGTGATCAGGGATGGTTTAATTACCGGTGGACTATCAATATATTCTCATATGTGTTCAAAATGTTGCACAGCTTTAAAAAACCAGCTTAAACCAGCCTAAGGTGGCTAAATAGACTGGTCTGTTTTGATGTGTTTTGGGACCAGCAAACCATCTTAGGCTGGTTTTAGTTGATGAATTACTGGTAAACTATTATTATGTTCTCATATGTGTTGTGTTTTAGAAACCATCCTAAGGTAGTTACCTAGTTTTGCCTAATAGACTGGTCTTTTTTAAAGTTTTGACCAGTAAACCATCTTAGACCGGTTTTAGTTGTGTTTTTGTCATCATATGTGTTCTATAAAATGAGTAATTGTAAATGGCAAAAACGTTGTTGAAAAAACAGCTTAAACAGCCTAAGGTGGTTAAATATACTGGTCTGTTTTGATGTGTTTTGGGACCAGAAAACCAAAAACAACAACTTTATTAAAAAAAAAAAGAAAAAACAGCTGTTTTTGTGAAATAGTCTGGTCTGTTTTGATGTTTTAGGTCCCTGTAAACCATCTTTTTGTGATCAGGAATGGTTTAATCACTTGTGAGCTATGAATATATTCTCATATGCATTGCAAGTGCTGCACAACTTTGAAAAACCACCTTAAACCAGCCTAAGGTGGCCAAATAGACTGGTCTGTTTTGATGTGCGTTGGACCAGTAAACCATCTTAAGCTGGTTTAAGTTTTTAAGCATCATATGTGTTGTATAAAAATACTGTTTGTAAATGCTGCACAACTTTGTTGAAAAACCACCTTATACCAGCCTGGTCTACCATTATGAATAAACTGGTTGGACTGATTTGTGGTTTGGTTTTTGGCCACATTTGGGACCAGCAAACCATCTTAAGCTGGTTTAAGCTGTGTGATCAGAAATGGTTTAATTACTGGTGAACTATCAATATATTCTCATATGTGTTGTGTTTTATAAACCATCCTAAGGTAGTTACTTAGTTTTGCCTAATAGACTGGTCTTTTTTAAAGTTTTGGGGACCAGTAAACCATCTTAGGCTGGCTTAAGTTGTGTTTTTGTCATCATATGTGTTGTATAAAATAGCTGTTTTTAAATGCTGCACAATTTAGTTGAAAAACCACCTTAAACCGGCCTGATTTACCATTATGAATGAACTTTTTGGACTGGTCTGTGTTTATGGTTTTTGGTCACATTTGGGACCAGCAAACTGTCTTAGACTGGTTTAAGTTGTGTTTTTGTGATCAGGGATGGTTTAATTACTGGTGAACTATCAATATTTTCTCACATGTGTTGTAAATGCTGCACAGCTTTGAAAAACCAGCTTAAACCAGCCTAAGGTGGCTAACTGGTCTGTTTTGATGTGTGTTGGACTAGCAAACCATCTTAGGCTGGTTTAAGTTGTACTTTTGTCATTGTTTGAGTTGTATTCAATTACTGTCTGTAAATGCCAAACAACTTTGTTGACAAACCAGCTTAAACCAGCTGGTCTGGCCTAATGGTCTGGTCTGTTTTGATGTGTTTGGGACCAGCGAACCATCCTAGGCTGGTTTCAGATGTGTTTTCTTCATAAGGAAACAGCTCCAGTAGAGCCGTCAGTACGTTCTCAAAGGTTTTGTTGTTCATTTCACACAGAAATGTGTTTTCTGACATGAAAGCGTCTCGTTCTGTGTTTCTGTCGTTCCTCCCGCGCTGGATTTCTGCGCCCGAGGCGTTTGACCCGTTTTAATCTCACACCTCGTGAACAAATCTGAGAGGCGCAGCCTGAAATCTCCTGGAGCTGTCACTAACTAGCATGCTAACATGTTTGTTTTGGTGTTCCCGTGGGGTTTACACACACACACACACACACACACACACACACACACACACACACTCTGACAGAGTTGTGAAATCTAACCTGTATAAAGAGCAGAGCTGCTGAGCGCCGCATGCAAATGAGCGCAGACGTCCAGCGTCACACCTGCCGCCGCACAGAAGGTCACGAGCTCTTGAGTTGTTCACAAACTCCCATCAACCTCAGCGCGACTCGTTTCTTAGATTTCCGGTGAGATTCATCTGTGCGCCTTAACACGTCGTTTCACAGATCTGAGTTAGGACTGATTTAGATCAGTGATTCTGCTTCAGCCCAGAGTTACTTCAGTATCAATAAGATACTGTCATTTTTTATTAATATTTTGAAATTTTTTTTTTAGTTTTTATATATATATGTATGTGTGTGTGTGTGTGTGTGTGTGTGTGTGTGTATATATAGTTTTTTTATGTCAGTTTTAGTTATTTTTGTTTGTCAAGCAAACTTAATGGAAAAAAAGTGTTTTTAAGCTGACTAGCTGAAACTAAATGTTGAAATTGTTAATATTTCATTTTATTTCAGTGTTTATTTGGATTTGTATGTTATGTCTATTAATGTTTTTTATTTTTGTATGTTTTTGTCAAGGTTTTTTATTTATTTATTTATTTATTTTTATTATAGTTTTTTGTTACTTTAGAAGTTAAAGATAAACTAAATAAAACTTGATTAATTTTATCTTGGCAACCAGCTAAAATAATTTTTTTTTTTTTTACTTTATTTTAATTCAGTTAATCTTTATTTTATTTTTGTTGCATTTTATTTATTTATTCATTCATTCATTCATTTTTTTTTAAATATGTCTTTATAGTTAATCATTTTGTTTTAGTTTTAGTACATCAAGATAAACTAAATAAAAATGAGATTTGCTGAATTAAGTTAACAAATTAAGTTAAATTAACGTTTTATATTTTATTTCAGTTAACATTTTTTGTCATTTGTTTTATTTATTTGCATATTCGTTAGTTATATTAATGTTTATTTTATTTTTGTTTGGGTTTTGTCAATTTTAATATTTTGTTTTTAAAATCTCAATATAGTTTTTATTCATTTTTATTTATTTATTTATTTATTTATTTATTTTTTACTTTGGAACTTAAAGATAAACTAAATTAAAATGAGTAATTTTACCTTGGCAGCTAGCTAAAATAAAAAGTTTGCTTTTTTTTTTTTTTTTTTTACTTTATTTTAATTCAGTTAATGTTTATTTTATTTTTGTTGCATTTTGTCATTTATTTATTTATAATAATATAATAATAAATATAATATAAAATAAAATATAATATAATATATAAAATTTTTAAATGTCTTTATAGTTGTTAATCATTTTTGTTTTATTTTCAGTATACAAGATGAACTACAATTAAATTAAATAAGTTAACATGTTTTATACTTTATTTCAATTAACATTTTGTGTTTTGTCATTTGTTTTATTTATTGATGTATTTATTTTTATTATTATTTTTTAAATGTCTATGTATTTTTTTTTCCCCCATGCAAAAAAGTAAACAAAAAAAAACTTTATTTCAGTATTAATTTTAGTTATTTTGGTACGTCAGATTAAAAAATAAAGTAAGTTTATATTATATTATTATATTTATATGATTTTTACATTTTATTTTATTTTAAGTAATGAATTTTGCCTAAATGTTTTCTTTTTTTTTCATGCAAAAGTAAACAAAAATGTCCTGATATATATTAATATTTTATTTTTGTGCAGGATTTCTGAAGATGAGATCACACGACCTGTCGTAGTGAGAGATGAATTTGCATCACAACACGGTGAGTAAAATATCATAACGCCAGAAAACTCATTTTTGAGATGCTTTTGTACAGCAGATGGTTTACGACGCACCAAGACAAACGCGTCTCTGTCCCGAATGATAATAGAGACGGAAATGAGACGCGTGAAACGGCGTCTGACGGCCGTACAGCTGATCCCAGATCAGTCATAACAGCCGCTTCTGATCCCAGAGCAGCAGATTCATGCAGAAGATCTGAGCTTCATTAACTCAGTGTTCTCATGTATCATGACATGAAAGGAAAGGAAATGAAATAATCAAACAGATAAATTCACTGCATTGTACGGAGCTCTCATAATAATGTTGTATAAGAATTAAAACAGGCCTTCGGTGCCGCAGACAGTAATAACTGTGCATGTGAATGCGGCGATCATATCATTCGTCTCAGTCGCTCTTCACTTTCATCGCATGGAGAACAAATCAATGAAAGTGAATGTGCAGCCCTTAATATTCTGCTAAACACATCTGCCTTTGTGTTCAACAGGAGAAAGAACAATGTTTCATTTTCAGCTAAATTATGAGATCAATATATGATTCAGATGCACTCAGAAGAGATTTTTAGACGGTGAAGACGCCTTAAACTCCATCTTCAGTGTTTCATAGAGGCGTATTGATGCTGATTTTGAGTTCAAACTTAGTTTGTGTAAAAAAAACATACTCAATTTTTTTTTTTTTCATATTTTCTAGCATGAAATAAAAATATACAAATAAAAATATTAAAAAAAGGTAATTGCAACTATTTTTTTCTTATATAATTATGTTTACATCCTGATATTTTGACTTTTTTCTCATAATTATGTCAGTATTTCAGTGTTTTTTTTATTAAATCCTGATATTTTTTTTCCATTATTATGAGTTTATTTACTTTTTTATAGTAATTCTGAGTTTACATCCTGATATTTTGACTTTTTTTCCTCACAATTCTGAGTCCCAATTTTTTGTTTAGATGCTGATATTTCATATTGACTGATATTGATTTTTTTAAAAATATTTTTTCATCATTTTGAGTTTACATCCCAATATTTTTTTCCTCATTTTTAATGATTCTATATATTTTCATTCTTTATAATTCTGAATTCACATCCCAATGTTTTTTTTTTTTTTTTTTTTTACATAATTCTGCATTTACATCCTTTTTCCCCTTATAATTATGCGTTTAAATGTTAATATTTTTTACATCCCATTTTTTTTCCTAGTAAATTCTGAATTTATCTGTTGATATATTTTTTTTTTTTTTGCATCTCAATATTTTGCAATGTATTTTTTTTTCATAAATCTGAGCTTATGTCCCATTTTTTTTCCCCTAGTAAATTCTGAATTTATCTGTTGATTGTTTCTTTTTTCTTTTTTTTTTTTTTTTTTTTTTTTTTTGCATCTCAATATTTTGCAATGTATTTTTTTTTTCATAAATCTGAGCTCACGTCCCATTTTTTCCCCCTCATAATTTTGAGTATACAAATAAATATTGACTTTTCTTCATAATTGAGTTTTCTCATAGTTCTTTTGAGTATTTTGTTTTTTCCCCTCCTCATAATTCTAATTTTACATCCTGATATTGACTTTTTTTTTTTTTTTTATAATTCTGAGTTTACTTCTCAATATTTTGCATTTTTCCCTTATAAATCTGAGTTTACATCCCATTATTTTTTCCTAGTAAATTCTGTTTATCTGTTGATTTGTTCCCCCCAAAATTCTGAGTTTACATCTCAGTATTTAGCAATTGTTTCCTCAATTCTGAATTTAAATTCCAATATTTTTTTTCCATAATTGAGTTTACATCCCAATATATTTTTCTCATAAATCTGAGCTTAGTCCCATTATTTTTTCCTCATAATTCTGAGTTTACATCCTGATGAAACTACCGTTCAAAAGTTTGGGGTCAGTACATTTTTATTGTTTCTTTTTTTTTTTTTTTTTTTTAAGAAATTAATACTTTTATTCACCAAGGATGTATTAAGTTAATAATTAAAAGTTTATTAAAAGTTAATAATAAATAATTTACATTGTTATAAAATATTTATATTTTGAATAAACACTGTACTTTTTAAACTTGTTATTCATGAAAGAATCCGAAAAAAAATTCAGTTCAAAAAATATTTGGCAGCACAACTGTTGATATTATCCAACATTGATCATTCTAATAATAAATCTGCATATTAGAATGATTTCTGAAGGATCATGTGACACTTAAGACTGGAGTAACAGCTGATAAAAATTCAGCTTTTCATCACAGGAATAAATTCTATTTTAAAGTATGTTAAAATAAAAAACATTATTTTATATTGTAAAAACATTTTGCAATATTACTGTTTTTTTTCTATATTTTTAATCAAATAAATGCAGCCTTGATGAGCATAAGAGACTACTTTAAAGACTATTACAAGTCTTACTGACCCCAAACTTTTGAATGGTAGTGTATATATATATATATATATTTTTTTTTTTTTTAATAATTCGAGTTTACATATCAATATTGACTTTTTTTTATAATTCTGAGTTTATTTGTTCATTTCTTTTTTTTTTATAAATCTGAGTTTACATCTCAATATTTTGACTTTTCTCACACTTTTTTATCCCCATTTGACACTGAGAGTCTGACTAGCTCTGCTTCTAAAAGACGAGTGTGAAGCGTTGCTCTGTCCGGACTAACAGCAGGATTAACCCGTCTAAACTAAAGCTCTAGTTAGTGAGATTAACTTTAAAGTTATGCACATTTAATACTCCGGTGTTGCAGTTGCTGCTGCGGTCACATTGAAGATGTACAGTAATGATGATAGATAAGTGTGTGTGTGTGTGTGTGTGTGTGTGTGTGTGTGTGTGTGTGTGTGTGTGTGTTTACCTCTCGTCCTTCTTTCCAGTGTTAGTGTATGTGATGAGATCAGTCCATCACTTACTCTAATGACTTTAATCCTGTTGAGACCCGCAGACAAATATTCACAGTGCTGCTGCGGCGACGCTTCGCTCTCATTTACACACTTAAAAACACAATATCCGGAGGATTTCCTTTAGTCGGTGGGGTTCGGTGTGTTGATGTGAGCCGCAGGCCGTGTGATGAGCCGTTGTGAAATCAAAGCACTGATCTGATTTACATCTTTAATGCTTGAAACCACTCTTCAGTTTCTGCTTTAGCCTGGTTTGCAGACGTGCACATTCCTCAGAAATGCTCCTTTCTCCACTTTTAGGTCTCAGAATTCCCGCGGCGTTTCGGCACACCTGCATCTTCTCCAGGGAAAACCGGAAACTGGAGCTGAGAAACTAGTTCACGTGTGGACCGAGTCTCCGATCGAGGTTTGTGTGGTTATCATGGTACCTTGTTGGCACTTTTATTGTATAAATGGACCGTTATTTGTTTTTATGGGTCATCAGTGGTATTCAGTGACTTTTGTGTCCCCAGTAAAGATCATCATCTTGCTGCCCTAAAATACTCAACAATGTTGATTTTAAATTCGGTCTTAAGATCCTTGCAAATGTGTTTTTTCGGATTCCTCAAAATTTGTCACGCAGAAAACATCACAGTGGCTCTGAATTGTCAAAACACCCTTCAAAATGTTTGCTACAGATGTGCAGAAAATTGAACCCGATTCTGATGTTTTGGAGAATTTCAGACTCAGTTTGCATTTCAGCTTTCATCATATTAATTAAAAAAAAAAAATAAATTGTAAACATTTTAAAGTGTTTTAAACCACCAAATAGCACCGTTTTACCTTTGCCTCCAATATTTTAACACTTAAAACACAACATTTATATCAGTGATATTTTCACATTGAGTATATATAGATTTTTTTTTTTTTCTGTTATTAAATATATTTTTGTTATACTATTTACAATACTCTCTACATAGTGGTAGTTAAAGTAATTTATATTAAAGTAGTGTATTTTAACTTCTTAATTTTAAATGTTGTGTTGTTGAGGAAAAAATTGTTTGTATTTAAATAAAAAATATTTAGATCAATTTTTTTTATATTTAAATTTAAATGAAATTATATACACTACCAATCAAATGTTTTTGAACAGTAAAATGTTTAATGGCTGCATTTATTTGATCCAAAGTACAGCAAAAACAGCAAAATTGTGAAATATTTTTACTGTTTAAAATAACTGCTTTTTATGTGAAAATAGTTTAAAATGTAATTTATTCCTGTGATTTGAAAGCTGAATTTTTAGCATCATTACTCCAGTCACATAATACTTCTGATTTTGCTGCTCAAAAAAAAAAAAAAAAAAAAACCCATTATTATTATTATTATTATTATTATTATTATTATTATTACAAAACCTTGGCATTTGCAAACTTGTCCACTAGCATGTTGTCTATTTCTGCAATAGAAAATTATAAAATGTGAATGAAGAAAGAATATATATATATATATATATAAAATCATTTTTTGATTGTTGTTTTCCTACTCTTTTACAAATCTCTCCCATAGAAATATGTTTTATTGTATTTTATTATTATCTTTTAAAATTATGTTATTTTATGTATTTGGTAGACGCATTTATCTAATGTGACTTACAACACATTATTTTATTTTATTTTATTTTATTTTATTTTATGGTAGATGCAGTTATCCAAAGTCATTTACATTGCATTCAAATTATTTTATTTTATTTTATTTTATTAATTTAATTTAATTTTATTTTATTTTATTGTAATGTGTTTGGTAGATGTATTTATCTAATGTGACTTACAACACATTTTTTATTTTATTTTATTTTATTTTATTTTATTTTATTTTATTAATTTAATTTAATTTTATTTTATTGTAATGTGTTTGGTAGATGCATTTATCTAATGTGACTTACAACACATTTTTTATTTTATTTTATTTTATTTTATTTTATGTATTTGGTAGGTGCATTTATCCATAGTGACTTACACTGCATTCAAGTTATCTATTTTCATTTAATTTTTTTTATTTAATTTTATTTTATTATGAATTTGATAAATGCTTTATCAAAACTGATTTACATTCAAGTTCATTGCATTTGTTATCATTTTATTTATTTTATTTATTTAGTAGACATATATTGCATTAAATACATGTATTTTACCTTATTATATTTTATAATGATTTTATTTTATTTCATAATCAGAAATGTTTTTTGAGCAGCAAATCAGCATATTAAAATGATTTCTGAAGGATCATGGATCATTTTAAAACATATTCATATATACATATATATACATTTTTATTTATTTATTTATTTTTTTTCTGAATTTTATGATGCCCAAAAGTGTCCATTGAGTCCCAGCAATGACTTGAAGCTCTCATTTGAGTTTCAGAGCAGAGCAGACTGAGAGCGAGTAAATGCTGATGAGTGAAAACAGCTGCTGCTTTGGTTTCTTTAGTGCATTAATCTGAGCTCAGAGCAGGTGATAAAACTGATGGCTCGATGAAGACGTCGCCTCAGATCATCTGCCGGGATAATGTGGCATCCGGCGTCGCGGAGAGCCATTAGCGCCCGCTTCAATTAGCATATCAAAGATCATCTGCTCCATAAATACATGAAGTGACACGGCCGGACTCATTACAGGAGCTCAGAGCCCAGCGCAGAGTCGGACGCGTAACGGGAGGGTTAAGGTTATCGACGAGCGGCTCTCAGACCCCACGAGCGCTGAGTGGCGTTATCGCTCGGACATTTCTGCTGCTTGATGCTGTGACAAATGCCAGCGCTGTCACCCAATCGCCTTTAATTACACCTGAGCCAATCACACGGCTTAATTAGCCCACCACAACACTTAACAATGAGATGGAAATGAGTTCATGGCTGGCAGTGACGTCCTGAATGAAGCCGATGGGGCTGGAGGTCATGATGACAGATTTAAAGTGAATGGAGATCAGCTCATTACATTCTTGAGTCTCATTTTATAATAAATCATATATATATATATATATATATATATATATATATATAGATTATTTTTTTAAAAATATTTTTAAATGTATGATTGTAATCCCAAAGTTTAAAATTGGAGGATGGTCAAAAAAGGATGAAAGCAAAATTTACTAATTAAAAACAGTGAACAAAAATCTTGGACAAAAGTAAAACTTTAGTAATTAAACGAGTGAATGCAAAATATAAAATCAAAATTTTATTTTATTTTATTTATTTATTTATTTTTCAAAAGTTTAGGACTAACAATTTAGCATTGTGTGTTTTTTGTTTATAAAAATAAAAATTGAAATCAAAAAAAAAAAAGGGTAAAAGCAAAATTTAGAAACATTTTCTCAAGGCAAAACTTAGTAATTAAAAAGAGTCAATATAAAGTATGAAAAAACTTTTATGGTTAAACAAGCTAATGCATTTGAGAATGACAATTTTTCCAAATTTTGAATTTGTAATTTACATTCTCTCTTTTAATCACTAACTTTTGCTTTCAATCAAGAAATTTTTTAAAAGTTTGGTTTCACCTAAGATTTATTTATTTATTTATTTATGTTTTTCAAAATTTTAAATTTGTACTTTGCATTCACTGTTTGCTCACAGAAAAAAAATAAATAAATAATAATAATGCAATTTATTATTACACTTTATATTCACACATTTAATAACTAAAGTTGTACATTCATCCAAGAGGGTTTTTTTTTTTTTTTTTTTTAATTTTTGAACTTGTACTTTGAACTGTACTTTCTCTCTACAATCACTAACTCAAGAATTAAAAAAATAAAAATAAAAAAATAAAACAAAATCTGGTTTCAAAACTTTTGTGATTAAACAAGCTAATGCTAAGTATAAAATCAAAATTTCAGAAAGTATCTTCTGGGCAAAGGCAAAACCTTAGTGATTAAAAGAGAATGCAAAGTACAAATTCACAATTTTGAAAAAACAAACAAACAAAAAAAACATTTATTGGATGCAACTTTAGTTATTAAATGAGTAAAAGCAAGATATTTTTAGAGATTAAAATATCTGTTTATATCCTGGAATATCCTGGAATTTTTATGTTATTTTATTTCATTTTTCAAAAGTCTAGGACTAACAATTTAGCATTGTGTATTTTTTTTAAATTCAACATTTTGAAAAAAAAAAAAAAAAAAAGGGTAAAAGCAAAATTTAGAAACACTTTCTCAAGTGAAGGCAAAACTTAAAAAGAGTCAATATAAAGTATGATTTCAAAATTTGGAAAAAATAAATAAATAAAAATCTTGGATAAAAATCAAACATTAGTGAATAAACAAGTAAACAGTTTAAAATAAAAATTTAAAATAAAACTTTGGAAAAAAATAACTTGGATGAACAACTTTGTTTATTAAATAAGCAAACACAAAGTGTAAATTAAAAATAAATTCAGTGAGCAAACAGTGAATGCAAAGTACAAATTCAAAATTTTGAAAAATTCTCTTAGCTGAAAATTTTATATTTATATATATATTGTGTGAAAGCAAAATTTTGAAACATTTGCTTGAGTGAAGGCAAAACTTAAATTAAAAACTTGCAAAAAAAAAAATTCTTAGGCAAAAACAACATTATGAAAAAATTGAAAAAGCCAAACTTAGTGATTAAAATAGAGAACGCAAATATCTACAATCTACAATTATGATTGTACTGATTTCATTCGCTTTAAGCAAAAGTATTTTTCCCTTTGATTTTGGGGTGATTTATGACATATACCATGCAGTTATTTTAACAGCAAGTATTCCTCAAAATCATGAAATGGCAAATAACATTGATAGATGATTCACAAGGCTTAAATCTTAAATATTACGTTTAAAAAAAAAAAAAAAAAAAAAAATTAGTATGAAAATAAGAAGGCAAGTTTTGAAGAAAAGATTTATTCAGTGTCAAAATATCACAATGACCACACATTCACCTGGTCAAGAGAGACGACTACAGATTAATCAAACCAGACGAAGAACAAGTACAGAAATTTACAATTGAAATGTACAACGGCTGCTCCAAATCAACAAAACCAGACGGAGAAAAACCGAATTCGCTGAAATTGGTTGTTTATACAAACAGGCTCCTGTGTGAAATTGATCTGGAAAGTTCTTAAAATGGCTTATAATTAACTATAGTTAATTAAACTGGTCCACTGAGCAGGACCACGATGTAAATGTCAACATATTCTAAGCTTCAGGAAGCATTTATTATCAGAGGAAGCGTTTGGTTTTCTGATAACCAGCACCTCTCAAAGAACAAATCATAACCCAGGCATGAATTCAACACTAAAGCGTCAGGAAGAACGGAATCAGCACAGGTTTCCTGTCTGCACTTTACGAATCCACAAACGCACACGTTGAGCTGCTGGTTGAATAATGAAGACGGGGCATCTGGTTTTGTGTGAGCGCGTCTGAGGTAGAGTTCGTCCTGGCCCGCTTATCTTCAGCTACACGAGTCGTCCAGAGCCGCTTTGACAAACAATAAAAACCCTACGACGTCTGAAAATAGACTCAGGAGATTGCACAATAATTCACATTTTGCCCAAATGTAAACATTATCTGAAATGTAATTCAGATCCTGTGAGGAATGAAGAATAAATAAATCAAAAATAAATTCATATTATGCCGTTCCACACCTGACTGACTGACTTTCTTCAGCAGAGCAAAATATAATAAATGTTAATCCACACTGAGGATGTTAAGCTCCAAAACGACAATAAAAGCAGTCCATAGGGAAATTATGATATGGGAGAAATATTGTATTTCATATTCCGTTCGCTTGCAGAAGTTTTTTGAGCAACTGAGCAAAACTTTTACATGCAAACAAGTAAAAGAAATTTGGAAAAATGTTCTTGGATGAAAGAAAAACTTCAGTAAATAATTGGACAAATGTAAAGCGCGCATTAATCGTTCTTTGACGAAAGCAAAAATTTAGTGATTAAACAAGCGAATATGACATTGTTGATAAAATCTGCATGTAAAGCAAAGCTTCGTTGTGCAAATGAGCGAATGCAAAGTATAAATTAAAAAAAAAAATCTTGTGCAAAAGCAAACATTTGGTGAGTAAACAAGCAATGCAAAGTGCGAAGTAAAATTTTCTTGAGTGAAAGCAAAACTTTGAGAATGCAAAGTACAAATTCAAATTTTAAAAAGTCTTGGGCGAAAGCATAATTTTGAATTTTTTTTCTTGAGGAAATGTTAGTGATTAAAATGAGTGAATGCAAAGTATAAATTCAAAATTTTGAAGAAAAATAATAATTAAGTACGCAAACAGTGAATGTAAAGTTCAAATTCTAAACTTTGAAAAATCTTTGGTGAAAGAAAAAAATTGTACATTTTTTCTTAGGTGAAAACAAAACTAGTCATTAAATGAGTATAGTATAGATTCTACATTTTGAAAAAATGTATTCGGCAGTGGCAAAGCTTGGTAATTGAAAAAGTGAATGCAATGTACAAATTCAAAAATGTAAGAAAAATTAGAAAAACTTTCTTGAGCGAAAGCAAAAGTTATTTAAAATAGTTGAAATGCAAAGCATAAATTCAAAAAGTTGAAAAACAAACATTCTTGGTCGAAAATAAAACTGATTAAATTAATGAATTAATGCTAAGTATAATTAATAATATTTTTTTTTTTCACTGAGGAAACAGTGAATGTAAAGCTCATATTCTAAATTTAGAAAAAAATCTTGGATGAAAAAAAAATTCAAAAAATTTCTTAGGCGAAAACCAAACTTTAGTGATTAAACAAGTGCACTAAATTTAAAAAAAAAGATGTATTATGCGAAAGCAAAACTTTGAAAAAATGAATGCAAAGTACAAATTCAAAATTTTGGAAAAAAAAAACACAGGCAAAACTCAAATTTTAAAAAATTTTCTAGAGCAAAAGCAAAGGTTAGTGATTAAAATGAGCGAACACAAAATATAAATTCAAAATTTTGAAAAAAACAAAACAAAACAAAAAAAAAACATTCTTGGTCAAAAGTAAAACTTTAGTGATTAAATGGGCAAATATATGTATATATATATATATATATATATATATATATATATATATATATATATATATATATATATGTGTGTATATATATATATATTTTTTTTTTTTGTTATTTGTTTTTTAGTGAGAACTGAAAAATTAATGTGAAGTTCAAATACAAAATTTTGAAAAAAATCTAAATTTTGAATTTTTTTTAATTTAGAATTTGAACTTTACATTCATTGTTTGCGTACTGAAAATAGATGAAAAATTAAAAAAAAAAAACTTGGTAGAAAGTAAAACTAGTGATAAAACAAGCGAACGCAAGGTAAAAATTAAGGTTAATTTTTTTTTTTTTTTTTTGCGGAAGCAAAACTTTGGTGATTAAAGGAGTGAACAGTAAAAATTCTAAATTAAAAAAAAATTGCATGTAAAGCAAAACTTCAGTGTGTAAATTAACAAATGCAAAGTTCATATTGACAATTTGAAAAGTTTGAGGGAATGCCAAAATACTGCTAGAACACTCAAAAACACTGAAATAATTTTTCCTCCCATGTCATATTCTTCCATCACCATATCCTCTTAGAGACATTGTAGAAAGTCCTGCAGGTTTGGAGTGAAATGGAATAATGACAGAACTGTAATGTTTGAGTGAAATATTCCTTTAGGTGCCTCAGCTGAAATATTCCGGCATTTAAAAAATGCAGTGAAACTCGTTGAATTGCTTAGAAAACATTAACAAAGTGTGAAAAATATTCTCGTCTTTTCTCATAAAAATCGCCGCATTGAACGAGGCAAAAGTAGATCGTACCGCATGGGGTAAAGTTTGAGAGGTCGTGTGTGAATCTATACAGTAGTGACCGACAGGAAGGCGTTGTGAACTTTGGATCCCTCAGGCGCTTTCTCCCCGTGCGTCATCAGCTCCTGAATGGTCATCCAGTTATCCAGAATCTTCTTGTTCCGCTTCTTCATCATCTTGCGGTGGCTGAGTTCGATGATGCTCGCCTCCTTGCGTCCCTCTCCGCTGCTGAGCGGATTCTCCCGCAGGCTCTCCAAACGGCTCCGCTGCATGAACTCCCGCCGCCGCCGCTGCTCTTTGGCCCGCAGGAGGTGCTGCTTGCGCTCCTCCTTGCTCCAGTAGCGTCCCATCTTCATCTCGCTCATGGCGTCGTCGTCGGTCGTCATGCCGCCGCTGCGCTCCTCCTTGATCTTGAGCGCTCGCTCCCGGAGGAGTCGGTCGCGGACGGGACGTTTAGTGATGTACCTGTGAGTGGTGGACGGAGTACACAAAACAAGAACTTTAGTGAAAGTACAGATAAAATATTACTCAAGTAAATGTATTAAGTATTCCTTTTCACTTTTAATCAGTGAGACTCGCTTTGACTGGATTATCTAAATCAGCGAATCATTAATTCAAGACTCACTCTGATCAGATCATTTGAACTTTTGACTTGAGATCAGTAAGTTTCTGACTCAAGAAAAACAAGTTGTTGACTGGAGACTCATTCTGACTGGATCATTTGATTCAGTGAGTTGTTGCCTGAACACTCACTCTGATTGAGTCATTTAAATCAGTGAGTTTTCGACTGGAGACTTGCTCGGATCGGGTCATTTGAATCTGCACGCTTTTGACTTGAGAACAGTGAGTTTCTGACTCAAGAACAGTGAGTTGTTGACTGCAGCCAAAAACTCAAAAACTTGTCAAAAACTCACTGTTATCGAGTCAAAAACTCACTGTTCTCTGTGTTCTCTGTTTGACTTGAGACGAGCGAGTTTGTGGACTCGAGACGAACGAGTTGTGGAGTCGAGACGAGCGAGTTTGTGGACTCGAGACGAGCGAGTTGTGGACTCGAGACGAGCGAGTTGTGGAGTCGAGACGAGCGAGTTTGTGGAGTCGAGACGAGCGAGTTTGTGGACTCGAGCCGAGCGAGTTGTCGACTCGAGACGAGCGAGTTGTGGAGACGAGACGAGCGAGTTTGAGGAGTCGAGACGAGCGAGTTGTCGACTCGAGACGAGCGAGTTTGTGGACTCGAGACGAGCGAGTTTGAGGAGTCGAGACGAGCGAGTTGTGGAGTCGAGACGAGCGAGTTTGTGGAGTCGAGACGAGCGAGTTGTGGAGTCGAGACGAACGAGTTGTGGAGTCGAGACGAGCGAGTTTGTGGACTCGAGACGAGCGAGTTTGAGGAGTCGAGACGAGCGAGTTGTCGACTCGAGACGAGCGAGTTTGTGGACTCGAGACGAGCGAGTTTGAGGAGTCGAGACGAGCGAGTTGTGGAGTCGAGACGAGCGAGTTTGTGGAGTCGAGACGAGCGAGTTGTGGAGTCGAGACGAACGAGTTGTCGACTCGAGACGAGCGAGTTTGTGGAATCGAGACGAGCGAGTTTGAGGAGTCGAGACGAACGAGTTGTGGAGTCGAGACGAGCGAGTTGTGGACTCGAGACGAGCGGGTTTGAGGAGTCGAGACGAGCGAGTTGTGGAATCGAGACGAGCGAGTTTGTGGAGTCGAGACGAGCGAGTTTGTGGAGTCGAGACGAGCGAGTTGTGGAGTCGAGACGAACGAGTTGTGGAGTCGAGACGAGCGAGTTTGTGGAGTCGAGACGAGCGAGTTTGTGGAGTCGAGACGAGCGAGTTGTGGACTCGAGACGAACGAGTTGTGGACTCGAGACGAGCGAGTTTGAGGAGTCGAGACGAGCGAGTTGTGGAATCGAGACGAGCGAGTTGTGGAGTCGAGACGAGCGAGTTTGTGGAGTCGAGACGAGCGAGTTGTGGAATCGAGACGAGCGAGTTGTGGAGTCGAGACGAGCGAGTTGTGGAGTCGAGACGAGCGAGTTGTGGAATCGAGACGAGCGAGTTGTGGAGTCGAGACGAGCGAGTTTGTGGAGTCGAGACGAGCGAGTTGTGGAGTCGAGACGAGCGAGTTGTGGACTCGAGACGAGCGAGTTTGTGGAGTCGAGACGAGCGAGTTGTGGACTCGAGACGAGCGAGTTTGAGGAGTCGAGACGAGCGAGTTGTGGAGTCGAGACGAGCGAGTTTGAGGAGTCGAGACGAGCGAGTTTGAGGAGTCGAGACGAACGAGTTGTGGAGTCGAGACGAGCGAGTTGTGGACTCGAGACGAGCGAGTTTGAGGAGTCGAGACGAGCGAGTTGTGGAGTCGAGACGAGCGAGTTTGTGGAGTCGAGACGAGCGAGTCGAGACGAGCGAGTTGTGGACTCGAGACGAGCGAGTTGTGGAATCGAGACGAGCGAGTTGTGGAGTCGAGACGAACGAGTTGTGGAGTCGAGACGAACGAGTTGTGGAGTCGAGACGAGCGAGTTGTCGACTCGAGACGAGCGAGTTTGTGGAATCGAGACGAGCGAGTTTGAGGAGTCGAGACGAACGAGTTGTGGAGTCGAGACGAGCGAGTTGTGGACTCGAGACGAGCGGGTTTGAGGAGTCGAGACGAGCAAGTTGTGGAATCGAGACGAGCGAGTTTGTGGAGTCGAGACGAGCGAGTTTGTGGAGTCGAGACGAGCGAGTTGTGGAGTCGAGACGAACGAGTTGTGGAGTCGAGACGAGCGAGTTTGTGGAGTCGAGACGAGCGAGTTTGTGGAGTCGAGACGAGCGAGTTGTGGACTCGAGACGAACGAGTTGTGGACTCGAGACGAGCGAGTTTGAGGAGTCGAGACGAGCGAGTTTGTGGAGTCGAGACGAGCGAGTTGTGGAATCGAGACGAGCGAGTTGTGGAGTCGAGACGAGCGAGTTTGTGGAGTCGAGACGAGCGAGTTGTGGAGTCGAGACGAGCGAGTTGTGGACTCGAGACGAGCGAGTTTGTGGAGTCGAGACGAGCGAGTTGTGGACTCGAGACGAGCGAGTTTGAGGAGTCGAGACGAGCGAGTTGTGGAGTCGAGACGAGCGAGTTTGAGGAGTCGAGACGAGCGAGTTTGAGGAGTCGAGACGAACGAGTTGTGGAGTCGAGACGAGCGAGTTGTGGACTCGAGACGAGCGAGTTTGAGGAGTCGAGACGAGCGAGTTGTGGAGTCGAGACGAGCGAGTTTGTGGAGTCGAGACGAGCGAGTCGAGACGAGCGAGTTGTGGACTCGAGACGAGCGAGTTGTGGAATCGAGACGAGCGAGTTTGTGGACTCGAGACGAGCGAGTTGTGGACTCGAGACGAGCGAGTTGTGGACTCGAGACGAGCGAGTTGTCGACTCGAGACGAACGAGTTGTGGACTCGAGACGAGCGAGTTTGAGGAGTCGAGACGAGCGAGTTTGTGGAGTCGAGACGAGCGAGTTGTGGAATCGAGACGAGCGAGTTGTGGAGTCGAGACGAGCGAGTTTGTGGAGTCGAGACGAGCGAGTTGTGGAGTCGAGACGAGCGAGTTGTGGACTCGAGACGAGCGAGTTTGTGGAGTCGAGACGAGCGAGTTGTGGAGTCGAGACGAGCGAGTTTGAGGAGTCGAGACGAGCGAGTTTGAGGAGTCGAGACGAGCGAGTTGTGGACTCGAGACGAGCGAGTTTGAGGAGTCGAGACGAGCGAGTTGTGGAGTCGAGACGAGCGAGTTTGAGGAGTCGAGACGAGCAAGTTTGAGGAGTCGAGACGAACGAGTTGTGGAGTCGAGACGAGCGAGTTGTGGACTTGAGACAAGCAAGTTTGTGGACTCGAGACGAGCGAGTTGTCGACTCGAGACGAGTGTAAAAAGTGAGAAAATAGTGGAAAAAGTTTCTCAAAATACTTAGATAAAGAACAGATACTTGAAAAATGTAAAAGTCCACCATTGGTACCTGGTTCCGTCGCTCCGGACCTTCACCTTCCACTCCATCTTGGGTTCAGAAGGCCGGACGACCTGTGGACCGCCCAGCGCAAACTCTACCGCCGACTGCTGCTGGATCAGCTGCACGTAGCTCTGGTACTGTCGCGCATGAGCCGGGACGTTAACCGCCCGTTGGCGCCAAGCGGGAATCCGCGAGTGGGAGCCTTCAGGAGGCGTCTGCTCGGACTCGGACGGGTTGCTGTGGTCGGGACTGCCGCTCGGCGCCCGTCGGAGCGCCAGCAGGTTCTTCTGGTTGGTCAGGCTGACCCTGCGGCGCTCCGGAGAGCGGTCCATGGCGAGCGGCGTGCTGCGCGAGCTCTCGGCCGTGTTGTACGCGCTCGAACTGTCCTTGTCCGACTTCTCGGGATGCTCGCTGATGTCGGCCAGCTTGCGGGATCCCAGCTGATGCGCCTTCATGATGTTCTGGCACTCCAGCTCGATGCTGCGCAGCTCCTCGTTGAGCATACGGAGCTCGCGCTCCACGCCGCCACTCGGCTCCGTCAGGCTGCATTCGATGGTGCTGCTGCGAGCGTAGAACAGGTCGTACTCGCCGCTGTTGCGGATCTGGCACTTCAGCTCCAGGAGCTGCCGATAGCGCTCGTCCTTCTCCGCTCCGTCCGCCGAGCTCCGTCCCGACGGCGAGCTCTGCCTCAAACACCGCGACAGCTTCTTCTGGATCTGCGCGAGGACGTTCTTCTCCGAGCCAGATGTCGGATCGATGATCTTCTCGTGGTTGTAGGAGCAGGACGCTGTGATGGTTTCGTCTTGAGTTGCTCTGGCCTGCAGGAAGATTTTGAGTGAGAATCATTCAAGTGAAACCAGCATCTACTGAGACTTCATTAGCCAGTTTTCGTGTTCATTTGGGAGATGGCAGGAATACATGATTATCTGCTTTTGTTTGACTGTTCAGACAGACACATATGCAACAAAACATGATTCAGAATGTTCACCTATCATTCTTTAATTTCTAAAAACCACCAATGCACTGCCAAAAATGATTTTCTAAGTATTTTTGACTTGTTTTTTAGTACAAATATATAAACATTCTTGCTTGAGCGCAAGAATTGAGTAATGTTTTCTGAAAAATTAAAATTAAGTGAGTTTATACTTCAAATATAATCAAGTATCTGCCAGTGGTGCCAAAAAAAAAAAAAAAAGAAAAAGAAAAAAATTCTAAATGAAAATCCAATGGCAGATATTTGTTCTTGTTTTAAATATAAATTCTATAAACATAATTTTGATATTTTTGGTTAGAAAAACAATATTTTATTTTTTGCTTCTCAAATAAATATATATATTAATTCAAAAACATTAAAATATCTAGTTACTTGAACTAAAGTAAATATTAACTCACAAAATAAAATTAAAAATAAAATAAAAAACGTTTGATTTCAGCTACTGAAATAAAAACTAATAAAAATAAATAAAATAAAAATAAAAATAAATAAAAAATAAAAGTTATGTAGTCATCTTTATGAAAATGACTACTGAAAATGAGAAAAACAGACATTAAAGTAAAATGAACATGAAAGCAGAAAATAAAAAATCTAATTAAAAATATTAAAATATTTTAGTTTATGTTGATATTTTGAATAGGATTTTATTTATATTTTCTATTTTAACTTTACATTTTAGTTTTCTTATTTTCTTATTTTTTCTTATTTCTTTATTTGCTTTTGTTTTAAATATTAAAAAATTAACTATTAAAATTATTATATAAAAAAACTATTAAATAGTAAACTTTGATATTTTTGTCAGAAAAACAAGACTTTATATCTTCTCAAATATATATATATTCATTTAAGAACATTTAGATATTTATCATGGAAAACAAGACAAAAATACTAAAACTAGGAAATTAAAAACTAGAATTAAAACCATAAAAAAATATTATTAACTGAAATAAAATCTAATAAAATATATAAAAAATGTATTTTATTTTAGATACTGAAATAAAAATGAATAAAAATGCAAATGCAAAACGCATGAGAAAACTTTGAGAAAAGTTGCTAAACTTCAGTAAAATTATCATGAAAGTAGAAAACAAAAACAAATCTAATTAAAAATATTAAAATATTATAGCTTATATTAATATTTTGAGTAGAAATTTGTTAGTTTTCACTTATAATAAAGTTTTAGTAAATTTATTTAGTGTTTTTGCCATTTTTATTTTTATTTAAATTCATCTATGCTATTTATTAATTTTTATTTATCTGTTTTAGTTTATTCAGTTTTAGTCATTCTAGTTCTTTAAATTAAACTAAATGAAAATGAGAAATGTTGCCTTGGCAGCATTTTTTCAGCATGAACATTTTAAAAGAAACCAACGTTTACAGCTGAAGTACGTGATGATTGTTTCTGGTAGATGTTGGTTTCTCTGACCTTCTCATCTTCCTCTCGAGCCGCTCTCTTCATCTCCTCCTCCTCCTCTTCTCTCCTCTGCTCCTCCAGCATTTCCATCTTCAGCTCCTCCAAGAATTCGCTGTGTTCGTCGTCCAGCCACGGCTCCTCCTGAAACACCACAAACGGCTCAATCACGGACATTGTGCATAAAGAAGATGATTTTTGGCTTGTTACGATGGTTCATGGTGACATCATGTGATGATGTTTGTTTCTGTCGAAGCCTGAAGTCAGTGAAGCAAACAATCAAACAAACACGTCAAATTCCCGGTGAAGAACCGCACGACTCGTTATCCTGAAACAGTGTTCGTTCACTCCCATGATGCACTGCGAACAATTTAACTGGGTCAGTTCTTCTGCATGGCCAGGAAACACGTTTAGGTCATAAACACATTGTTAGAATGTTGTTTTGAAATGTTTCTAAAACATTAAAATGTTCAGTTTTCCTGTTGTGGTTAGAACGTTATTTTAATGTTATAAAAACGTTTCTTACATCATTCTATTAACTTGACTTTCACTCAAAATGTAACGTTGATTTGCAGTATTCTAAAAACATTACATTACAAAGATTAAAATGTCTTAGAATGTTCTACTAATTTTATTTTTACACAAAATATAATAGTATTTGAATTCAAAGAAATCAAGAAGTAGTGCTAAAAATCAATGTTATTTTAGTATCACAATGGTACTATAATAGTTTTTGTTAATATCTGATTTAGAATATCTGATCTTTATATATATATATATATATATATATATATATATATAAACACCTTTTTCAAGTTATTTTGTTGTTTTAAAAAAATTAATTAAAAGTTTATATCATTTTTATTTAATTTTATAAGTAGGTGAAATAAAATAAGCTTAAGGTTTATTATATTTTATTGTATTTCCGTTATAATTTATTTTAAGTAACCCATATTTTACCCATATTTCATTTGCTCATTTTTTAATCATTCAAGTTTTGTAAATTTGTGATTTACACTTTTTAAAACAAACAAACAAACAAACAAAAAAATAAATAAACATGAAAATTAAGTGCACACCCAAAAATCTCATATTACTGTACGGAAAATGTAAATCTTTTTTTTTTTTTTTTTTTGCTTTACTATAATATGAAAATATAGTAAAATTTGGGGTTATTTAGTGAGGTATTTTTTGTTTATATTTGTGTTAATTTTACTTAAAATTTTATACATTTTGTTGTGCGTTTTTTAAAAGCTTTTTTCCCCCCATTTTTATTCCATTTTAAAAGTAGGTTAAATAAAATAAGCTTAAGGTTTATTAGATTGTATTTTAGTTATAATTTATTTTAAGTAACTTATATTTTCCCCATATTTCATTTGCTCATTTTTTATCATTCAAGTTTTGTAAATTTATGATTTACATTTTTTAAAACAAAAACAAACAAACAAACAAACAAAAAAACATGAAAATCAAGGACATGCCCAAAAATCTCATATTACTGTACGGAAAATGTAAATCTTTTTTTTTTTTTTTTTGCTTTACTATAATATGAAAATATAGTAAAATTTGGGGTTATTTAGTGAGGTATTTTTTGTTTATATTTGTGTTAAAGTTATACATTTTGTTGTGCGTTTTTAATTTTTTTTTTTTTTTTTTTTCATTTTTATTTCATTTTAAAAGTAGGTTGAATAAAATAAGCTTAAGGTTTATTATAATTTATTTCATTATAATTTATTTTAAGTAACTTATATTTTCCTCATATTTCATTTGCTCATTTTTTAAATCACTCAAGTTTTGTAAATTTACACTTTTTAAAACAAACAAACAAACCAAAAAAGAAAAAAAAAAGAAAAAAAAAAGAAAATTAAGGACACACCCCAAAATCTCATATTACTGTATGGAAAATGTTAATCTTTTTTTGCATTACTATAATATGAAAATATAAAAACATAGTATAAATCTATTTCTAAATCTGTGAAATCTTATTTTAGTGCTATTGAGATATTTGTTTTGTTTATGTTTTAAATTAACTTAACATTTTAGCATTTTTTGTGTTTTTATTTGTCATTTTTTAATTTGTCATTTTAAAAAAATCATTAAAAAAATAATCTTTTTGTTTTGTTTTAGGTGTAGTTATTTTTGTGTGAATATTTATTTATTTAATAGTTATTTCAGCTGATATAGTCACATGGTATTAATTTATATGGGTCCATTATAGATGTGAAAATCAAACATGATGACATGAGAACTGCCAGTATCAAAATGTTTATAATTAACTAAAACCATTTAACAAAACCCATTATCATAACTTAAAATAAAATACAAAACAAACTGTATTTCAGCTGCTAGTCTCCAAGACATTTTATCTCATTTTCATTTAGTTTAGCATGATACTAAAATAACTAATCATATGATCTAAAAATAAAATCTAATTAGTAATTAATTTTTTATTTTATATTTTGTTTTCACTTTAATTCTAATTAGAGTTTTAGTAATTGCGCTGTCATTTTTATTTTTAAGTAAAAGTCTATATAGGATTTATTACATTTTATTTATCAGTTTTAATTTTTGTATTATTAGTTATTTTAATTGTTCAACTAAAGTAAAAATAACAAGTGTTGGCTTGGCAAGTTGTTTTAGTTTTTTTGTATTTTATTTTGTATAAATTTAAAATTAATTTTACGCCAAGTAACTTTTTTCATTAGTTTTAGTTAACAATAATAACCTGCTTACAGTAAGATGGACTGCTGTATAAACCACATGAATATTAATCAATTACTCATTAATATTCATAAGCTGTGCAAATGTGTTTTTTATCGCTACATGTGTGTGTTTGTACCTGCATTTCCGGCCTTGCAAGCAGCAGCACGATATTCCTGCATTCTTCATTCGAGAGAACGGCCACCGCTTCCTGTCTGTCCTGAACGTCCTGCCCATTTATCTGTCAATCACACACATCAGCCAATGAGACGCAGCGTTACATTCCTACACTGAAAAAACCACATTCTTACTTTGTATTTTTGGCTTGTTTTAGAGTACAAATATCTAAACATTCCTAAATCAATATAAATTTACTGCAGATGCAAAATGACAAGATAATACATCTTGTTTTCTGAAAAAAAAAAAAAAAGATACATTTATGTTTGTTTGTCTGCACTGGAAAACAACAGAAATCCTCAGAAAAGAAAGACTGCAGATGATTTTATCAGGAAGCACAGAATCCGTGGAGAGAAACACCTCAGGATGTTTTCCTGAGCGCCAGACTGCGGCTAAAAATACGCCGGCGTGAATCGACCCCTGCTCTCCTGCAGGTCCTGTAGCTGACGCTGTGTTTCTTTCTGCTGACTCGAGCGCTCTGGTCCTCCGAGGTGTGATGTGCCGCCGTTAAACTTAACGAGCCGCTCGGCGCACGCCATAGCAGACGCACGGCAACGCAGACGCTTAATGAGTTAAAGGTGACGTTACCTGTAAAATACGATCGCCTTCTCGGATTCGACCGTCTCGTGCCGCGATGCTGTTCGGCTCGATCTGAGAATGAAAGCAGCAGATTTCAGATTGAAACAGTTGACGTTTGAAATGAATGATGTCATTTAGAATCACAAACTCAAGATCTGATTGGCCGATGCTTCGAGACTCCAGCCAATCCAGCGCTCCTCTGTGATCAGAGCGCATTAGTGCCCGCCCACTTTTCCCTACTACTTTAAGATTTCTAAAAACTCTGTTTAAGAGTTGTAAATCGTGAACATTACAAACATTCATTTGAAGGAAAAATTGTTTGAAAACTGGAAAAAAGACAAAGATACAAGACTGTGAATTTAAAGAGTCCTTTTCAAGCACTGCTTTTTTGATTTTCAAGGACTTCCAAAGTCCCGATGTGAATCAAAGGACTTGCGATTCACACTCTGAAGTCCCGATCTGAATTTGATTCAAATCACGTATTGTGAATCATTTGATTTGAATCATTTAATTCTAGAAATGATTCACAAACCTGTTCTGATCTAATGTTTACACCACACTGGATTAGCTCCATTGTTTTCTGACATTAACTGAAATAAGTGGAAAATATGTGCTTAATGACAAAATTGAACAGTTATTTCATAGATACATTGTCTTTCAATAATTCTTCAGTGAGACAGATGATGATGATGATGATTGGTCGTAGTGAACATCTACTAATGAAATCAAGCGCATGAATGAATGGTTGTGTTACAGCGTCTCTTTCTGTCTGATCTAACGGCGTGGTTCATCACGGCAGCGCTGTAATATCGCTGATATCACGGCTCTCTGCTCTTCAATTTTATGGAGTGGAGATTTTAATAAGCCTGTTAGCGCTGACGGATCTGTATTCGCACGCACACGCGCCGCAGAGAGCCCGTGAATCTGAGACGACTTCTAATGAACCCAGAACTCAACTACACAAACACTCACTAAATGACCATTCAACACTGACTGGAGTAATGATGCTGAAAATTCAGCTTTACATCACAGCAATAAATTACACCGTACCATATATTCACATAGAAAACAGCTCATTTAAATTAGAATAACATTTTAATATTTTTACTGTGTTTTTGATCAAATAAATGCTGCCTTGGTGAGCGGAAGAGATTTTATTATAGATGTATATAGACCGGGGCTAGTTGTCACACAGGCTATATCCTAACAACTGTCACGATTTTGAACATTTCATTTATTTATTCACTTGTTCGTTCATTCATTCATGCATTCTTTTTTACATTTTTTTGGTTTAAGATTTAAAGTAAACCATTTTATTTTATTTTTTTGGTGTAATGTTTTTGGTTTTATGATGTTTATGAATTTAATTGAAACATTTTACTTATTTATTTATTTAGGTGTAATTTTTTGCTGCAGGATTTTAATTACTTTATTTACTTATTTATTTTTTGATGTAATGTTTAATGTTTTTATAAAAAAAAATATTTATTTATTTACCTGGTGTAAGATTCAAATTAAACAATTTTTATTTATTTATTTATTTTATTTTATTTTTTGTCATTATATTCTGTGTAGGATTTAGTTTAAACATTCTTATATTTATTTTTTGTGTCAAACTTACTTCAAACATATTTATTTATGTATTTATTTAGGTGTAAATTTTTCGTGCAAGATTTAAATTACATTTATTTACTTATTTTTTGGTGTAATGTTTTTGGTATAGAATTTACTTTAAACATTATTTTATTTATTTATTTGTTTGTTTATTTGTTTATTTAGGTGGTGTAAGATTTAAATTAAACATTTTTTTGGTGTAATATTTTGTGTAAGACGTAGTTTAAACATTTTTTAAATGTATTATTAGTGTATCATTTACTTCAAACACATTCAAACATTTATGTATGTATGTAGGTGTAATTTTTGGGTGTAAGATTTGCATTACATTATTTACTTATTTTTTCGTGTAATGTTTTTGGTGTAGAATTTAGTTTAAACATTATTTACTTATTTATTTACTTGCTAATGTATTTATTTAAGTAATGTAATATTTAAATTAAATAATTTTATTTATTTATTAGTGTAACATTTTCTGTAGGATTTATTTTAAAAATGTAATATTTATTTTCGGTGTAGAATTTAAAGATAAAAATGTAGCTAATCTATATAAGAATAATATTTCACTATTTTATTTTTTGTGTGTGTGTATTTTTGATCAAAAAATGCTGCCTTGGTGAGCAGAAGAGATTTTATTATAGATGTATATAGAGCGGGGCTAGTTGTCACACAACACCTGTCACAATTTTGTTATTTAAGACTGTATTTCATGTGTTTTTTTAAATTAAGAAGAGCAGGATTATCACATTGTGACAACTTACCCCATGCCCCGTGGTAGAGCTTAAAGTGTCTTAAATTGTTTGAATGATTTTTAAAAATATATATAAATGTTCGAAAGCTTCATTCTCCTGTAGCGAAGTCTTCAAAGTTTGTGTCGATCAGTAGAAATTGGCTTCAACACTGACTGGAGTGAAGTGTGACAACTAGCCCCGGTGTCTGTTCTGATGCGTGAGGTGAAGCAGAGGCGCGTGACTGACGATCGTGGCGTACCTCGCTGACGTAGATGGCGACGTCCTCCTCGTCGTCCGTCCTGTAGCACAGCGTGAGGCCGAGCTTCTCCTGACTGCTCATGCGACGCAGTTCAACCTCCTGCAGAGAGAAGAGACGCATGTGAGCTCCTCCATCTCTACGAGAGCAGCTACACGACACACACACACACACACACACACTCACACACACATACACACACACACACACTCACGACTGGCTCTCATTGGTTAAAGACTGTCATCAGACACAACAGAAATGATTGTTGATGTTAAGATGCTCTGCATGGATTGTCTTTGGTCTAAAGATGCTTTAATATCGTCAGTGTTAAATGTGCATCAGTAAAGACTCCACTGAAAAAAAAGCTGTAGGATTTATTTTATTATTTATTTTTTACAATACTTTTCAGTGTAATTTTATAGGTGTAGGAATTACTTAAAATAATTTTTTGTTTCGATATAAGGATTTACATTAAACAATAAATAAATACATTTTCACTACATTAATACATCAGTTACACTTTTTTGGGGTTTATTTTTTGGTGTCAATATACTTTAAATATTGTTCTTATTTTTTTTGTTGGTTATTTGTGTGTAGGATGTATTTAAAACATTGTTTTTTTTATTTGTATTTTATTTATTTATTTATTTTGATGTGTAAGATCTACTTGAACTATTTTTATTTATTTTTTGGTTTGTTTTTTATTTTGTGTGTAGGATTTACATTTAAAAAAAAATCATGTTTTTTTTGGTGTAGGATTTATGTTAAAAAAAATGTCAATATAAGGATTTACTTTAATCAATAAATAAATACATTTTCACTCAAAAATTGCTTATCCTTTTTTTTAGTTTTTGGTGTGGGATTTACTTTATTTTTATTTTTTGTTTTTATTTTTGTTGGTATTTGTGTGTAGGATTTATTTAAAACATTGTTCATGATTTTTTTGGTGTTTTTTTTGTGTGTAAGATCTACTTGAACCATTTTGTTTATTTTTTGGTGTTTATTTTTTTTTTTTTGGTGTAGGATTTACTTTAAACTAATGTTCACTAAAATTGCTAATAAATTTTAAACGTTTCATTTTTTAATGTTTTTTTTTTTTTGGTGTAGGATTTACTTTAAACAAATACATTTTCACTAAAATTGCTAATAAATTTTATAATTACAACGAAATAGCAAATAGTAGGATTTACTTTACATATTTTTGGTTTGTAGGAATTACTTTAAACATTTTTAAATTATTTTAAATTTTTTTTTGTTAGTGGTTATTTGTGTGTGGGATTTATTTTAAACATTTAGTTTTAATTTTTTGGTGTTTAAACGTGTAGGATTTACTGCTAACTTTTTCTGGGTATGTAGGAATTACTTTGAGCATTTTTTTATATTATTATTGGTGTTTATTTGTGAGCAGGATTTATTTAAAACATTTTTTTAATGTTTTTTTTTTTAGTTTGTAGGATCTACTTTAACCACTTTTTTTTTTTTTTTTTTTGGTGTTTACTTTTTGGTGTCTAGGATTTACTTTGAACTTTTTGTTGGTGGTTTTATTTTTTGTGTGTAGGATTTGCTTTAAACATGTTTTATTTGTTCATGTTTTTTTTTGTGTAGGATTTAGTTTAAACATACATTTTCAATAAAATTGCTAATTTCATAATTACAAAGAAATAGCAAGTATCACATTAATTAAATGTGAATTAAACATTATTTTTGTGTAGGAATTACTTTAAACATTATTTTTTGGTGGTTATTTGTGTGTAGGATTTATTTAAAACATTTTTTTAGATGTTTTATTTTGGTGTGTAGGATTTACTTGAAACTTTTTTGTTTGTAGGAATTATTTTAAACATTTTTTGTGTTTTTTTTCGGTGTGTAGGATTTACTTTAACATTTTTTTTTTTTTTTTTTGGTGGTTATTTGTGTATAGGTTTTACTATAAACTTCTTTTTTACTATAAACTTTCTATTTTTCATGTAATTTGTTTTATTTTATTGTCTTGTGTAGGGTGTAGGTTTACTTCAAACAAATACATTTTCACCAAAATTGCTAGTAAATTTCATATTTACAAAGAAATAGCAAGTATCACATTAACTAAATGGGAATTAAACATGAATTTTATGAATTAAACCATTTTAAGTAGAAATACTGAAATGGTATTTTATGACTAAATAAGCATTTTAAAACACTTCAATTTTTTTATGTTTTATTTACAACTTGGAAAAAATATTTTTTACAATGTGTAATATTGATTTAGCTGCTAAATCAATATTATGCAATGTAAAAAAAAAACAAAAAAACAAAAAAAAAACCTGTCTAAAGTATAGTAATATAAAGTATATATATGTATGTATTATTTAGATAAAAACATACATTTAGATATTTTTCTCATTGGCTGAAAATTAAAAGCTAAAATCATATTTCATGTAGTTCATGTTGCAGAGAAAGACAAAACATCCTGAAAACAGACATATTAAGGCAAATTTTTTTTTTTGTTGTTTTTGACATCTGCCAGTTTCCCGGCACATCAAACCCTGATCTTCAGCTCTGAAGCGTCTTCTGAGGAAATCAGTCCATTTACGATGCGCAACACTCATGTTTATTTTGTAAATAAGTTTGTAATTATGCTAATGAGCGTGCATTTATTCAGCAGCGGAGGCGGTCGCTGTGAATCCCGTGATACGGATGAAAAATTCATGCGGCGTTTCAGTGAGGAAAAACTCGACAATCATTGACAACATGAGCTCAATAAACCAAACAATCAGATGGGAGTCATTCAGAGTCATCTCAATGAGCAAAACCTCTTCAAGCACAACAAACAAAAGCTCAAACGGTGTATTAGAGACGCAGGACGTCCAGCAGGTGAAATGCAAGCAGGAGTCACACAATCCATATTTCATCCACGGACGTCTCAATGATTACAAACCTCCAGAACAAAAGAGCAGAAACACAACAACAGCAATGAAAACTGCACTGGAAAAATGGTTTGTAAATATCTGTGCATTTATTTTTGGTGTAATTCTTTTTGGATCTACTTCATTCATTCTTCATTCATTCATTTATTCAGTATAAGAATTTAATTCATTTAATTTTTTAGTTTTGGTTTTGCTGTAATGTCTTTGGTGTAGAATTTACTTTAAATATTTTTCATATATTTAATTATTTAGGTGTCTTTTTTTTGGTGCAAGATTTTAATTAAACAATTTCTTTATTTAGGTGTATTTTTGGTGGAGAATTTACTTTTAATTAATTCCATTAATTATTTAATTAATTTATTCATTTATTTGATGTAAGATTTAAATTAAACCATGCTTTTGGTTTTATGAATGTTTATAAAGGATATGCAAGATTTAAATTAAATTATTGTATCTATCTATCTATCTATCTATTTATTTATTTATTTATTTTGGTGTAATGTTTTTGGTGCAGAAATTCCTTCAAACATTTTTTATTTACTTGCTTATTTATCTATTTAGGTAGTGTAAGATTTAAATTAAACAATTTTGGTGCAGTATTTTGTGTAGGATTTAGTTTAAAAATGTTTACATTTATTTTTGGTGTAATTCTTTGGTGTAGAATTTACTTTAAACATTATTTATTTATATATTTATTTATTTACTTGCTTATTTATTTAGGTGGTGTAAGATTTAAATTAAACAATTTTATTTATTTATTTATTTTGGGTGTAATATTTTTGCAGAATTTGGTTTAAACATTTTTTACATTTATTTTTTGGTATAGAATTTATTTCAAATATATTTACGCAATTATTTAGGTTTAATTGTTTGGTGCAATAGTTTGGTTAATTTTAATTAAATTATTTTATTTATTAATTTATTTTTGATGTAATGTTTTTAGTGTAGAATTTACTTTAAACATTATTTATATACGTATTTAGGTGGTGTACATTTTAAATTAAGCAATTTTTTGTAAAATTTTGTGTATGATTTAGTTTAAAAAAATGTACATTTATTTTTGGTGTAGAATTTACTTAAAATATCTACATTTAATTATTTAGGTGTCATTTTTGGTGCAAGATTTTAATTAAAATATTTATTTAGGTGTATTTTTGGAGGAGAATTTACTCTGAATAATTAATTAATTAACATTTTAAATTAAACCATTTTTTGTAACATTTTGTGTATGATTTAGTTTAAACATTTTTTAAATTTACTTTTGGTGTAGAATTTACTCACAGATCCAGAGATGAGCCTCAGATCACTAACCGACTGCAGATCCTCCACAGACACAGTGTGTGTTAAGTGGCTGCGTTCACTTCCTCAAGCATCAAATCACACACACTGTAATACGATTAGAGCTCGAGAATGAAGTGTGAAGATCACAGTCTAATATATTACATTTCCTGTGCGGTAATGACTACAGACAGAACACAAACACACACACAAACCTCCTGTGAGGAGAACAGCCTTCAGATACACGTTTACACTTTACACATTAATCCAAAGTGACTTTCATTGCATTCACACATTCAAAACAAACCTGCTTCAATCACTCCTGCTCCTTCCCACAATGCCTCTGCTTAATAACTGCACTGCCTTAATGGTTTGATGCTTTCTACTGTTTGAGAAAACAAAAAAGTTGAAAAAAAGATTTGTGAAATCACTTCGAAATCCTGACCTTAAACAAATGATTCACGAACCTGCACCGAAGTCCTAATCTGAATCAAATGATTCGATCCACGCTCTCAAGTTCAGATCTGAAGCAAAAGATTCGTGAACCCAGACTGAAGTGCCGATCGAAATCACATGATTCACACACCCGCTACGAAATTCTGATCTGATCTAAAACAAAAGATTCACAAACCCACTCTAAAGTTCTGATCTGAAACAAATGATTGTGAATCCGCAGAGAAGTGTGATCTGAATCAAATGATTCACACACCCGCTACGAAATTCTGATGTGAATCAAATGATTCACACACCCGCTACGAAATTCTGATGTGAATCAAATGATTTGCAATCCACACTCCGAAGTTACAATCTAAAGCAAATGATTGTGAACCCATAGCAAAGTCCCAATCTGAATCAAATAATTCACAATCCACACTCCAAAGTTCCGATTGAAAGCAAATGATTCTTGAACCTACACCGAAGTCCTGATCTGAATCATATTATCCATGTTCCAGGCTCCGAAGTACTGATCTAAAGCAAAAGATTTGCGAACCCAGACCGAAGTCCTGATCTGAATCAAATGATTCACAATCCACGCTTCAAAGTTCCGATCTGAAACAAATGATTGTGAACCCGCATTGAAGTGCCGATCTGAATCAAATGATTCACACACCCACTACGAAATTCTGATCTGAAACAAATGATTCACAAACTCTCACTGAAGTCCTGATCTGAATCAAATGATTCACAATCCACACTCCGAAGTTACGATCTAAAGCAAATGATTGTGAACCCACATTGAAGTGCCGATCTCAATCAAATGATTCACACACCCGCTATAAAATTCTCATCTGATCTAAAACAAAAGATTCACAAACCCACACCGAAGCCCCAATCTGAATCAAATAATTCACAATCCACACTCCAAATTTCCGATCCAAAGCAAATGATTCATGAACCTACACTGAAGTCCTCATCTGAATCATATTATCCATGATCCAGGCTCCGAAGTACTGATCTAAAGCAAAAGATTCGCAAACCCACACCAAAGTCCTGATCTGAATCAACTGATTCGTAATCCGCGCTTCAAAGTTCTGATCTGAAACAAAAGATTGTGAACCCACAGGGAAGTGTGATCTGAATCAAAAGATTCAAACACCCACTACGATATTCTGATCTGATTCAAATGATTCACAAACCCACACCGAAGTCCTGATCTGAATCAAATGATTCACAATCTGCGCTCCAAAGTTCCAATCTAAAACAAATGATTGTGAACCCGCAGCAAAGTGCGTTCTGAATCGAATGATTCACACACCCACTATGAAATTCTGATCTGATACACAAATGATACACAAACCCACACCGAAGTCCTGATCTGAACCAAATGATCCATAATCCAGGCTTTGAAGTACCAATCTAAAGCAAAAGATTCGTAAACCCACTCTGAAGTTCAGATCTGATCTGGAACAAATGATTCACGAACCCACACGAACTCCTAATCTGAATCAAATGAATCACAATCCATGCTCCGAAGTGCAGATCTAAAACAAATTATTTGCAACCCATGCTCTGAAGTCCCCATCTGAATAATGATTTGTGAATTGCGAATAATTTTATTTAGATCAGGATATCAAATTGTTCATAACGACTCATTTGATTATGTGCTTTTTAAAATCATTACAAGCGATGTTGAAATTCAAAAATGAATGGCTCTTTTAATTTGATAGTGAATCGCTTGGAGTCACAAGTTTGAATCAATCGGAGTGGTTCTAGTGTAAATGACTTAATTGATTCGGTTTAGCTGCTCCTGTTTTCGCGTCTTCAGCCATGTTCACAACACACTATCAGAACCTGCTTAGCTTGATTGTTTTCTGACATTAACTGAAATAAGCGAAAGAGTGAAACTGTAATTGAAACTGCAGTTTGGACCTTCAGCCCACTGACCACCATTAAAGTCACTATATGGAGAAAAATACCTAGTATGTTTTCCTCAAAAACCTTCATTTCTTTTCGACTGAAGAAAGAAAGGCACGAACATGTCAGTTGACATGGGAGTAAATTAAACTGGTATTTACAGGTTAAAGGGTGTCGTGTGAATAAATCGTGCGTTATTTACAAACTCCTCACTCATTGAGCCTCATGAACAGTGAAAACACGGCGCTGCGGGTTCAGGCGAGTAATTCATCAGCCGTCACCCGTCAGCGGAGCCCGTGGGACACACTCGCACTCTATTAAGGGCAGGACGGCTGCTCCGATTGGGACGGCAGCGGGGGGACGTCAGCTGTTATTAATGGAGGAAGTCTCACCTCGTACTCAAAGTCATCGGTCCTCTCCGCGTCCGCCGCCATGTTGGAGAGATACTCGCTGCCCTCGAAGTATTCCTGATCCATGGTGTGCAGAGAGTGACAGCTGATGACAGAGCAAACACAGATCTTACTGAGAGAAACACACTGACAACTGATGTTCATGTGCATTTTCTGTGGTCTGTAGTCTGCTTCAGTATGTGTGGAAGCTCGTTTCGGACAGGGTTAAAAAAAATGCTGTTTTTTTTTTTTTTTTTTTTTTTAATTTCAATTCTTGTTTTTTTTCTTTTTTACCTTTGTTCTGACTTTTCTAAAAGTTCTGACTTTTGTTCTCACAATTCTGAATTTATATCTCAGAATTCTAAGAAAGTCAGAATTGTGATGTATAAACTAGTGCTGTCAAATGATTAATCGCGATTAATCGCATACAAAATAAAAGTTTTTTTTATTTTGCCTAATATATGTGTGTGTGTGTGCTGTGTGTAATTATTATGTATATATAAATACACACAAATTAATGTATATATTTAAGAGAAATATGTTATTTATGTACAAAATATTTTTATTTATATATAATATAAATTATAAAAATTATAATAAATACATATACTTGTAAATATCTCTTAAATATATACATGAATGTGTTTGTATTTATATATACATCATAATTACACACAGTACACACACATACAGTGGCCAAACTCAGACTTTTATTTTGTATGCGATTAATCGCGATTAATCATTTGACAGCACTAGTATAAACTTACAATTGCAAGAACAAAAGTCAAAATTGTGACATAAAACATCAAAAAAAAAACTTTTTTTTTTTATTCCATTGGCAGTAGGAATTCTGAGATTATATCTCTTCCTTTTTTCACAGAATTGTGAGAAAAAAAATCTTAATTTTTGAGACAAATCACATGGCGGAAACAAAAAATGCAAATATATGGAATTGCAAGAAGTAAAATCAGAATAAAACCTAAACTCAAAATTGTAAGTCAGAATTATGAGGAAGAAAGTTTAAACTCAGGATTCAGAGTAAAAAATAAAAAAATCATAGTTTTTTTTTTCCAGAATTGTAAGTTTATGTCTCGCAATTCTGACTTTTTTTCTCAGAAACACATCAGAAAAAAAAGTCAGAACTGTGAGAAAAAAAATTGCGTTTATTATTATTATTATTTAATCAGTTGTGGGGAAAAAAAAAGGATTGAAAGATCGAAACTCAGAAATCAGAAAAAAAAAAGGTCAGAATTGTCTGAATTCTGCATTTATATCTTACAATTCTGCGTTTATATCTCACAATTCAGACTTTTCTCAGAATTCTGAGACAAAAAGCTGCAAATACCTTTTTAATTTTTTACTTTAGGGCTGAAACAAGCTTCCACAACTATATTGTTATAAAGATCTCAATGACTTTCATCACAAACTATCAGAATCTTTTAGTTTTTGCCCACATAAATATCAGCATCTGCACCAAACAGGCCTCTGGAAAACAACTGGGCTGTTTTTCCTGCATATTCTCACCGTATCAGACTATATGAGCCATAAAAGCCTGATGAGTCTAATATGACACTCAAGAAAAACACATATGCAAACAAAAATATCAGAGAAGAGCTCAACCATGTCTCACGACTGACTGCAATAGCCCTTGACAGTGTTAAGCTAATGAAGCGATACGGCACAAAAATATTAAGTGACAAAGTCAAATTCTTACTAATTTTGTTGATATTTCTGGTAGTATGTTCATTTATATTTTTATCAACAGTTTCCTTGCTTCATCTGCCATTTTGGATGGACGTCTCTTTTCTTTTCTTTTCACAAAGCTAGTCAATGCATTCTGGGATTGCCTTCAATTGCAGACACATGCAAGTCCGAATCAGCCGTTTTATAACACTAGTTTGAGTGTTTCATCATGTGAAATTTACATTGATTCAGTCCAGCTAACAAATGTTTTGCTAATGTTCCAATGAGGTTATGAAAACGTTCTGTGAATGTCCTCTAAACGTCCAGTTTTCTAAATGTTTAAAAAGCATTTTTTTTCTTGGTTATACAAATGTTATAAAAACATTCCATTTGATAATTTTTAAAACATGGAATGTTACTTTAAAATGTTCTCTTAACATTCTAAAAATTTTACATTTTTTAAAAACAATGTTCCATAAATGAGGCATAAATAACATTTTTGTGCTAATGTGCTAATAATTAATATTGCCGTTATTTAAATTGCAGTAAGTCATTAAATACTTGTTTGTCCTACACCGATTATTATAAAAGCTGCAGTTTTATTCAATTTTTTTTTTTTTTTTTTTGAGCCAAATCTCAAAATTGTCCTATGGTGTGACTGTCTCAAGCATGGTTCAGTAAATTACAACTTTTATAAATTAAAAAGAAAAGCATAAAAATGTTTATTGAAAGTTTATTGAATGTTTATTGTTTATGAAAGCGTAGGAACTTGATACATTTTGTCTCTGAAAACCATGTCCTCTGGTGCGACACCATATCCTGATTTTAAATCACCCAATTCCAGAGAAAACTTTAATTAGTTGAAGGAACCC
The DNA here is from genome assembly GCA_036247105.1 of Cirrhinus mrigala. Classification (NCBI taxonomy): domain Eukaryota; kingdom Metazoa; phylum Chordata; class Actinopteri; order Cypriniformes; family Cyprinidae; genus Cirrhinus; species Cirrhinus mrigala. The sequence goes on along the minus strand of CM070031.1, from coordinate 21,311,249 downwards.
ATTCATGGCTGTGTTACTGAAGCCCCTTGTCAAGCCCATGGTACATTTTTTGTCTCAGAATTGTTCAAATACGTAGCTTTTTTGGAACCACTACAAAAGTGTTAAGTTTTGTTGTCCTTTGTTGCGACACCCCCAAATGATAGTTTTGAATTAAAATCTGTATGTTAAACTGCATAATCATGGAAAATTATGCAAATAAACTCGGAACAGCAAGGTCATTCATTGACAGAAAAAGGCTCAAATGTCCTATGGTGTGACAGATAATGTCCACTGGTGTGACTGTCACACAACAGGACAAAGATGTCATACCAGAGGACAAGGTCTCTTTACAAAGCATTTTAAATAATTTAATAAAATTTGTTTAACTCCTTTTTATTCTTTTTTGATAATTTCCAGTGTTCTTAAATGCAATAAATACATTAATTAAACTATTTTCTGTTTTTGCAAAAACTTGTACTGTTATAAAGTGCCATGGAAATAAGTATAAAATGTAATACTTTGTTTTAAAACAGAGGGAGAGAAATTAGTGGAAAAGAGAAGACAAGGAAATATTAAATAGAAATAGTTTAATAACTACCATTTCTGTCCTTTAGTGTGACATAATGTCCTATGGTGTGACACATAAAAGAACCACATATTTGTTTTAATCTCAAAATATCTTAAACAGTTAAGTATTGTAATATGGGAAATAGAAATATCAATTATCTTAACATGAAATCACTTATTTTATCTTCAGATTGTCCAACAAGTCATGAGGAAAAATGATGTTAATTATAATTTCATATTAAATGAATAACACTATATGAAAATAAGTGTCTAACAATGAAGATAAATCTCTCTCATGCTATTTATATATTATCAAGAGGTTTTTTTTTCTTAATTTTTGATATACCATAGGACAAATTTATGGTACAGTTCAGTAAAAATGTTTAAAAAACAATGAAAGAATTGACCACGTTAGTGACCCTTTATATTTTCTCAAAGATCAGATTTTACACTACATAAATACAGTCATGGCCAAAAATATCGGCACCCTTGCAATTCTGTCAGAAAATTGTTCCAATTGCAAATGTTTTGGTACTCACATGCTTATTGTTTTTGTTTTTACAGCAACAACAGAAAAAAACAGAGAAGAAAAGTCAAACTTGATACAATTTTTTACACAGAACTCAAAAATGGACTGGACAAACTTAGTCACCTTGTCAAAATTGTAAGAAATAATTGCTTTTCAAGCATGTGATGTTCCTGTAATTTGTATTTAGACACACCTGTGGCAATATAGTAATCACACTTGCAACCAGTTAAAAAGTTGACTCAACCTTTGTGTTGTGTGTCACACTGAGCATGGAGAAAAGAAAGAAGTGTAAAGCATTGTCTGTGGATTTGACAGAAGGAATTGTGGAAAAACATGGACAATCTCAAGGCTACAAGTCCATCTCCTGAGATCTTAATGTTCCTGTGTCCACTGTGGACAATATCCTCAAGAGGTTTACAGCCCATGGCACTGTAGCTAACCTCCCTGGACGTGGATGGAAGAGCAAAATTAATGAAAAATTACAACAAAGGATTGTTTGAATGGTGGATAAAGAACCCTGATTAAATTCCAAACAAATTCAAGCTGATCTGCAGACACAGGTACAACAGTGTCAGCTCAAACTATCCGTCGAAAAGGGACGCTATGGTAGGAGACCCAGGAGGACACCACTGCTGACACAAAGGCGTAAAAAAGCAAGACTGGAGTTTGCCAAAACTTCTGTGACAAAACCACAATCCTTCTGGGAAACGTACTGTGGACAGATGAGATAAAAGTTGAGCTTTTTGGTAAAGGACATCATGGCATTGTTTACAGAAAAAGAAATGAGGCCTTCAAAGAAAAGAACACAGTCCCTACAGTCAAACATGGTGGAGGTTCAAAGATGTTTTGGGGTTGCTTTGCTGCTTCTGGCACTGGATGCCTTGACTGTGTGAACGGTATCATGAAATTTGATGATCACCAAAGAATTTTGGGGTGCAACGTAGTGGCCAGTGTCAGAAAGCTGCGTCTCAACCAGACGTCATGGGTCTTCCAGCAGGACAATGACCCGAAACACACTTCAAGAAGCACTCAGAAATTGTTACAAACAAAGCGCTGGAGAGTTCTGAAATGGCCAGCAATGAGTCCAGATCTGAATCCCACAGAACACCTGTGGAGACATCTCAAAACAGCAGTTGGGAGAAGACATCCTTCAAATCTGAATGACCTGGAGCAGTTTGCAAAAGAAGAGTGGTCCAAAATTTCAGTAGAGAGGTGGAAGAAACTTATTCATGGTTACAGGAAGTGATTGATTTCAGTTATTTTTTCCAAAGGGGGTGCTACCAAATTTTAAGTTAAGGGTGCCAATAATTTTGTCCAGTGCATTTTTTGTGTTCTGTGTGGAATTGTATCAGATTTTACTTTTCGTCTCTGTTTTTTTGTGTTGTTCCAATGCAAACAAAAAAAATAAACATGTGAGTACCAAAACATTTGCAACTGCAACAATTTTCTGAGAGAAGGGTTGCATTTTCTGACAACTTCTGAATGCATTTTGGCCATGACTGTATTTGCATTTCTTCTTCAAAAATTATCTTTTACAAAACAAGCGAAAAATTATAAACCAAAATATAACACAATGCAATGTAAATGCAAAAAAAAACTGCAAAAGAGCTTGCCAGGTATAACAAACGTGACGTTTTGAGCTACAAGATTCATCAAAAATAGACATCAGCACATAAATTTAATACAGTAACTTTTTAAACAACTATATCATGAGATGCACCAATAAAACGTCTCATTGCACAATATGAGATGTATTTGTTTAGGGAGAGCGACGGGGTCACACGTGGCAAGGAACAATGGAGAACACAGGTGAAGAACGAGCGGAGAGATTGCAGATGTCAGCGGATGGAGACGCAAACACACATAATGCATCTTCAGCAGAGATGAGAATTGAATTGTACGTCTCTGTTCGCGCTTCAGGGGGAATGAAGCTCCTGTCATGTGCGGCCGCTCAGAGTCTAATTCATCTTTATAAATCACGTCCGGCGTCTCCGCGGGACTCACGTGGCTTTGTTTTCTTGATGTTGTGGTGAATTGTAATCTGTGCGTGTGCACACAGCTGATCTGCGTTCATTAGCATGCGTGAGATCTGCTGTTTCTCTGGGTTTATGATCTGCTCTGAGTCTGTAAACTGAGCTGAACACTGACGCCGCAGATGATGCTTAACCAGCCTGATCTGATGGGCTGTTTGATCATAGCAATACACTGAATAGCAATTAAAAACTAGATGAGTACAGTTTGAGAACAAACTTTAAGTTGGCTTGAGAAAGCCTAGCCTGAAAGTTTGAAGCAGTTGTAAAAGTATGAAAGTAGCTAGCATGATTCAACACATTGCTTACATGATTCAACATGTTGTTAACATGTTTTAGCATGATTAGCTTGTTGCTTGTATTTTTATAGGCTGATTACAATGTTGTTAGCATGATTAACATGTTGTTAGCATAATTTGCAAGTTACTAGAATGTTGTTAGCATGATTAGCAAGTTACTAGCATGTTTCTAGTCTGATTAGCATGTTGATAGCATGTTCTGTGCATGTTTAGCATGTTACTAGCATGTTTCTAACATGGCTGACGTGTTACTAGCTTGTTCTTAACATGTTTCTAGCATGATTAGCATATTACTAGCATGTTGTTAACATGATTGGCATGTTGCTAGCATGATTAGCATGTTACTAGAATGTTGCTAGCATGATTAGCATGTTACTAGCACGTTGCTAGCATGATTAACATGTTACTGGCATGTTACTAGCATCTTTGCTAACATGATTAACAAGTTACTATCATGTTGTTAGCATGTTTTTAACATGATTAGCATGTTGCTAGCATGATTAGCATGTTACTAACATGTTGTTATCATGTTTCCAGTATGATTAGCATGTAACTACCATGTTGTTAGCATGATTAGCATGTTACTAGCATGTTGTTAACATGATTAGCGTGTCACTAACATGTTGCTAGCATGATTAACAAGTTAATAGCATGTTGTTAACATGATTAGCATATTAATAACATGTTGTTAGCATGTTTCTAACATGATAAACATGTTACTAGCATTTTGTTAAAATGTTTCTAGCATGATTAGCATGTGGTTAGCATGATTAGCAAGTTACTAGCATGTTGTTACCATGCTTCTAGTATGATTAGCATCTTACTAGCACGTTGTTATCATGTTTCTATCATGATTAGCAAGTTATTAGCATGTTGTTAGCATGATTAGCATGTTACTAGAATTTTGTTAACATGTTTCTAACATGATTAGCGTGTTACTAACATGTTGCTAGCATGATTAGCAAGTTACTAGCATGTTGTTAGCATGATTAACATGTTACTAGCATGTTGCTAGCATGTTTCTATCATGATTAGCAAGTTACTAGCATGTTGTTAGCATGGTTAGCATGTTGCTAGCATGATTTAGATAGCTAGCTAGATTAGAAATATTAGAGTGGAAGCTTAAATGAGTCTAAATTGATTAGAAATAGTACATAGAAGGGAAGCTTGATTGAGCCTCAAGGGATTCTGGGAAGTGTTGAAGAGTGTTGCTCATTTGAACCGTCTGTCAATGTAAGTCTATGGGATTTTTGGTGGGTTTGATAGTCTGGTTTACGAAAACCGTAAGCCGGATCAGTTAGAAAAGATACAGCACACCGAGTCAGAGCAGTCTGAAGGTCTGAACCGAGTTTGGTGGTTCTAGCTTGAAGCTCTAGGAGGAGACAGATACTGAAATTTGGCTCAGAAGAGGAAGAATAATAATCTTAAATAGTAGATCAGTAAGTTGGCTTTCTCAAACCAACTTCAAAATTAAACCCAGGTGATGCATTCTGGGAAATGAAGTGTTCTTTCATCCTGATGTACAAACATTCATTTATAAAAGTATGTGTGTGACATTTCAAACGTAATGCTGAGACTACTGTAGATGACTCTTGAATATTTCAGATTTCCAGGCTGAGGATTCCTGAGCGCTTTTGTCTAGAGAGACAAAGGGATTCAAAACGTCCACATCAGCACACGACGCACCAAAGGGAATTTAGAGACAAAACGCGGATGACAAATTTTAGGCTATGAATTATCAACGGGCCATCGTGCGGCATTAATTACCTCCCTAACACCCTCTCTGCGCCTCAGACGCTTTCAATTAACTTCCCAGCATCCACCGCAGCCGCCCCTCCGTCTCCTGAGGAGAAACCCAGATACTCCTCGTGCTAAACTTGATCTCGTTTCTCCTGAGAGACGAACTCGCAACAACAAAGAGAGAATTAGGAAAGATAACAGAGCAAACGAGTGCTGTAGTTTTCAGCATTGTTTTCGAGGAAACCCCATGACGCCTTACTAGCTGATAGGGATCGTTCTCAAAACGTTGCGTTATTTAAAAGTTACATGAATGTTAAGACAAAACGTTCTTAAGGTAACGTTTATGAAACATTCTTATAACATTATTAATATTTGATATACATTCTGAGAACATTCTTATAATGTTATTTGCACTTAATGGACGTTGTATGATCATTTTTTGCAACATTTAAACAACGTTCTAATTTTAATGTACTTAGGATATTGAAAATAAAAGTTAAAATTAGATAGGATTCGAGTCGGAATTCGAACTCGGGACACCGGCAGTGCAACGGCGCTATATGTCAGCATATTCTAAAAACATTTTTGACTTTATTCTCATAATATTTTGATTTTATTCTGTAAGAAATGTTTTTGTAGCATTTAAATAACATTATAATCACAGCAAACTGGACATTTTTAGAATATTAAAAATAAACATTCAAGTAACATTACATTTTGGGTCAAAATAACATTAGTAAAATATTGTAAGAAATGTTTTTGTAACATCATAATAATGTTCTAATCACAACATTTCAATGTTTTGGAATATTAAAAATAAAAAGTTTAATTAACGTTATATTTTAGGTGAAAAACTTAGCAGAACATTGTAAAAGCTGTTTTTGTAATATTTAAATAATCTCAGCAAACATTTTAACGTTTGTAGAATATTCTAAAAAATAAATATTCAAATACTGTTATATTTTGGATAAAAAAAAGTTAAAATTGTAGAATGCCATAAGAAACATTTTTGAAACCTTTAAATAACATTCTAATCATGACAAAAAAAAACTGGACATTTCCAAGATTCTAGAATATTAAAATGACTGACTGAATTTTGACTGAAAAACGTTGTAGAAACGCTTTTTCAACCTTTAAATAACGTTCTAATCATAAGAAAACTGGATGTTTTATGTTCTTAGAATATTTTGGGTGAAAAACCCAAAATGGTTGTTTTTGTAACCTTCAGATGACGTTATAATCACAACAAAAAAATGGACATTTTAACTTTTTTAAAAATAAACATTCAAGTAACATTACATTTTGGGTCAAAATAACATTAGTAAAATATTGTAAGAAATAATAATGTTCTAATCACAACTAGAAAACTGAACATTTCAATGGTTTAGAATATTAAAAATAAAAAGTTTAATTAACATTATATTTTAGGTGAAAAACTTAGTAGAACATTGTAAAAACTGTTTTTGTAATGTTTAAATAATCACAGCAAGAAAACTGGACATTTTAACGTTTGTAGAATATTCTTAAAAAATAAATATTCAAATATTGTTATATTTTGGGTGAAAGTTACAGTAGTAGAATGCTGTAAGAAACGTTTCTGTAACCTTTAAATAATGTCATAATTAAATCTAGAAAACTAGACATTTTATTGTTTTAGAATATTAAAAATGAAAGTTTAAGTAACGTTATACTGTAGGTGAAAAAGTTAGTAGAACATTGTAAGAAATGTTTTTGTAACGTTTAAATAATATAATCACATCAAGAAAACTGGACATTTTAACATTTGTAGAATATGACAATAGAAAATAAATGTTCAAACAACATGTTCGTAAAATGTTGTCATAAACACTTTTGTAACCTTTAAATACTAATTATGAGAAGAAAAATGAACACTTTACATAATGTTACATTTTGGGAGGAAATAAAGTTAGTAGAATATTTAAGAAACATTTGTGTAACCTTTAAATAAAGTTTTAATCACGACAAGAAAATTTTAACGTTTGCAGAATATTAAAAATAAACATTCAAATAACGTTATATTTTGGGGGAAAAAGTAAGCAGAGCATTTAAGAAAAGTACAAATATTGTTGTATTTTAGATGAAAATAAAGTTAAAATTGTAGAATGCTGTAAGAAACGTTTTTGAAACCTTTAAATAACCATAATAATCATGACAAAAAAAACTGGACATTTCCACGATTCTATAATTTTAAAACGACTGACTGAATTTTGAAAAACGAACACTTTACATAATGTTACATTTTGGGTGAAAATAAAGTTAGTAGAATATTTAAGAAACATTTTTGTAACCTTTAAATAAAGTTCTAATCACAACAAGAAAATTTTCGTTTGCAGAATATTAAAAATAAACATTCAAATAACGTTATATTTTGGGTGAAAAAGTAAGCAGAGCATTTAAGAAAAGTTTTGTAACCTTTAATAACATTCTAATCATGACAATAAAAATATTTGTAGAATATTATAAAAAAATAAATATTCAAATACTGTTATATTTTGGATGAAAATAAAGTTAAAATTGTAGAATGCTGTAAGAAACGTTTTTGAAACCTTTAAATAACCATAATAATAATGACAAAAAAACTGGACATTTCCAAGATTCTAGAATATTAAAACAACTGACTGAATTTTGACTGAAAAACGTTGTAGAAACGCTTTTTCAACCTTTAAATAACGTTCTAATCATAAGAAAACTGGATGTTTTATGTTCTTAGAATATTTTAGGTGAAAAACCCAAAATGGTTGTTTTTGTAACCTTCAGATGACGTTATAATCACAACAGAAAAATGGACATTTTAACTTTTTTAAAAATAATCATTCAAGTAACATTACATTTTGGGTGGAAATAACAGAACCTTGTAAGAGATGTTTTATTAAATAATGTTATAATTAAAACAAGAAACTGGACGTTTCAGTGTTTTAGAAACTTTCCAAAACAACGTCCCCACACGGTTATTCTAACCCAAATGTGTTTGCGCTCCCGCGGCGCGTCTCACCTGTCGGACAGGAGGAAGGGGCAGATATCCGGCACGGGCGGCGTGACGGGACGGAGTTTGGCCAAAGCCATGATGTGCTCGAAGGTGATCTCCGTCTGCGTGCACACGTCCACCAGCTGGACGTCCTGCGACGAGCCTTGACCCCGGGGCAGAGGCGTCCGCCGGAGCACCTGCACCACGATGGGGTCTTTAGCGCTGCGCAAAACTTCCACCGCCTCCTCATGGCTGGCTCTCGACAGATCCCTCCCGTTCACCTGCGGACGGACGCAGACACCCATTACACACCCATTCCACTGCAAATCACTCGCAAACTCACACACAACACACTATTGCTCACTACGAATGTAGAAAAGAGCAGCACGAACATCCTGCTAAACGTCTCCTTTTGTCTTCCTCAGAAGAAATGCAGGTTTAGGCCTAAATTTAGGATTTATATACTTGAATATATATATATTGCATATAAAATTTCTGTACAAATTAACCATTAACCATCTATTATAGTAAAAGTGTAGTGACTACAGTTTTTTGGTTTTATTTGTAGTAAAACCATGGTTCATTTTCATAAGGATTATGCCGTTTTGAACTAATTAATAAACTTCATGTGATATTCGTCGGTCATAAATACACGAGACAGGTCAGATTAAAAAAACTATTTGCATCCATTTGATTTTATTCAAAGGATCAATTTCTCAAGATGCATTTATTGAAATTGAAGTTCTTTAAGAAAACAATTATATTTATTCAGTTAAAAAATAGTGTTATTTAGTATCATGAGTTAATATTAAAATTATTATTTATTGTTTTAATTTTAGTAATTTTGTTGTTTTATTAGTTAAATTGATTTTAATATTTTTTATTTTATTTTATTTTTCAGTTATTTAGTATTACAAGTTACTATTATAGTTTTTATTATTACTTGTAGTTTTAATTTTAAACATGTTTAGTTTTATTACTTAAGTTTATTTTATTCAGTTATTTAGTATTATGTGTTACTATTATAGTTTTTATTATTATTTATTGTTCTAATTTTAGTAATTTTGTTGTGTTTTGTATTACTTAAATTGATTTGGATAATTTTTATTTTAACATTTTTTTTTAGTTATTTAGTATCTTGAGTTACTATTAAAGTTTTTATTATTTATTGTTTTAACTTTAGTAATTTTGTTGTATTTTCTATATAACTTAAATTGATCTGAATATTTATTTTATTTTTTCAGTACTTTTTTCAGTTATTTAGTAACATGAGTTACTACTGAAGTTTTTATTATTGTTTTAATTCTAGTAATTTTGTTGTGTTTTTTTTTTTACTTAACTTTAATATTTTTTTATTATTATTTTATTTCAGTTTAAATTTCAGTTTATTTTAGTACAAGTTAAAAGTAATAAAATAACAAATGTTGGCAACTAGCTGAAATAAGTTTTTTTATATTTTTTATTTTAACATTTATTTTATTTCAAGTAACAATTTTTTTTTTTTTTTTTTTAAGGTTTAATTTCCAGTCAATATAATAAACCTGATGATCATGAGCTGTAAAACAAGCCATACTGAATTAAGTTAAAAAGTACGAGACTTAAAAAAAAAAAAAAAAAAAAATTTTTTTAAATTATTTATTGAAGATAAATGTATAAATGTGGTGATTATGTATTTAAAACACATTTAGTTTATTAGTACTAATACAGAAATCTGTCCTGATTCATTTTCGTTTGACTGACAAATATGACCACATTAAGTTTTTATCAGTTTATGTTAAAATGCAATTCAAATACATGATCATTTTTGGTCTGTATTCTCTGACATTTCTAGTTGACTATTTGATAAGAAAGTGATTGAGACGAACACAGACTGATCCGGTCCAGAGAAACAGAGCATCAGTGCACGTCTATTGGCCAGAGAGCTGTAATTAAACACTCATGAATGAATTGAGCAGATTGAGTCTCACAGGACACTGATTGGCTATTAATGACACACATTAGAAACACTTCAGAGCCTCGTTCAGCCGATCTGCATCAAGAAATACTGTTTCATGACGGCGTTTGAGCTCGAGTGCTGATTATATTCACATCAGTGTAGTGTATGACAGCGCTTGACTGGATGCTTTTACTGGATCATTTCAAACAGTTTGTGCTGATATAACAGATTGAGAAGATGAAAAGAGACGAGTTTACAGCTATAAAATGACACTGACTGAACGTTTTGATTCTGATCTGTTTGAGCGGCTCATGGCAACTTCTGAATCAACCAATGGAGTGAGAGTGGGCGGGGCTAGCTGCCAGACTGGCCAATGACAGACAGGGGGCGTGTTCAGCAAACATGACTGAAAATAGTATTTTAATTCATTAAAGTGTACATAATTTCTCACTGATGTATTAAAATAAAGTTTGAAATTAAATAGAAATGAATAAAAACTATACAGACACATAATAATAATTTAACAATTTACAAACAAAAATGATAAAATAAAAACAACATTTATTTATTTGCTGTTTCATTTAGTTTTACTTAATGTACGAAAACAACTAAAACTGAAAAAAAATTAAAACTATAAAGACATATTCAAAATAATAATCATAATTATTATTATTATTTCTCATAACATGTTTTTTTTTTCATTTAATTTAACTTTATGTACTAAAATAACTAAAACTTAAAATAAAAATCAAAACTATATTGACATTTGAAATAATAATAATAATAATAACAGTAATAATAATATTACTATTAATCATTTTCTCATAACGTTTTCTTTTATTTAGTTTAACTATGAACTAAAAAACTAAAATTGAAATACAAATTAATTAAAATATACATATTCATTTTCATATTATTATTTCTCATGACATTTCTTTTTTTATTTAATTTAACTATGTACTAAAATAAACTGAAATCAAAATTATTCAAAGCTATATGAAAATATTTAAAATAATAATAATTATACAATAATAACAATAATAATAATAATAATAATAATTATTATTATTATTATTATTATTATTATTACTCATAACATGTTTTCCATTTAGTTATACTATGTACTAAAATATAAATATAAAACTAATCAAATATCTAATTTCTAAAAAATCTAAAATATCTAATATCTAAAAATTATTCAAAGCTATAAAGACATTCAAAATAATAATAATAACAACAATAATAATAATAATAATAATAATAATAATAATAATAATAATAATAACAACAACAACAATACTATTGTTATTATTTACCATAACATTAGAGTTTTTTTTCATTTAGTTTAACTTTATGTACTAAAATAACTAAAATTGAAATAAAAATAAATTAAAACTATTTAGACATATTCATAATAATAACAATAACTATTTATTATTATTATTATTTTTAATTATTATTTCCCATGACATTTCTTTTTTTTTTCATTTCTTTTAACTTTATGTACTAAAATAACTAAAACCGAAATAAAAATTAATTAAAACTATACAGACACATTAAAAAAAAAAAAAAACTCATAAAATAATATTATTTAAACCTATTATGGTGTCTCAACGATATAAAAAAGGACTTTTTTTGCATTGTGACCTTTGTTTTCATGATAAATTAACATATCTTTCAAACTTAAAAATAATCATAAAATTAAAGTAAATAAAATAAACAGAAAATAAGATAAATATAAATATACAAACAAATAATTACACTCAAGCATCTCAATGATACTAAAATAAGAAAATAAATAAAATAAAGCATTAAATAAATTTATCTTCGAAATTGCAATTACTGTAATGTGAAAATAATTACAAAATTAAACAAGATAAATATAAATTGAATATAACCAAATAATTAATTATAATATGCTATGAATAATAAAAAATAAGATAATAATGAAAATAAATAATTAACATGGTATTTTTACATAAAACCTGGCCCGTCGAGAGAACAATCATCATGAAACACTTCAGACAATCTCAGCAAACCAACACGAGCCGCATGTAGAGCGCTGATCCAGCGCTTCAGCGAGCGCACAGAAGGGAAATCAACCACAAATAAAGTCACTTACAGCAAATACACACCGCAAGCAAATCAAATGGTCAGTAGTTTTCACTCAAATGAACACGAGCGTTGAGAAAGTGAATCTAGATTTATTTGGGCCACTCTTCAGGGAGGAAATGAAGCCGCTGGCGATGGTTCTGTAGATATTTTCACAGACGGGACGCTCCTGTGAAGCGCTGGCATTCATCAGCTGTGTGTGAAATAGGCCACGTCTCCGGAGGAAACACTCACAACACACGTGTGATTACAAAAACACCAAAACCAACACAAACCTGCTTTATCTGTGGGACTGAACCAGACCACTGAACCCGCTGAACAATCAGCGCTTAACGGTGTTAAACAACACCTGGAACCGAACTGAACTGCATTATTATGCCCTCATCAGGGTTTTTATAGTTAACGGACAACATAAAAAGATGTGTTTCTTGAAATAAAATATACTTTAACTGAGATAAAATACTAAAAAAAAAAAGCTTGATCCAAAAAAAAATTAATCCACAGTATTTAGACATATTAAAAAAAAAAAAAAAAAAAAAAAGTAATAATATTAAAAATGTCAAAAACAAAGTTGCTTTAAAATTATATATAATAAATAAATAAATAAATAATAAATAAATATTTCACATAAAATATGAAAAAATAAATATTAAATGGATAAACTAATATAGGCATATTTAAAAATAAAAATCCTAAACTTTTCAGTAAAATAACAACATACAAAATTAAAATGAAGACAAGAAAAATTAAAATAAAAAAACTAAAATATTAAAAATTAATAAAAATAATGTAGATATATTTTAAGAAACTACAATGAATGAAAAACAAATTACTAAAACTTTAAAAGCAAAATGAAAACAACATACAAGCATATAAAAATAAAAAATTGAAATAAAGTTGATCAACAGTATTCAGACATATAAAAAACTAAAATAATAAAAAGGTCAAATACAAAGTTACTAAAATTAAAAAAAGAATGAAAACAGAATACATAAAATATGAAAAATGAATTTAAAATGAATAAACTAATATAGGCATATTTAAAAATAAAAATCCTAAACATCTAAGTAAAATAACAACATACAAAATTAAAATGAAGACAGAAAATATAAAATTAAAATTAAAATAAAAAATGAATTAAAAAAAGACATATTTTAAAAAAACTAAAATGATTAAAAATTACAGAAACAATAAATTACTAAAACGTTACCTAAAATGAAATGAAAACAGAAAATACAATATAATATACATATAAAAAATAAAATAGCATATAATATACAAATAAAAACATAAAATAATAAAAATTACTAAAAAAAAATAAATAATGTAGACATTTAAATCATGAAAACTAAAACAAATTACGAAAACACAAAATTGCTACAATTTTAAATAAATAAAAAAAAACTAAAAAAAGAAACAAAAATTAATAAAAAACAAGACATTTTTTTTAAAAAGGGGGAAAAACAGAGAAATATAAAAACATGAAAACAACAAAAACAATAAATTACTAAAATTAAACTAAAAGCAAAATGAAAACAGAAAATACAATCATATAAAAATAAAAAAAGTAAAATAATAAAATTTACTAAAAATAATTTTGACATTTAAAAATATTAAAAATAATAAAAATGACAAAAACAACACAATTAAAAAACAGCAAGAATGAAACAAAAATTAAAATCAATACAGACATATTTTAAAAAAGGAAAAAAAAAATGGAAAATATAAAAACATGAAAACAAAAAACTAAAATACTGCAATTAATAAAAATAATGCAGACATTTTAAAACACTAAAATGAATATAAATGACAAAACAATAAATTACTAAACTAAAAGCTAAATGACAACAGAAAATACAAGCATATAAAAATAAAACAAATGTAAAAATATTAAAAATGACAATAACAATAAAATTAATACAATTTTACATAAAAACTTAAATAATGAAACAAAAATTATTAAATTATTTAAACTAAATAATTAATAAAAACAATACAGACTTTTTTTAAGGGAAAGAACACAATAAAATTACTACAACTCTGTAAATAAATGAAGCTAAAAAAAAATACAAAAAAAAAAATTCATATAAACCACTGGTGCTGATTTTACACTGTCATTTCTGGAGGCTTCTGTTTTGGCGGTGGATGTGAATGGTGGAGCAGAGGCGGGAACACAAAGGATCGTGGGTAGATAAATGATGTCATGGCGGATCATGACGGGCAGAGAGAAAAACCAGCAGATCCGGGACGTGAGCGGCGAATCTCTGAATGAAAGAAAGCACTGCTAAAAAGACGGAGAAAGAGGAGGATGGAGGAGTTTCCGCCGTATTGTTTAAACGAGAGCCAGATGGAGCAATTAATCCCAATCGAGGATGTGAATATTAATTATTCCTGCATCCATTCAGAGCGACGCTCACGACGCTTCAGTGCTGATCTCGTGCAGATGGACGAGGTCAGGAGAGTCAGAGGATCCAGCCTTCCCTTCATCTCCAGAAAACATCATCTGAACTCAGGTCAAAGAAACACACAGACAGTCTTCGGCACAGGTCGGGAAACCAAAACACTCTCATCTGAGTTATTTTAGTTCACTAAAACTACAACTAACAACATATGCATGTGTTTCTTAAAAAAAATATTCTATAAAATAACTAAGAACTAAAACGGAAATTAAAATGAAAAGTATTTAGATATTTTAAAAAAATATTAAAATAAATAAATAATTATATTAATAAAAATGATAAAAAAAAAAAACATAAAAGTACTAAAACTTTAAAATTAAAATGAAAACTGAAAATATAAGAAATAAATAAAAAAAATGAATAAAAAAAATGAAAAACAATACAGGCATATATTTAAAAAATAATAATTAAATTGTAATTAATAAAAAAAAAACAATTAAAATAAAAACAATCGAAATTTTAATGAAATCAGAAAATGAAAAAACAAACAAACATGAAAATAAAAACTAAACTAATAAAAATTATTAAAAACAATACAGACATATTTTAAAAAAACTAAAACAAATAAAAAAGAAAAAACGAATAAAAATGACAAACACAAAACAAAATTACTAAAATGTTTAAATGTATATATTTAAAAAAAACATTTAATTAAAATAAAAACAGTGAAAATTAAAACAGAAAATGAAAAAAAAAAACATTGAAATGCTTAAAGACAATACACATGTTTTAAAAAAACTAAAACAAATAAATGATAAATTGCTAAAACATTAACTAAAATTAAAATGAAAACAATAAATACAAAAAAAAATCATAAATAAAACAAATTACAAAAAATAATACAGACATTTTTAAAAATCTAAAACATAAAAATTACTACTGTAAAAATGTACATATTTGAAAAAATTAAAATAAAAACAAGCAAAATTAAAATGAAAACAGAAAATGAGAAGAAAAATATGAAAATAAAACCTAAAATAATAAAAATGATCAAACAGAACAGACATGTTTAAAAAAAACAAATTACTAAAACATTAGCTAAAATGAAAATGAAAACAAAAAATGCAAAAAAATACAAAAATTACAAAAAAAAATAATATGGACATTTTTAAAAACCAAAAACTAATAAAAATGACAAAAACAAAACAAAATTACTAAAACTTTAAATAAAATAATTAAAACAGAAAATAAATAAATAAAACGTTGGCCACCATGGTCTGTAAATGTAATAAATATAAAAAGTTAAATATAAAATAAGTATATAAAATAAGTTAAATATAAAAAATTATTATATAATAACAAGTATAATAATAATAATAATAATAATAATAATATACATACATTATTTTTATTACATTCAGTATCATACTATTTAAAATAATATATGTGTGTTTTTTAGTATCACTCAGATACTATTAAAGTTTTTGTTAATTTTTGAATTATTGAAAAGCATTATTTTTAATTATTTTGTATTAGTTGTTATTCATTTTATTTTAGTTTTAGTGGTTTTAGTACATCAAGTTAAAGTGAATGTAAATGAGAAATGCCGCCTTGTGATCTAGCTGAAATAAAATAAGATTAGAATTGTAATTTTATTGTGTTTTTGTTTTTATTAACCTTGAGCCAGATAAGCAGATGTGCGCTGCTGGAGTTGATCTGATGTGTTTGTGCTGCAGGTGGATGTGAATGTGAACGAATGTTTGCCGATGGATCTACAGCAGCTGCTCTGGAACAAGCCAGTCTTTCTATGGAAACCCGCAGGGCTTTTCTCTCACAAACACAAACACAAACACACCGAAAGAGCTTCAGACCAGCAGCACAAGCTCAGCTCTCGACCTCCCTTCCCTCTTTCTCCATCCACTAGACTTTCAAGTACACTTGAGTACCTATAAATGACACCAAATCAGGGATATTTCATATTCTCTGAGCGACAAGCACCAAACTGAATCTGAATCCACAAACCGATCTGAGAGCTGCGTCGCCTGCTCCACCAAAAAACACTGACCACGTCTACAGAGCAGAGGATGACATCATATTTTATCCATTAGAAATTTTACCCACGAAAGGAAAGCATACTTTAATCTTACACATACATGTAAATATAGAGTTTTATTTATTTATTTATTTTTTGCATACTGTCTCAGTTTGCTTGCAATTGCCTTTGATATATTTATATATATATATATATATTTTTTTTTTTACTTTTGTTTTTTACAGAATTGAAATTAGTTAAAAAATTTTAATCAGTTTTAAATTAGGAAAATAATTTTGTAAAAAATCATATTTTACCCATTGAGGGACAGCATCTTAAAAAAATGAAAATAAAAGCGAATGAAGCAGACGTATTTTAAAAAACTAAACCAAATTAACAACAAATTATTAAAACATCAACTAAAATTAAAATGAAAACAAAATAAATCAAAAATTACAAAACATTATATAGACATTTTTTAAAAAATCATATTTTACCCATTGAGGGAGAGCATCTTAAAAAAATGAAAATAAAAGCAAATAAAAATTATTAAAAACAACAGACGTATTTTAAAAAACTAAACCAAATTAACAACAAATTATAAAAACATTAACTAAAATTAAAATGAAAACAGAATAAATCAAAAATAAAACAAATACTACTAAAAATTATATAGACATTTTTTTAAACCTAAAAATAAATAAAAATGACAAACACAAAACAAAATTACTAAAACTTCAATATTTATATATTAAAAAAAAAAAAATTAATATATATATATATATATATATATATATATATATATTTTTTTTTTTTTTTTTTTTTTTTTTTAAAGTTTGCTTGAAATTGCCTTTGATATTATTATTATTTTTTTATTTATTTTTTTTTACTTTTGTTTTTACAGAATTTAAATTAGTTTAAATTAGGAAAATAATCTATTATTTTACCCATTAAGGGAGAGCATATTAAAAACATGAAAATAAAATTTAAAATAATAAAAAATGATTAAAAACAATAGACATATTTTTAAAAAGTACAACAAATAAACAACTAATTATTAAAACATTCTCAGTTTGCTTGAAATTGTCTTTGATATTATTATTATTATTATTATTTAACTTTTGTTTTTACATAATTTAAATTAGTTAAAATTTTTAATTAGTTTTAAATCAAGAAAATAATTGATATTAAACCATATTTTACCCATTAAGTGAGAGCATCTTAACATGAAAATAAAATCTAAAATAATAAAAATGAGTAAAAACAATAGACATGTTTAAAAAAAAACTAAAACAAATTAACAACAAAATTATTAAAACATAAACTAAAATTAAAATGAAAACAGAAAATACAATTTTTTTTAAAAAAATAGTAAAAATGATATGGACATTTTTACTTAAAAATTTAAAAAAAAAAATGACAAATACAAAACAAAATTACTAAACAAGCAAAATTAAAATGAAAACAAGACATAAAAAAACATGAAAATAAAAACTAAAATAATTAAAATGACTAAAAATGAAAACCGAAAAAAAAGACTAAAAATTAGACATTTTTAAAAATTAAAAATGACAAAACAAAATTACTAAAACTTTAAAATTTATATATTAAAAAATAAATAAACAGTTAAAAACAAAAAGTTACAATTACACTTAAAACTTAAAATAAACTAATAAAAAAAGTTAAAATTAAAATGAAAACAGAACATGAAAAAAAAACATGAAAATAAAACTTAAAACAATAAAAATGATTAAAAACAATAGACACATTTTTTAAAACAAAAACAAATAAACAAAAAGTTATGAAAACAAACTAAAAATGTGTACAGAAAATACAAAAATAAAACAAAAATTACTAAAAACAATACAGACATTTAAAAAAAAAAAATCAAAAACGAATAAAAATGACAAACTAAATTATAAAAGAAATTATAAAATAGTAAATAAATAAATAAGTAATATAAATAAAATAAGAAAATTAAATAAAAATGTAATTAAAATAAATAAGTTAATGGTAAAACATTCAAATAAAGGAATAATTAAATTATAAGTAAATAAAAATAAATAAAAAAATAATACATATTTCTATTAAAATAAGTAAATTAGTTAAATTTAAAATAAACTAATAAATTACAATGAATATGTAAACAATAAAACAGATAAAAAAAATGAAATTATCAGAAAAAAAAAAATCAAACATTCTATTAAAATAAGTTAATTTCATTTAGAATAAATGAAAAAAAAAGTATATAAATAAAACTTAGATGAATAGGTAAATGATAAAACAGATTAAACAAATAGTGAAGTTATAAATAATAAATAAACAAATAACATTAGTACATAATTCTATTAAAATTAATTAATTAATTTCATTTAAAATAAATAGAAATTAAACCAAGAATAACAATTTTAATAAAAATTAATATGTAAACAATAAAACATCTAAATAAAGGACTAAACAAACAAATCAGAATATAATAATTAAATAAATAGTACACTACAAACTAACGCATCTACAGTCTTATTCCTTTCTCTTTTTATCCGATGTTCAAATACTTTTTTGTTTCAAATCAAAGTTTGTGATTTTGTGATTCACTGATTCACTTTGTATCTGGTTGGTTTGGTTCATGGCTCATAACAAAAAGGAAAAATTTATACAAAAAAAAAAAAAAAATACAAACATTAGACAACACTGTTACAGTTTACCTGTTGAAAACTCGCTGCTATGACTCGACAGGTGTTCGTCTGGGCATTACGTGATGCTTGACTAATAAAAGGACGCAGAAGACAGTGTGGGAGACGCTTTATTTCCCATCATCACCTGCAGCGAGTGGCTATGAAGCCTTCAGGTGAGAGAAATCGTTCTCCATTAAAGCGAAGTCACGTTTACAGCCTGAAGGCCAAACAAACAGCAGCGTCTCCATCTGTCTTAAATTCGGCGTCTGACTGAACGTCTGTGACCGAGACGCCGACGCGTCTTCATAACGTCTCTCTGCTCGCGGGGAAATGAGCGCTCACCGATTGAACAAGGAAACAGAGACGAGTCAGTGAGAGAAACGCAACGAAACACACCGGCAAACCACCTTAGTGTTAAATCTGCCCTCAAACACTGCTATATATATATGGGGTCCTGGGAGCCTCAGGAGCCGCAAATAAGTGGAAAAGTTTAGAACAGAGTCAAAAAGAAAAAAAGAGGGAAAAAAGAGAAAAAATAAATAAATACATAAATGATATCAAAATAAATAATACAATTATATTCAATATCAGTAAGAATAAAATAATGGAGTACATAAAATTAAATAAATAAATAATAAAATGCTATTAAAACAATTATTAAATATTACAAATATTTAAGTAAATAATTAAATATAAAAAATAATTAAAAATATATTACAATAACAAAAGCTGAAAAAGAAATAATTAAAACGACATTAACAAATGTTAAACAAAAAATAATTACATAAATATTTAAAGCTGTATTAAAATAATGCTAAAAATAAATTACGTCTAAATAAATATGACAAAGTGTATTAATATAACAGATGGTAAAAACAGCGTATGTATTTATGTGTATTATATGTAAATAACAATCTGGGGTCCTGGGAGCCTTAGGGGCCACAAACAAGCGGAAAAGTTCAAAATAGAGTCAAAAAGAAAAAAGAGGGGGGAAATTATATTAAAATACATAATAAAATTACATGAAATACTAAATAATTATTACAATTTAAAAATATTTAAGTAAATAATTAAATATAAATATAATGAAAACTATATTACAATAACAAATGCTAAAAAATACAATTAAATGAAAATGGTTAAATAAATAATTAAAACTATGTTAAAAAAACAAATGCTTAACATCAAATTATATTAAAATAATTAAATATTTAAAATTGTATTAAAATAACGCTAAAAATAAATGATGCCTAAATAAAATAATAAAACTATATTAATATAGCATGCTAAAAATAGGATTATGTTAAAAAATCTAATCATTAAAATTTTTACTTTAAATGATATTAAAATAAATAAACTATATTTGAAAAATATGATTATATAAAAATAATTAAAACTGTTAAAAAATAAATTCTAAACCTCAAATTACATTAAAATAATTAAATAAATATTTTAAAGTGTATTAAAATAATGCTAAAAATAAATGATACCTAAATAAAACATTACAACTATATTAATATACCATGCTAAAAACAGGATTATATGTAAATAATTAAATAATCAAAATGTTAAACAAAAAAATTATGTTAAAATACATCATTTAAAGCACATTAGAATAACAAATACTACAAAAAATGTAAATAATTAAAACTATTAATATTAAAACTATATTAATACAACAGATGCTAAAAATAGAATTATATGTAAATAGCAACTAAAATTAATTTTAAAAATGTTAAACAAAATTATATTACTTAAATAACAAATGCTAAATAATAAAAAATAAATGAAATAGTAAACCCTAACACAGATTAAAATAAAGACATACTGAAATTATAAATTAGTAAATAAATAAAACATTATTCCATTAAAATAAGTAGATTTATTAAATTTAAAATAAATAAAAATATTAAATAAATGATAAAAAATTGATTAAAATGAATAAATACATGATAAAACCGATTAAAATAAAGAAATAATGAAATTATATGTAAATAAATAAATAAAACATTCCATTAAAATAAGTTAATTTATTACATTTAAAATAAATACAAATTGAATAAACAATAATGAGATTAAAAAGAACAAGTAACAGTAAAACAGATTAACATAGAAATAATTAAATTATAAGCAAATAAATAAAATACAATACATAATTTTATTAAAATAAGTAAATACAATAAAACAGATTAAAATTAAAATAAAGAAATAATGAAGTAAATAAATAAAACATTACTCTATTAAAATGAGATCATTAAATTTAAATTTAAATAAACAAAAAAATAAATTCCATTAAAAAATTACCACATTAAAATTAATATATTTATAAATAAATAAATAATTTATCTTAACAGAAAATAAAAAATGTCCAAATATTTTAATAGTAATATTTTCAATTGTTATAGTATAGAGGACACCTAGTCTAAATTTGCTATTTATACATAAAAACATGATGGTTTTACATGAGAATGATCGTATTTGAAGATCAAAAACCTGCCATATATAAACACTCTGTACTGCAGAGAGATATAATTGAGTAAAACTCACACAAAGATCACATAAGTATAATCACAAAGACAGAAGCAAATGTGTTTAAGAATCATCTTCACACACACCGAACACATCTCGTGTTTCTCCTCTAAAGATGACAAACAAACTCAGCTGGAGGAAATGAAGCGTATCTGACAGGAGCAAAGCAGCAATTACCCACAATGCACTGCTAATTACCTAACGTAAACAGAGAGCCGCTGTGACCGCCCTCCGGCGATAAACTCGAACGCCGTCATCCATCACACACCGTTCACAAACACGTCACACACCTGCGGATCATCCTGGACCGTTTTACAAGAGCTTCAAATGAGTCTGTCTCCACATTCACGTTCATGCATTCAGCAGATGCTTTAATCCAAAATGATTTGCGTTAAATTTAAGCTAGAAATCTGATCAGTTCATGCATTCCCTAAAAAAAAAAAAAATCTCTAACCCATGACCTGCCCTCGCTCATTTTCCATTATAATGGAACTTTGTGAGATCAACTAAGATGAGATACTGATTTAATACAACATTTAAATAAACAAGAAGTTCATATTAAGTGACGTACATTGTCTGACTAGAACACTGTTGACTGATTTTGCTCTATTTCATCATCAAAAATAGCTTGAAACAAATCACGACTGAGCCGGTGCGCATCTCCATTCATACACAGCGCTGTTTCGTTTATGAAAGAACGTGCGTTTTAAACGAATCTAATGAGTCAATGATTCAATTTCCCATTCATAAAGAGTCACTTGCTTTATTTCTGAATGAATCAGCCGTTCGAACGAATCAAATGAATGAATGATTCAGTAATTTAATCAGTAACTTGCCGCCACCTACTGGCAGATTTAGATTCGTTCTTAAAGTATCTTTTCAGTTATTTAAATCATTTAATATTTCTGTATTTAAAATGTTATATTTAAAACATTAATCTCAACATGAATTTATGAATTTGATTGCACTCGTGCCTCCTCTAAACCTCATTAAACATGAAAATACACCTACAAGACACTTTTGTGTTCTTCTGTGCACCTCTGTAGTACTAATTCATCTTGTTAATACTGATTTCTTTTGATTGGTAACTTATTCTTATTGTGTTGTTTTAAATAGAAATTTTTTAAAGTAATAAAATATAATTTTTTTAAAAACTGACATACTTTTAAGAAAGTTAGAAAAATTCCATTACAAAAGTAAAACAAAATTCCCATTTAATTCACTTTAAGGAGTCAAATATGACCTCGTAATGGAAAGGCTAATTTTTGATCAAATTTTTTGATTGTTGATTTTTAAGTGAGGAGCACAAGTGCTCCTAAAAATAAATATTGCATTTGCATTTTATAATAAATCTTTAAAAATCAAAATCTGGATCTGAATTTTTCATGTTATTATAACCTAAAGATGCTTTGTGAAAGTTTTCATCTTGCCACTTTCTTGGTAAAGAAAACACATTTTTACTCAAATTAATCAAAATGAATTTATAGCAGTTTGGAACCAAACTCTTCATGTGTTTCAATGAAATTTTGTTTTTTTTCATAAATGTAATAAATGTAATAATTGTAATAATTTTAAATACATTGTTCTAATCAAAGGTATTTATTTAAATCAAATAATTAACTTTTGATTAATTATATATATTTATATATATAAACATACAAACAATACATATTAACATGATTAACATTATTGAAGGTTGAATTTCAGCAAAGAAATAACTACATAACTAAAAAGTAAATCTTAAATCCATTTTTGTTACTTGAAAAACATAAAAACTGAAATAAAAGAAAATTTTTAAAAAAAGTTATTTGCTAAGGCAACATTTGTTATTATGTTTGTTTCTTTGTTTAAATTATTATGAAATAATAAAATAACTAAAAATAAATAAACTAAAACTAATAAATAATAAATATTATTTATTTATTAAATAAATAAAAACTACACAGAAAAAAACTACACGAAAAAAAAAGAATTATAAAACTTTAACTAAAATGACAATGAAAACTGAACCACAACTAAAATTACAAATAATTCAAAATATTAATAAAAACTATCATAGTATCTCACTTTAATTATTATAAAAAATACATTGAAATTAAATTAAATTACATTAAAAATTTCTCATTTTTGATTCAGCTGAAATACTTTATTTCAGTAAATGTTTATATTTTCCAAGTATTAATTTTTACGGCGTTGTTCATAATTTAATCATTTAAATTTGATTTTTATTATTATTATTATTTTTTTACTTCACTTTAATTAAAGTTTTAGTCATTTTGCTTTTGTAATTAATTTTAATTTATTAAATGTCTACATCATTTTTATTTATCTAAAAATATAAAAATATTATATATATATAGTTTTTGTTTTTTTCAGGTAAGATTTATCGTTTCAAGTAACGTTAAACATTATTATTGTTTCAAGTAATATTAAAATATTATATATATATATATATACATATATATACAGTTTTTGTTCCTTTCAGGTAAGATTTATTGTTTCAAGTAACTAAAAATTTTTTTTATGGTTTTAGTTAATATCGTTTGTTTATAATGTTATTTAATATTTTAGTTAACTTAATATGTTGAAAAATAATATGTTTAATATTTTAGTTAACTTAATATGTTGAATTATATATATATATATATATAGATATATTTTGTATATTTTTGTTTCACTAAGTTTTAGTAGTTTTAATCATTTCTATATTTAGTTTAAATTTATTTAGTTGAGAAATTTTGCTTTGGAAACTACTTAGTTGTATTCATTTTGGTACTTTACCTACTTTTTCATTGCCAAGGCAAGATTTCTCATTTTAAGTTGCTTAGCTTTCCATCTTATTTTATTTTATTTTATTTTATTTCAATTAACAAGATTTTTAATTGCTTTAGTTTTAGTAATTTTAGAACTTTACCTATTTATTTAAAGTTTTTTAGGCTTTTTAATCTAATGTTTATACATACATACATATATATATATATATATTTATTTTTTTTTAGGTTATCTAAACATCTAATAATAACCCTGTCACTGAATCAGTTACACAAATGAATCAGTGTGGATGAAGATTCTCTGAAGATTCGTCCTGACTGCAGGTGTTTCACTCAGAAGTGAATAAAACTCATGATTGAGAGCACAAACGCTCCTCAAGTGCCCAAGATCATCACCAGCGGTCTGAGACGTGAGAAACCCACGAGAAAGCCGTGACATCCTGAGGATTGGTTCATACGGAGCGGCTCCAGACTCACGAGGATCTGCCAGCGAACGCTTCCAAAGCACACGGCCAGGCGAATGAGCGTCAGACATCTGCTCACATTCATCTGCTGTTTACACACTGATGAGTCTAATTGTCTGCAGTAAAGCGTCTTTAGTTTCAGCGATGGCCTCTGACGTTACAAAAACACCTCATTTGCTCTCCTCATCCTCACACTAATGACGACGCGCGGCTATCTGCATGTTTCAGAGGTGTATCTGTAATGCAGCTCGTGTGAAATGAACGCGTATCAGGACCGCGTGAAGCCGGTAAACCTGCAAACGTTCACACCTGCACACACACCTGATGCAACACACTGAAATCATGACACACGACAAACTGATCAAATCATCCTCCATCAACACACAGACGACACACACACACACACGCTAAAATTATTCACATGAATAAAGACACAACTAATACAGTGAAAAAATTAATGTATAATTATGTATTATATATTATGTGTAGAATACTGGACTATTTGGAAAGTATTTGACTTACATTTTGTTACATCACTACTCACTCTAGAACAGCACTGTCAGATGTGATTAAATCTAATTTTATTTGAATCATTTTCATTTCTTTTAATAAAACTAATACATGTATTAAAAAAATGTATTATACTTTATTTAATATATATATATATATATATATATATATATATATATATATATATAATTATATATTATTACTATTATATATATTATTTTAATCCAGTGTATTTAATACATTTTTAAATCATTATTAAAAATCATTATTAAATCATAAATTATAGAAATCATATTTGAATAACTTATTTAATTTGTATAAATCAAATTATTAAATCATAAATTATATAAATCATACTTATTTGAATAACCTTTATCTAATTTATATAAATCAAACTATTAAATCAAACTATATAAATCATTTATTTCATTAACTTTTATTTAATTTAATGAAATCTATACTTATATTTTCTGCTTGATTTTAAATAAAGTTTTAATCGTGTTTGTCATTTTTTTCTTTTTTTTTTTTTTTTTTTTTTTTTTTTTTTTAAGTGTTATTTAGTTCATTTAGTTCTAGTTATTTTAGTGCATTGGATTTCTGTATTTTTTAGTTTAGTTTTTGATATTTTAGTACTTCAAGTTAAACTAAAAAGTGTGAAATGTTGCCTTGGATACTTGCTAAAATAAATGTACTTATTTTAATTTATACATTTCATATGATTTAAGTACATCAAATTATATTACTAATTTATTTCAAAAATTAAATATTCTGATCAATTTTTAGATAATACAATTTTATTTTAATCAATATTTTATTTATTTATATTTTATTTGTATTCATTTATTGTATTTTTTATATAAATCAAATTATTAAATCATAAATGATATAAATCATAATATTTATTTGAATAACTTGTTAATTTAATAAAATTTATATTTATATTTTCTGCTTGACTTTAATTTGAAAGTTTTAATTATGTGTTTGTTTTTCTATTTCTATTTGTTTTAGTGGGTTTATGTTCTAGTTATTTTAGTGCATCGGATTTCTATTTTTTTATTTTAGTTTATTTATTTTTAGTTATTTCAGCAGTTCAAGTTAAACTAAAAAGTGAGAAGCGTTGCTTTGGAAACTTGCTAAATTAAATGTATTTATTTTAATGTATATATTTCATATGATTTATATAAATCAAATTATATTATAAATTTATTTAAAAATAAAATATTATTCTAATCATTTTTTATTTATATAATCATATTCTATCACAGTCAATATTATATTTATTTACAATTTAAGTTACATTATTTATTTTAATACCTTTTGTTATTTAATTAAATCAACTATATTTAAATTAAATTTTATTTCTTTGTTTTAATACATTTTTGTTTTTTCAGGCAAGCTGATTTATTTAGATATAATTTTTATTTATTTATTTATTTTTTTTCACTTTTCTCCCCGGCTTGTAAAGCCATGATCTATAATAATGCAACCAGACTCGAGTATGTTTCTATTTCTGCACCGTGGGGGTCTGTTATTCCCATAATGCCCTGCAGGTGTGTCAGCTCTGCGCTGAGGATGCAGATGGAGCGTTTTCCCATGAGTCTTTGAGGCGGGGAGGTGTTTCCTCACAGATCTCGTCTGGAGGGTTTCTGACCTTTCTTGCAGACGCGTCTGTCTGCTCGTCACGAGTGTGTGTGTGTGTGTGTGCGCTATCGATTAGCGCTGGATTTCTCCTGTAGCCACGTCTGCATCAGCGCTGACCCGTCAGGAGTTTCCTCGCTTCTGTCTGTCTGTCTCGCCGCCAGCGTTACTGAACCATCACACATGCGAGAAACACCAGCCGAGATCAGGCTGCTGTTTTACACTCATTCATCAACATACACTCACTGTTTTAATAGCAAATGACTGAAATCATTGATTAACATTAGCTGATGTTATTTTACTATTATACTCTGATAACTATATACATATTTTAGTTTTTCATATTAATGAAGTGCTATGTTTAGCAATTTTGTTATGGGCCCATTTTTATTAGATTTATTTTGTTGAAATATTTATATTTCAAATATATATTGTTATAACTATATATATAATTTTATTTCAGTTTTATTTCAATTTCAAAAAAGTATTTGTAATTGTAGATTTTAGTACTTTAACAACTGTTTTAACTGTTATATTAAAAATTACATTATTTTATTTAATTTAGTTGGCAAAGTAACATTTCTCATTTTAAGTTGCTTAGCTTTCCATCTAATATTATTTTATTTTTATGCATTTTATTATTATGTATTTCATTTAACAAAAACTATTTTAATAGTTTGTTTTAGTCATTTTAGAACTTTACCTATTGTTACAACTATTTATACATTATATATATATATTTTATTTCAATTAAAAAATATTTGTAAGTAATTTGAGTACTTAAAATAGTAAACATTAAGTAGAAAAACAGAAAAATTTAAATTTCTCATTTTAAGTTGCTTAGCTTTCCATCTAATTTATTTTTTTTTTTAATGCAATTAATTATAGTTCTTTAATTATATTTATTTTTTTATTTTTTTTCAGTTCACAAAAACAATTTTTAAAAGTTGTAGTTTTAGTAATTTTAGTACTTTACCTATCTTTATATCTATTATATTAAACATTATTTTATTTAATTCAGTTGCCAAGGAAAGATTTCTCATTTTAAGTTGCTTAGCTTTCCATCTACTTTTATTTTATTTTATTTCATTTTATTTTAATGCAATTAATAATTAATATTTTTATTATATTTATGTATATTATTATACATAATTATTAGCATTCAAATGTAAATATTATGTATTTTATTTTATTATTTCATAGTTTTTTAATTATATATATATTTTTTTTCACTTCACAAAAACAGTTTTTAAAATTTTTAGTTTTAGTAATTTTAGTACTTTACCTATTGTTATAGCTATTATATTAAACATTATTTTAATTCATTTAGTTGCCAAGGCAAGATTTCTCATTTTAAAGTTGCTTACCTTTCCATCTAATTTTATTTTATTTTATTTTATTTTATCTCATTTTATTTTATTTTAATGCAATTAATTATTTTTTTTAATTATATTTATTTACACATATTATTATATTATTTAAATTAGCATTCAAATGTAAATATTATGTATTTTATTTTATTATTTTATAGTTCTTTAATTATATTTTATTTCATTTTTTTCAGTTCACAAAAACAATTTTTAAAAATTTTACTGCTTCACCTATCATTATATCTATTATATTAAACATTGTTTTAATTTATTTAGTTGTCAAGACAAGATTTCTCATTTTAAGTTGCTTAGCTTTCCATCAATTTTATTGTATTTCATTTTATTTTATTTTCATGCAGTTAATTATTATTTTTATTATATTTATATATATATATTATTATATTATTTAAATTAACATTCAAATGTAAAAATATTATGTATTTTATTTAATTATTTTATAGTTCTTTAATTATATTTTATTTTATTTTTTCAGTAAACAAAAAAATATTTTTAATAGCTTTAGTAATTAATACTTAACCTATTGTTATAACTATTATATTAAACATTATTTGAATTCATTTAACTGCCAAGGCAAGATTTCTCATTTTAAGTTGCTTACCTTTCCATCTAATTTCATTTTATTTTACTTTATATTAATGCAATTATTAATTATTTTTATTATATTTATGTATATTATTGTTATTTAAATTAGCATTCAAATGTAAATATTATGTATTTTATTTAATTATTTTAAAGTTCTTATATATATATATATATATATATATATATATATATATATATATATATATATATATATATATATAAACAGTTCACAAAAACAATTTTTAAAATGTATAGTTTTAGTAATTGTAGTACTTTACCTATCATTATATCTATTATAATAAACATTATTTTATTTAATTTAGTTGCCAAGGCAAGATTTCTCATTTTAAGTTGCTTAGCTTTCCACCTAATATTTAATTTTATTTATAATATCACTATATAATATCACAAAACAATTATCACCGATTAAAAATGTCACAAAAAACATCAGCAGGAAATCACACCTTTCCTAGCCAATCAAAAACAACAATTAATTTATGGAGACTGATCACTGATAAGTTTACAGTCATTAGACACAAATATAAGACCACAAAATAACACCAGTGACCAATCATAATTAAATAATAAACATAAAAGGCCAGGAAATATCAGCGTTTAAGGTGGATGAGCGTCAAACCGCTGGTGCCTGTCAATCATTGCTGTGTTGCTCACATGTGGTGAATCTGCCACGACTGATCACACCGTTTCTGATTAGCTCCCGTTTCTACGGTGACACTGACACACGTTTCCTCTTCCTGCGGGCCGGCCGACAGACAGGAAGAGGAATAAGGGGCGCGGGAGAATGAGGTCCGACGCAAACGGGTCGTTTAATAAAGATGGGAGAATGAAACGCGGCGCGTTTATTCATCTGAATTGATGACCTGCGCGTGTGAGCCGATCGTATGAGCGCAACAATGGATCTCATTCAGACAAAGGCCTTTGTGCTCCTGCATTGAGAAGCGTCTCATTAAAGTCAAGAGTGTGTGTGTTTTGTTCTCTCATGTCACACACATTATTGAGCTCTGAAACGGTTCTGATTTCAGATCTGAACTGACTGTAAACCACAAACTCAAAACCACATCTGTTAGTTCAGATTATGAGGTCAAAATCTGACATATCCATCAGAAACTCATCCGTTTGGCTCATGAATATGAATCAGCATTAGAGGACAGCAGCATTCACGGTCATTCATCACAATACAGCCATTATTTGAATAGCAACTATAAATATTATGAATTTGAGTTTTAGTTCTTATTATTAATTTATTATTATTAATTTTTATTAATAATTTTTTTGCTAATATTTATATTTAGATTTAACTTAACTTTTCATTTAATTTAATCAATTTATATATGTATATAAATAATATAAAAGTAACCAATTTTCCTTTGGAAACTTGCTAAAATAAACGTTATTTATTTATTTATTTAAAATTATTAGATATTAGATATTACACAAATCAAATTATATTCTAATGATTTTTTATGTTGTATATTTCTATATGTAATGTTGTAATGTGCTTTTGTAAATGTTTGTTTGTTTTGTTATATTTAGTTTTATTTTATTTCAGTTTTAGTTTTAATCATTTTAGTATTTTAACTGTCATTTTTAACTATTATATTAAATATTATATTATTTTATCTTGCCAAAGGAAAAATTCTAATTTTAGGGTTTCCATCTAATATTCATATTTTATTTTATTTCAACTTTATTTCAACTATTATTATTATTATTATTATTATATTTATTTATATTATTATATTATTTAAATTATATTAAAATGTTGATATTTTGTGTTTAATTTTATTTTTATATTTTATTCTATTATTCATTTAATTTAATTATTTTACAATTCATTTAATTATATTTAATTATTTATTTATTTAAAGTTTTAGTTTTAGCACTTTACCTATTGTTTTAACTATTATATTAAACATTACTTTATTTCATTTAGTTGCCAAGGCAAGATTTATTATTTTATGTTGCTTAACTTTTCATCTAATTTATTTTAATTTTATTTAATTTTATTTTATTTTATTTAAACAAAAAAATATTATGCTACCTATTGTTATAACAATTATATTAAACACTATTTTATTTCAAGATTTTTAGGCTTTTTAATCTAATTTTAATCTAATTTACATTTTTATTTCATTTTATTTTATTGTTCAACTTTATTTCAATAAACAGAAATTAATACAAATGGTTTACACATTAAACCTGTTAAACTGTTTATTAAAATGACAATTTTATAATATTTACTTTATTTTATTTTATTTCAATTAACAAAAACACATTTTTAATAGTTTTAGTTTGGCATTTTAGTACTTTACCTATTGTTATAACTACTAAATTAAACATTTTTATTTCAAGTTTTTAAGGTTTTTTTTAATCTAATATCTATACATTTTTTATTTTATTTTATTTATCAGCTTTATTTCAATAAACAGTAATGAATACAAATAGTTTACGCATTAAACCTGTTAAAATGATTATTAAAATGACTATTTTATAATAATATTTATTTTATTTTATTTATTTTTTGCGTAATCGCATAACATGCCCTGAATGATCAAAAACACTGTTCAGACCGAAACACATTTACAAAAAACTATATTTTTCCAAGTTGTAAATAAAACAGAAATTATTAGAGGGTACATTGTCCAGGAAAACACAATTTCAGTCCATCTACTTCAAAATTTCATGTTTAATTCAATGCCATTTCTTTGTAATCACTTGTGAAATGTACTAGCAATTTCTGAGAGAAATCTGTCTCAGTGTTCACTAAAGTGGTTGTAAAAATCCTAAGATGTTTTTGTCACTCATGTATTTGAGTTGGAATCTCATGATGTAAATGGATTCAGGTGTGCTTTTGTCCTTCGTCTTTTATCATGCTCTCCAGCCAGACGCGTCCCATCATGCCCTCCGTCACCCCACGTCTTATCAGGGAGTCCGCAGAGGGTCCGTGCCGCGACCCGGGCGAAGCTCCGGCGGACGAGACGGGCCGCTTTGTGCGCCGTATCCCTGCATCGCTCACAGGTGATAAAGCTGCTCTGTTGTGATAGTATGAGCGTTTGTGGAAATGTCAGAGCGGATATTGAAGCGCAAAGATCTGCCACAACAGCACAGACCGTCTGCTTATTAACACACCAGGAGAATCCCACAGAGACACAAACACACCGAACAATCAGCATGAACGGAGGACGAGACGCCGTCAAACAAACACACCCCGAGAACAAACACAATGACTGTTTTCAAACAGGTTTCTCAAGTACCAGTACCAGTTCTAATACTTAAAATAAGGCAAACAAAAAAAAAAAAAAACACACTAAACAAACAAAATAAAATGAAATATATAAAAATATTTGTTTTAAATATTTAGTTTCAACTACAATTCCCAAGAAAAGTCCACTAAAACTGAACTAAAAATGAATAAAAGCTATATAGACTCATTTAAAAATAAGTAAATAAATGATCATGACAGTAACAAACATTACTTTATTTTGTTATGTATTTTGAGGTTTTGTTATTTTTTATATTACACATTAATATATATATATATATATATATATATATATATATATATATATATATATATATATATATATATATTTTTTTTTTTTTTTTTTTTTTTAATAAAACTTAATGACAGTTTTTAATGTTGACTCAGCACCTAACTAAAATAAAATACAGATTGTGTATTTAAATGCATACTTAATATTTCTGTTTTATTTATTTTTATTTTATTTTAGTATTTTCTTTTTATTTTAGTACATTCAATTATTAATTTTAATCAAATTGATTTGTTTAAATCATTTTTATTTAATTTAACAAATTTATATATACACACACATACAGTATATATGAAACAGTAACTTGTTTATTTTAAGCAAATGTATTAATTTTAATACATTAATTTTTTTATTTAGTTTAAACAAATGTATTTAATTTTAACATTTTTATATACATGCAGTATATAAAAATAAACTAACTTATTTATTTTAAATGTATTAATTTTAACACATTAATTTTTGATTTAGTTTAAACATTTATTTAAATCAAATTTTATTATTCTAATATTTGTATAGAAATTTATATAAATTTAAGTCTAATTATATTATTTATTTCTAAAGTAAACTTTTTTACTCTAATCAACTGCTTATATAATAAAATTTATATTTTATATAAATTTATATTTATATAAATCCAATTATATTATTTATTTTAATAGAATTTGTTATTTTAATCAAATTTATATTTATATTTTGCGCTTCACTTTCATTTTAAGTAAAGCTATAATCATGTTTGTCATTTTTATAGTTTTTTATATATTATATTTCTATTTTTGTGTGTTTTTTAAAATTTATTTAGTTCTAGTTATGTTAGTGCCTCAGATTTCTATATTTTTTGTTTTTTTAGTTTATTTAGTTTCAGTTATTGTACTTTTGTCATTTTTAGTTTTATTAACAAACACACCAAACGAAATTACTAAAAAATAAAAAAATTATAATATCTTCATCATATTAAAATAACATTGGTTATGTCAGAAGTTAACTTGTCATTATTTTAGCATCATTAATATACCATTATAGTTTTGTTTTTATTTTTTTTTTTTATTCATTATGTATTTTATTATTTATTTATTTATTTATTTATTTATGTAAAATTAGTTTTTATTTGTGGATTTTCTTTTTTGTGTGTGTTTTTGTCATTTTTATTTTTTTTTATATATTACACACACACACACACACACACACACATATATTTACAGTTTATGTTTTTTCTAGGGCTGTCAAACGATTAATCACGATTAATCGCATACAAAATAAAAGTTTGAGTTTGCCTAATAAATGTGTGTGTACTGTGTGTAATTATTATGTATATATACACATACACACAAATTAATGTATATATTTAAGAGAAAAACATTATTTATGTACAAAATATTTTTATTTATATATAATATAAATGATATAAAAATTATAATAAATACATATACTTGTAAATATTTCTCAAATATACACATGAATGTGTTTGTATTTAATATAAATACAATTTATATTTAATATACACACACATATATTAGGCAAACTCAAACTTTTATTTTGTATGCGATTAATCACGATTAATCGTTTGACAGCCCTAGTTTTTTTTAGTACTTCAACTTAAACTAAATGAATTAAAAAATGATGCCTTGGCGACTAATTAAAATGAAAAAATATTTTATTTCATATATTTTATTTTAGTTAATATATATTTTATTTCAATTATGAAATGTTTTTAACAGTTTTAGTTACTTTAGTATTTCAATTTAAAGTAAGCAAAAAACAGAAACTAAAACAGCTTTTTTTAATATATTTAATTTCCTATTTTATTTCAATAACCTTTTTTATTTATTGTTTTATTTAACTATAATAATCCGGATGCCGGCCTACTCAAATGAAATCAATGTTTTGAAAGCACCACAGAGTCCCATTTCCTGTTGATAAATCGTTCAGTCCAAACATTTTCTCACAATCATTCATCCATCAGCAGCAGTTTCTCGCTCTCGTGTTTCTGTCTCAATGATGAAGTCAATTAACGAGTTCTCCTTCTGTCCGGGACAGAGCAGGTCAGACGACTGCCAGCGACAGACGCCCGCCCGTGTGTGTGTGTGTGTGTGTGTGTGTGTGTTTCTATTCACAACACAAGAGAAGAGCTCAAGCTGTTCACACACAAACACACTGAAACCAAACATTTCATCACATCGCCCGGTTTACGCCCGCGATTTCTATGTGAATATGTTAAATTGTAATTTATTTCTGTGATGCGCAGCTGAATTTTCAGCATCATTACTCCAGTCTTCAGTGTCACATGATCCTTCAGAAATCATTCTAATATGCTGATTTGCTGCTCAAGAAACATTTCTGATTATTATCATATGTTGAAAACAGACAACAAATTTTTGGAGAAACTGTCATACATTTTATTTTTCAGGATTCACAGATGAATGGAAACTTCAAAAGAGCAGCATTTGCTTTAAATAGAAATCTTTTGTAACATTATAAATACCTTAAGTGTCACTTAAAAAAAAAAAAAACACTATTTACATATTCACATATTTACATATTCACTATACTTTATATACTATTTTTTTTTTTCTTTTTCCCAATTGTAGTTTTTTTAATACAACTTAATAAAAGTTAGTAATTATGCCTTGGCACCTAACTAAAATAAATCACAGTATGTGTATTTCATTTCATACTTTATATTTTGTTTTGTTTTTTTATATTTTTGTATAAATAAATAAATATATTTACTTATTTCTACAAAAAATATTAAGTAAGGCATTTATTTAACTTTTTAATATAATCAATTACTGATTATTTAAATAATATTGCAATTATTTTAATAATTAAAGCTATTTATTACATTTAATAAATACATTATTTTAGCTTATATTGCACATAAAACTATCAGCCCAAATATATCAACATACAGGGGTGCACATAAACTTTTCAGCCTGGTTCTCATAGGAGAACCTGGAGATTTGGTCCTCACACTGCACATAGTGTGACCCAATAAATATAACTACAATAAATTAATAAATTAATAAATAAATAAATAATAGTGATAAAAACATTATTGCACTTATTGGTTTAGTTGTTTGAAATAAAAAAATAAAAATAAAAAATAATAATCAAGTGTGATGATACTATTATATTTTCAAACAAAAAGGAAGTATTAAATAAAACTATAATTATTTTATAGTAAACTTACAAAACATCAATATTTACTTTTTTTTCCTTTTTCTTCATTTATGCTTTAAATTTGAATAGAAATCTTCTACAGTATTACAGTTTGTCAATCTAAAATGGTAATTGCGCTGTCAACCATGAGCTATCTAAACTTATCTACACAGTGCATTTTTAATTTTGGTCGCATTTGCGCACCTGTGTACCACTTATGTGCACCTCTGTCAATATATATTGTGTCTAATACATCCGTTACCTGTGGTAAAATCACTATAACACACTCACTCATGTCTTCTGTTGTAATCTACCCATGATGCATCAGTGTGACCAGCAGTCCAAACATAACAGCTCCTCAACATGAAGAGGTTTTAGTGTGAGTGAGTGAGCAAGTCAGAGAGAGTGTGTGTGTTCACAGGTGATAAGAGTCTGTCTCAAGAGTCTTTCTGTCTTCCTCTCATCAGGTTCAAGTCTGATACGTGTCTGTAAAGGTCAAAGCGTCTAAAGTCACGCATGCTAAAGGTCAATATACAGATCGGGAATGAATGAAATGCGGATGATAACAGAACCTGCAGCTCATCCCGGAGTAAATGCATCAGATTCACGTGTGTTTATGAAGGTTAGTCTGAATCAGACAAACGACACCCGTCAATCAAATCACATGTGAGATCTGGATCTGAACCTGATACTCCTGCAGACTGAGTTCATACTTTCACCAATTAATTAAACACAGTGCATTAATTTGCACTAATCTGCATCCATTTCCAGAAAATAAATCTATACATTAGATAAAGCCAGGATCACAATTTTTTTTTATTTTGTTGACATATGAGAGATAAAGGTTTTTACAGAGGGGATTTTGGATTGCTCTTGTTTATCACTCCATAAAACAGAAAATACCGTCAACAGAAAGAAGAAGAAGAAAAAAAAAAGTCACCATGTTTTAGGAATAAAATGTAGTATAAATCAATGTGAATGATATATGAACAAACCCCTCAGTAAAAACTTTCAGAATATAGAGAAGAATAAAACTCTAAGTTTCGGTGTATGTAAGTGCTGCTGAAGTGGAGAAAAAACTCATTTTGAGAAAACAGCCTTTAAAGGTACATAACGTAATTTGAAAAGTGCAATAATAAAATCAGTGTGGATGACATAAACAATCCTATAAAATCCTTCACAATACAGAGAGGAATAAACTTCTAAGTTTTGGTTAATGTAAGTGCTTCTGAAGTGGAGAAACAAACTAATTTTGGGAAAACGGCCTTTAAAAAAAATGTGTTATAAGGTAAAACTACTGACACAAATATATAAAGTGAAATAATAAAATCAATGTGAATGATATATAAACAAACCCCTCAGTAAAAACTTTCAGAACACAGAGAAGAATAAAACTCCAAGTTTTGGTGTGTGCATGTGCTGCTGAAGTGGAGAAAAAACTCATTTTGAGAAAACAAGCCTTGAAAGTAACGTAATGTAATTTAAAATCTACAGACACACAAAAAAGTGCAATAATAAAATTAGTGTGAATGATATAAACAAACCCCTCTATAAAAACCTTCAGAATACAGAGAGGAATAAACCTCTAAGTTTTGGTGTGTGCATGTGCTGCTAAAGTGGAGAAACAAACTTTTAAAAATTTGGCTTGGAATTAAAATCTACAGACGGAAAGTGATAAAGTGTCATAAAATAAAGACATAAATGTGTATTTTGGAAGTTTGCTTCACACTAGTCTAAATAAAGACATGCTATGGAAGCAAAATAAAGTAACAAACCAACCAACCATCACAAAACTGGTCAACGCAGCAACAAACATTGGTTTTGTTTGTAATGTCTCACCTTAAGATAATGAATTATTGCAGTCAAACAACATGATGTATAACCGTTTGTACTATCAGCATAACGTCTCATTCACTTCTCATTTTATGTTATCTACTAATCAAGAATGAGTTTGTATGTTGCTAGCAACACCTACGTCATAGGTTTAAACCCTAGAAAATGATATACAGATTTAACATTGTCATATTACAGTACATCATTTTAAATATTCAGCTCTTTCAATCCAACAGTCAAAATATTTGATGGATTGATGCAGAAGCTGAAAATCTGTGAATGGCAGATTGATGTCTATTTGTGATGCGGCATTTCAGCCAGCACACTCACACACGTTCACACATGCATTATTAATGGATGTGTGATTATGTAACGGTGCCGTGATTCTTCAGTCTTAGGGATCTGTAAATATTCCCTTTTCATATTCCTGCTCGGAATGAGCTGGAAAAATGATGGAGTCAGCAGCCAGAGGCTCATTCCCGCTGAACCCCAACACATCCACTCACGTCACTAGATTTACATGAGAGCGACGGCCTGCATAGGCCCCTATGAATCCTGCTTTATTTTTTCACAAATTCTTTTTATTTCATCCCAAATTCTGTGTCTCTGGTTTTAATTTTAAGTTTTAATGGTTTCATTAAATTTTAATAATCAAAATAGATGTCAAGTCAACTGAATTCATACAATTTCATTATTTTTTTTTAACAATCATAGTCTCATGAAACTACTTATTTTATTACTTTTCCATGAAATTAATTTTAATTTAGTTTTAATTTTTCTGGATTCTGTCTTTTATAATTAAATACCAATTTAATACCATTTTTATGTTCACATTTACATTCACAATATTAAAAGATTTACAATATTAAAATTTAATAGTTTTAATATTTAAAGGCACTAGTCCATTTTGCAGTTTGATTTATTACACTGCACTAATTTTGATATTACTCATTCAAAATATACAAAATCACGTAAAATTTCACATTATACTTTCAATTTTATTTTTATGGCTAGATTCCGTCCGCATTTTTAATGCCAAATCAATTGAATTCATTCAACTTTAACAATCTAACAATTTATTAAAACTTTAACAATAAGTATTAATGGTGTTTTTCAGAAACTCTATGATTTCTGTTTTAATTTGACTGAATTCTGTGTTTTATTATATTATTTATTATTATCAAAAAAAGGCAGTAATCAAATTAACACACAAAACTTGAATTATTTTTTAAATTTAATGAAATTTCAAATTTAAATTTGTTTCTTTCATTTTTTTGGCTAACAAAGTGCTGCACAACAAAGTAAACAAAGTGGTGTTTAAATAATAATAATAATAATAATAATAATAATAATAAAAAAAAGTGTTATATTCTTTAAAACTGTTTCATCACTCCGAGAAGTACATTTTACTCACAATTTCTTCAAGTTAAACCAAACGTTTATTTTGGTGTGTTGTAGTGAAGATCTTTGAGTTCCTGTGTGTATCTGATGATAGTTTTCTCAAATTAAATGGTGTGACACTGGTGAAATGACTAAACAGTCTGTGCTTTTATATTCACAAACGCTAGTCCATAGCAAATCATATTTATCCAAATTTTGCCAATTTCCACGTTACACAATGATTCCAGTTTTATGACTGTATTCCATGCTTTCCGTGTCACAAAGACAGCCGCACATGGAAAAAACACAATTGATGAGACAAACGACACCTGGAAATTGATGAGAAAGAGGAATAAAACACACTCTTATTCCCTCTTTTAAAAATGTACAGCTCTCCATCTCTCACAACAACGTCTGTTTCCAAACAGGTTTCCCAATTCTTCCTTACAATTCGAAGGAAAGAGACTCAGAAAAACAATCAGGAGCCAGAATTCCTCCATCCTGCAGGATTCAGAGGAGCAGGGAACCTCTCTCTCTCTCTCTCTCTCTCTCTCTATGTTTCTGCAGGTAATCTCTCGGCTGCGGACACCAGATCAATCAAACGGCTCATTTTTCTCGTCTTTTGTTCCCGGTTCCAGCTGTGAGGTTTGAGGACCATCAGTCAGCGAGAGGCGGCCGGACAGAGAGATGGATTGGGACATTTGTAGCGTCCAGTCCGGTGAGGAGGGGGTCACACGGGTCCCGGGGCCTCAGGCCGTTCCTCACACACGCACACACTCATCCCAGCAGTGATGAAACTCATTTATCAAACACACACACACACACACACACACACACGTACACCTGTCCAATTCACACGTTCAGAAACACACACACATTTTATGGAGTCACTATTTTTATGGAGTCCAAGCTCTTAAACCAGTCTCTAGGTGGCGCTCTTCATTACATGCACTGCAAAATACACTGAACTCCTCTTTAACCTCAAGTCTCTGGAGACATCAGCCTGGTATTATGATGCTTATAGACCATCAGCAGACAATTAAATAGCCCAGCGTACACACACAAACACCAGCGCGGATGGAAATGTCACTTCCTGTGCAGCGATGTGTTCCACACGCATCTGTAGAAAGACTAATTAGCACAGAGAACGACACACACCGCTGAGTTCGACTCTCACGGCTCACGGGTGACTCTCACCAGCGGCGCTCAACACACAACAACAAAAACACTGAATAATATTCCAGAATTCACTTCATTGTCTATTTATGTACTCTGTGTATTTGCCCAGACTCATCCTTATTTATTTTCCATATTTACCTAGCACAACAGAACTCTTACTAAAAGAACTACTATGGTGGTACCATGGTACAGTGGTGGTTTTATCATGGTACTTTGATATATTCAATGCTAAATGATTACATACAACATGGTATTTAAATGGTACACCAAAGAACACTGTGAAACTACCACGGTACATGTCTGAACACTATGGTATTATTTTAAAACACACTAAGTACCCTGATCAAAAATGAATGGTATTATGATGAAAAACCATTGTAAAACCAAGGTGCATGGAATTGAAACATGAAAGCTATGGAATTATGTGGAAAAATTACCTGGTATTATGATTTAAAAAAAAAAAACATTGCATTTGTCCAAAAACTACAGCACTGTGTGCAAAAGCATAGTATTATGATGAAAAACCTTTGTAAAACCATGGTACATGTCCAAAATGATGGCATTATGTGAAAATCATGGTGTTATGATGAAACAACATTGTATTTTTCCAAAACTATTTGTATTATTTGGAAAAAATACATGGTATTGTGATTAAAAATCACTGTAAAACCATGGTACATGTCCCAAAACTTTAGTATTACGCAAAAAACATGGTATTATGATGAAAAATCCATTGCGAAATCATGGTATTTTTACAAAAACATGGGCATTATGCGAAAAATATGGTATTATGCATAAAAACCATGGTACATGTCCAAAAACTACACTATTGTGTGCAAAAGCATGGTATTATGATGAAAAACCTTTGTAAAACCATGGTACTTGTCCAATAACTATGGCATTATGTGAAAAACATAGTATTATGATGAAAAATATATTGAGAAATCATGGCATTTCTCCAAAAACTATGGTGAATAAAAAAAAAGGGTACCATGATGAAAAATCTTTGCAAACCATGGTACTTGTCTAAAAACTATGGCATTATGTGAAATACCTGGTATTATAATGAAAAACCAATGTAAAACCATGGTATTTGTCCAAAAACTATAGTATTGTGTAAAAAACATGGTATTATGATGAAAAACCTTTGTAAAACCATGGTGCATCTCCAAAAGCTATGGAATTATGTGGAAAAAATAGCTGGTATTATGATAAAAAAAAAAAGACATTGTAAAACCATGGTATTTGTTCAAAAACTACAGTATTATGTAAAAAACATGGCATTATGATGAAAAACCTTTGTAAAACCATGGTACTTGTCCAAAAACTATGGCAGTATGTGAAAAGAACGGTATTATGATGAAAACACATTGTATTTGTCCAAAAACTATTGTATTTTTTGGACAAAAAACATGGCATTATGATGAAAAACCTTTGTAAAACCATGGTACTTGTCCAAAAACTATGGCATTATGTGAAAAACATGGTATTATGACGAAAATCCATTGAGAAACCATGGTATTTGTCCAAAAACTATGGAATTACGTAGAAAAAATACCTGGTATTAGGATGAAAAACCATTGTAAAACCATAGTATTTGTGCAAAAACTATAGTATTTTGTCAAAAACATGGTATTATGACGAAAAACCTTTGTAAAACCATGGTGCATGTCCAAAAACGATGGAATTATGTGGAAAAATGATCTGGTATTATGATGAAAAACCATTGTAAAACCATGGTACTTGTCCAAAAACAATGGAATTTAGTTGAAAAATAGATGGTATTATGATTTAAAAAAACATTGTAAAACCATGGTATTTGTCCAAAAACTACAGTATTATGTAAAAAACATGGCATTATGATGAATAAACATTGTAATACCATGCTATTGTCCAAAAACTATTTGCATTATTTGGAAAAAAAAAACCATGGCACCTGTCCAAAAACTATGGTATTGTGTGAAAAACATGGTATTATGATGAAAAACCTTTGTAAAACCATGGTACATATCCAAAAACGATGGTATTATGTGAAAAACATAACATAATGAAAAAACATTGTAAAACCATGGTATTTCTCCAAAAACTTTGGTGTTATGTTAAAAAAAAAAAACATGGCATTATGTTGAAAAATTATTGTAAAACCATGGTACATGTCCACAAACTATGGCATTATTTGAAAAAGCACGGTATCATGATGAAAAACCATTGTAAAAGCATGGTATGTGTCTAATGTATCTATTGCACGGCAATCTTAGAATGCACTGCAACGTGGTTTATGAAGTAAAAAAATTTCAAGGAGGTCAATATCATTCCTGGAGTCTCTATCCGTTAACATTCCCATTCATCTCAATGGCAGATGTTCAGCTGCTGCAGGAGCTCCACAATTACATCATTAAGCCTTAAAGGAACAGTAGCAAAAATTACCATCAAGAACCAAAAAGACCTGGACCGGCCTCTATAA
The DNA here is from genome assembly GCA_036247105.1 of Cirrhinus mrigala. NCBI lineage: Eukaryota > Metazoa > Chordata > Actinopteri > Cypriniformes > Cyprinidae > Cirrhinus > Cirrhinus mrigala. The sequence goes on along the minus strand of CM070031.1, from coordinate 21,268,496 downwards.
AGTCTGAACGAAATCCTGCAAACTGCTCACAGAGCTCAGAGTGTCTGAAATGAAATGCACGAAGGAGAGACGAGCGACACACTGACACACTTTCAGCCGTGGGTGTGCGAACACGCTCGCGAACACCTCGTTTACACCATCTCACGCTCTCAAACGCCAAACATTCACTTACGCAATGGTGTCTGTCCTTTCACAGAAGACGAGAGCTTGTGTTCACAAATCTCTAAGATACACAACACTAAACACCAGATCTAAAGATCTCATATAAACAGCAGAGGACACAATACAAAGGAAAAACACGCAAGAAAATTAACCACATAAATAAAACCACAGCGGGAGAATCAACTCCAGAAACCACAAGAAATATTTGCAAACACGCTACAATTAATGTTGTTAACAGAAGTTCTCTGAGACAGCACATAATTGGTTGGGCTTCCAACAGAACCTCAAAACATGGAATATTTATATTTTATTACGGCCTGATTCTGTTCATTTAGTGGTTTTGTTGCTGCTTGAATGCCTAAACGTGATCTACAGAAACTCATCAGACCCACGTGATCTTCATCGGTCTGATTAAAACGATCCATCCGGAGGAGATTCGTCAAAATTCCTCGTTACAGAATAACGGCAGCAATTAACCGAGTGAATCTCCCGTCATACACACGGCGGAACATTTCACGTTTTATTAGGACCCAGAATCGTTTTCTGCGAGCGCTAATGAGACCACCGTGAACATGATGAGCGTTTGTGTGTGCGATACAGAGACCATTAAAGCCCTTCAGCATCATAAGAGTTAATGAAACACGCAGCAGAGAATCAATCAGCAGGAGAAGATCAGCACTGGATCAGCTGGAACATTACAGGATTTCTGCTCAGTGGGAATCAGCACTGATCATGTTTGGATGTGCTGTTGGTTATAAACTGATTGATTATGATCAGTAAGCCCCACAAGCACATCAGATCTCCAACAACATGGTACATGTCCCAAAACTGTGTTGTATTTAACTAGTACAACAAAACTCATTCTACAAGAACTACTATGGGGGTACCAGTACAGTATTCGTTTTACCATGGAACATGGATATTCAATAACAATGGCGCTAAATGATTACCATATACATGTACCATGGTATATAAATGGTGCTCTAAAGAATACTGTGGAACTACAGGGTACGTACCTGAAAACTATGGCATTAGGTCAAAAAGATATACTGTATTACTGTATGTTACATATCCAAAACCCCAAAATATCACTGCACATTTATAGTGTCCAAAACATCCCAACAAGTCCCAACAAGGTAAAACCATAGCACATGTCCAAAAATGATGGTATTAAATGAAAAAACATTGCAAAACCCTGATACATATCTAAAAACTATGGTATTATGTGAAAATGGTATGGTATTACCATGATAAACTATTGTAAAACTATAGCACATGTCCCAAAACAATGGTATTATGTCACAAATACATGGTATTACGATGAAAATCATTGTGAAACCATGGTACATGTACAGAAACTATGGCATTTTGGGAAAGAAAAAAAAAAACACAGAAAGCACCATGATCAAAAATACATGGTATTACCACAAAAAAACATTGCAAAACCATGGTAAATGTCCAAAAACTCTGGCGTTATGTGAAAAAAACATGGTATTACCATTACAAACTGTTCTAAAACTATGGGACATGTCCCAAAACTATGGTATTGTGTCACAAACACATGGTATTTTCATCAAAATCATTGTAAAACCATAGTACATGTACAAAAATACATGGTATTACCATAACAAATCATTGTAATCATGTCCCTATCCAAAAATTATGATATTATGTGAAAAATTAATGGTATTACCATGAAAAACTACTGTAAAACCATGGTATGTCCAAAAATACATGGTATTACCATAAAAAAATCATTGTAAAATCATGTACATATCCAAAAATGATGGTACTATGTGAAAAACGCATTGTATTACCATGGAAAAACCATTGTAAAACTATGATACACGTCCCTAAACAATGGTATTATGTCACAAAAACATGATATTACCATAAAAATCATTGTAAAATCACGATACATGTCCACTAATACATGGTATTACCATGAAAAGCCACTGTAAAACCATTGTACATGTCTAAAAACTATGGAACTATGTGGAAGATGGTACTATCATGAAAATCATTGTAAAACCATGATACATGTAGAAAATACATGGTATTACCATAAAAACATCATTGTAAAATCATGATACATATCCAAAAATTATGGTATTTTGTGAAAAATACATGGTATTACCATGAAAGGCCACTGTAAAACCATGGTGCATGCCTAAAACTGTGGTATTATACAAAAACCACTGTAAAACTCTGAAACGTCCAAAAACACTGGTATTACCATAAAAAGCCATTGTAAAACCATGGTACATGTCTAAAAACAATGGTACTAAGTGAAGAAAAAACATGGTACTGTCATGGAAAAAACATTGTAAAACTAAGGTATTATTTCACAAAAACTATGGTATTATGTAAAAAAAAACCCAGTGAACACCAAAAATATAGGGTACTGTCATAAAAAGCCATTGTAAAACCACAGTACATGTCCAAAAACCAATGCTACAGCCATTGTACAAATAAAAAATATGGTAGCCTACCTAAAAGCGAACATGGTATCACCATAGTACCAAGTCAAGAAACCACAGTACAGACACATGAGAAAGTCTCAGATCAGCAGCACAAGCCTTCTGAATCTCAGGTAAGTGAAGTGTGGCATGTCTCACCTGTGAGATCTCGTACAGTAGTTTGTAATGCTCCTCTCTCTTCTGTAAACTACACAGATTGCAGCCCATCCTCGTGCTCAGGGATACGGCAGCCGTCTCGCTCTCCCGCGGCGGCTCGCGGCTCTCCCTCCAGAACGGCACGCACACGCGCAGCGCCTCTCATCCAGCCGTGTGTCAGCCGCGCAGACCCGCATGCACAACCGCAGCCTCTGGCATCTGACAGCAGCGGCACGCTGGAGTGTGTGAGAGATCCGCTCGCTCGCTCTCTCTCTCTGACACACGGACACGCCCCCTTCAACGGCTCAACCTATGAATAATGATGAGAGAGGTGTGGCTACATTAGTGGGAGGAGTCAGTGGGCATCAGTGCTGAAACAATGAGGTTCTTTTGTGTCAGTAACACTGATGTCACACACACACACAGCCAGCGCTGGTCAGACTGCACATTAATGTGTGCGCTGTAGTGGAGATTTTAAGTGGTTTTTAGTCTTAAACTGTTATTACTGGTTGGGGAGACGCAGTTCACAGTGGAATTGATCAGATGCTTTTCAACATAAAATGCAAAAAGCAAAGTAGGTCACAAACCAACCAACCAATCCATAGAGACTTCACACACACACACACACGCACACACACACACATACATACATGAAACAACCTATGAAATATGAGTATTATCCATGCACATTTTAGCCAAAAGCAATAGCTGATCATAAATCTATACTGTTTGTAAAACAGGGATAAGCCGTACCAGCAAACTCAGACATTGTAATGTCCAGTAGGTAACCATGTACAAAAACTATAGTATTACGTGAAAAAAATAAAAATAAAATAAAATAAAACACAGTAAGTATCATGGCCAAAAATACATAGCATTACCACTGTAAAACCACGGTACAGGTATGCGTCTAAAAACTATGGTATTATGTGAAAAAAATAAATCAATAAAAAAAAAAAAAAACACACAGCACTATCAAAAATACAGGGTTTTACCATGAAAAAACAAACATTGTAAAACCAATGCCCAAGACAAATGACAAAAATACATGGTATCACCCTGAAAAACTATGGAAAATGTCCAAAAATTATGATATTACAGTGAAAAACCATTGTAAAATCACGGTAAAATGTCCAAAAACTATAGTATTATTGTGAAAAACCATTGTAAAACTATGGAAAATGGAAATGTATCATGAAAATTTATCATGAAAAAAACACTGTAAACCCATGGTAAATATCCAAAAACTATAATAATACTGTGAAACACCATAGTAAAACCATGGTAAATGTCCAAATACTATGGTATTACTGTGAAAAAACATTGTAAACCATGGTAAATGTCCAAATGCTATGTTATTACAGTGAAAAACCATTGTAAAACAATGGTAAATGTCCAAAAACTATGATATTGCTATGAAAAACCACTGTAAAATTATGGTAAATGTCCAAAAACTATGGTTTTACCGTGAAAAACCATTGTAAAAACTATGGTAAATGTCCAAAAATTTTTTTTTTTTGTAAAAGACATTTTTGTAAAAAACATTGTAAGTCCTGTTAAATATCCAAAAACTATTGTATTACCACGAAAAAACACTGTAAAACCATGGTAAATGTCCAAAAACTATGGTATTACTGTTAAAAACCATTGTAAATCACATTAAATGCCCAAAAACTATGGTATTATCATGAAAAAAATATTGTAAAACTGTTAAATGTCCAAACACTATGATAACACCATGAAAAACCATCGTAAACCATGGTAAATGTACAAAAACTATGATATTATCATGAAAAACTATTGCAAATATCTAAAAATGCATGGTATTACCATGAAAAACTATTGTAAACAATGGTAAAATTCCAAATACTATGGCATTACCATGAAAAAAAAACATTAAAAAAAACATGGTAAATATCCAAAATCTATGGTATTGCCAGGAAAAACCCTTGAAAAAAAAACTTGATAAGTGTCCAAAAACTACGGTACTACCATGTAAAACTATGGTATTGTGTGAAAAAAAACAGTTAGAATCAATACCAGAAATACACAAACACATACAAAATATGTTTATATGGAAAAAAAAAAGGCCTATAATAAAAAAAGACAAATATTTTAAAATGTGTGACACTTAGGCAAGATACTACTGGTTAATAACAGGGTATTAATGATAACTACTCAGTATCACTACACTTCACCAGTTAATTCACCACAGTACAGTAAGACAAATGTTTTGTATTGCAAGTTTTCTGAAAAGTTATGTTTAAATACTAAAATAATGTATTATCTAATTAAAAATACAGCAACATACATGCAATTCCAGAAAAGAAATTTGAACATTGGATAAAGCCAGGTTCACAATTTTCTTTTAACCTGTTGACATACAGGTGCATCTCAATAAATCAGAATGTCATGGAAAAGTTCATTTATTTCAGTAATTCAACTCAAACTGTGAAACTCGTGTATTAAATAAATTCAATGCACACAGACTGAAGTAGTTTAAGTCTTTGGTTAATTGTAATGATTTTGGCTTTATTTTATAATTTATTGAGATGCACCTGTATTAGAGGTAAAGACTTTTACTGAGGGGATTTTTGGTTTCTCCTTTTATCACTCTGTAAATCAAAAAATACTGTCAATAAAACATTTTCACCATGTTTTTAGGAATAAAATGTTATATAAACCAATGTGAATGTCACATGAACAAACCCATCAGTAAAAACCTTTCGAATATAGAGAGGAATAAAACTAAGTTTTGGTGTGTGTAAGCAGAAGTGGAGAAACACAATTTTTAAGATATGTATTGTAATTGAAATCTATAGACCCAAATAGATAAAGCGTCATAAAATAACACTTAAACGTGTATTTAAATGTGTTTCTTTACTTTAGCCTGAAAGAAGACATGTTATGGAAGTCTCAAAATTGACCAAACAATGCCTTAATGAAACATCCAAATGATGAGCTGAAGAACATCATCATGTCCATCACAGCAGGTGTGATTGTGTGGCTCTCACAATCAGCGAGACACACGACACACTGAGAAGAGATGCTACAGAATTAACCAACTGTAATTGTTCTGTAATTGGCCCTGGAGCTCACCATCACACACACACACACACACGACTGTTAAAGTAAGCGAGCTCTCATCAGCTGACGATCAGTCAATTCCCTTTGGGAGAAAATAATCGGATTTGCTGGATTTAATTTTACTCAGATGCCCTGGGGGCAAAACATGAGGCACAAAACCACACACCTACACACACAGTGTCACACAACACAGTGCCTTAAGACAAGAAATAACAGTTATAATAATTTTAATAATAATTAACCAATTTTAAATATGCTTCTTAAAGTGTGTTATGCAGTAAAACTGTAAAACATCACAAACTAGTAAAATACATAAATAAACAATAAGTAAACATACATATCACAAAGTGTTTTCAGATAAGATTTAAAAATAAGACATCACTTAGAAACATTTAGAAACGGGAATTAAAGTCAGTTTACTCATGTTAATATGAGACTCACTTACCAGCTCTGTCTGTGTAATGTTCAACTAGATGACAAATCTGTAACGTTCATTTGATATCTGTGAGAAGATGAGAAAGAGACGTGATGTGACGAAATCCACCCACCTATTTTGCTCACTTATGTGTACCACTGTAAAACTATGAAAAATGTCCAAAAAATAGGTATTATCCTAAAAAAAACCACTGTAAACCCATGGTAAATGTCCAAATACTATGGTATTACTTTGAAAAGCCATTGTAAATCTATGGTAATTGTCCAAATACTATGGTATTACAGTGAAAAACCATTGTAAAACCAAGGTAAATGTCCAAAAACTATGGTATTACTTTAAAAAACCATTGTAAAAACATGGTAAATGACCAAAAACTATGGTGTTACCACGAAAAGCCATTGTAAAGCCATGGTAAATGTCCAAAAACAATGGTATTACTTTGAAAAGCCACTGTAAAACCATGGTAAATGTTCAAAAACTATAGTATTACCCTGAAAAACCATTGCAAACCACGGTTAATGTCCAAATACTATAGTATTACTGTGAAAAACCATTGTAAAACCATGGTAAATGTCCAAAAATAAATATTACACCAAGTGACAAAATTGTATATGTGAATTTAAATAGCATTTTCTGCTGCTGAATTTATGTTACCATAAACAAGATAAAATAATAGATGCGCTGGTAAGCTTGTTTAAATCTCACCTGCTTGACGTGTGTGTTCGTCTGTCGGAGAGCGAGAATAAACCTGAACCCTAATGAGACCAACAACAGCAAACATCTGTAAAACAGCCACACATGATCATCTGTGACCTACAAACATCAGACGCTCCACAGGGTTCAACAGCTCCATCCGTCCCGCGTTACAGAAGAAACTTCAGAGGAGACGTACGCGTCAAACGCGTCTGACATCATGTATGTTTGCGACTGTGTCGGCGGCTTAGAATCGAGCGCATGTGGCGGGAAAACAGCAAACAGAAGCACTTTCAGAGTCTGAATATAGATGTGAGAGGAGACACAACATCTCAGCTCCGTTCACACAGCAGCAGGACGTCCGTCGGCTGAAGATGCTTGTTACAAAAGACATGAACAAATGGATTCTAGAACTGAAGTGACTCACAAATTCATTTCAAGAGTGAGTTCAGATGATCTGCGATGTATTGAAATACTAAGCTTAATACACACAATAACGTCTATCACTAATGTTAGTAAAAAAATCAATAAACATATTAAAAGTTAGATTAAAGCCAGGTAAATGTAATTAAATAAATTACATACCAAAAGACTCTTTTAAATGTGGACACCAGCATCTCAGCAGGTGGAAGTGAGGCATGTCCTCCAGACACGATCACCAAACTTACTCAGCAACGTCAGCAGATCTCCAGCGACATACAGTAGTAATCCATGATCAGATCCTGCAGAGCAGAAAAACAGACAACAATGAACCTCTGACAAACACCACATCACTGATTCATGAACACTCAACAAAACACACGACTCAACTGAATCATTCTCAGTGAATCAACTCAACACAGTTCACCTGTTCGGTGTTCATCTGCTCTTTTAACATTGACTATCACTCTGTTTAGACCAATACAATCACATACAACAATACTTATTACATTACATACTGATAAATGTATATATTTAAATATTTAAGATTGACTTTAATGGTATGAGGTGACTGGATGCTTTCAACTGATTTCCTATTGAACTGTCAACTGAATCGCAGTGCCCAAACTATTTCAAATATAGTGAATTAAACTACAAACTCCATCATAATGCACAATGTTTCCATCTAACATGTATTTTGAGCTTCAGCTCATCACATTAATGGAGTGTTTCACTAGTTAGCAGTAAACCGGTTAGCTTAACGTTACCTGTTCGTAGTTTTGTGTTGGATGTCTTCGACGTGGAAAGCCGTTAACATAATCTTCGGAATGAAAATATGGATATTTTATTTGTAAACATCATACTTTTTCGCTTATTTCAGTTAATCTCATAAAACAGTAGTAGTACTGACTGTATCGTGTAAACATGGCTGAAGACGCGGAAAGCGGATGAACAGACAAACAGATTCAATTGAGTGAGTCATTTACCCTGGAACTGCTCCGATTGATTCCAACTCAAATTCGAGACTTCGATCATTTCAAAAGAGCCATTCATTTAAGAATTTCGACATCGCTTGTAATGATTTTAAAAAGCACGAAGTGGTGGGCAAAACGGAGCTTTTCGAATCTCCGAATCAGTTAAACCATTGCATCGCAAATTGATTCACTGTTTCGAAGCGCTCCAATCGAATCGCGTATCGCGAATCATTTGATTTCGTTTCTTCGAAGCAGGTTCGCGAATCATTATTCAGATCGGCTCTTCGGATTGCGTATCGAGAATCGTTTGATTTAGATCGGAAATTTGAAAAAGGTTTGCGAATTTTTCCATTATTGACACACTATTGTCCTATTTAATACTGTAAAGTTGCTTTGACACAACCTGTTTCGTTAAAAATCGCTGTATAAATAAACGTGACTGATTGATTGAGTCATTACAGATCGGCTCTTCGAATCGCGTTTCGCGAATCATTTGATTTTGATCGGAACTTCAGGTTCGCGAATCATTATTCAGATCGGCTCTTCGGATGGCGTATCGGGAATCATTTGATTTAGATCCGAACTTCAGGTTCGCGAATCATTATTCAGATCGGCTCTTCGGATGGCGTATCGGGAATCATTTGATTTAGATCCGAACTTCAGGTTCGCGAATCATTATTCAGATCGGCTCTTCGGATTGCTTTTTTTTTTTTTTTTTTTTTTTTTTTTAATTAAACATTACAGATATCCATAACATCAAGACAGTACAATTACAGACAAAATAAAATTAAGAAAAACATACCAAAAAAAAAAAAAAAAAAAAAAAAAAACAACAACATGAATATACAGACTTGTTGCCAGGGTAACAAACAAAGAAAAAAAAAACGGAGTAATAATGTAATAAATGTAATAAAATTACATCTTAAGATGGCACAAAGGATGAATACAGAGATACAGTTTTCATAGCTTTCAAATTAGCAGAACTTTGGATAGTTTGCACATACTTATCCAAGTCCACTTTGAACAAGGAAAAAAGAGGTTTAGAGCCAGTAAACTTTTGTTTATGAATGTGAAATTTAGCTAACAGAAAACACAAATTAATTATGTAATATTTTCCTGTATTCTCCTTAGAATATTCAAATAATCCAAACAAAGCATCTTTAAAACAAAATGAGAAGTCACTTACAAAATAAGATTGGATAAACACCAAAAAATCAGACCAAAATTTCTCTGTGTGGGTGCATTGCCAAAACAAATGAATGAAATCTTCTTCAGAAGAATGACAAAAACTGCGGTTCACTTCAATGTCAGGCTTATATTTCCTAAGAAAGACTTTAGTCGGGTAACATTTGTGAATCAGTTTAAATGTCAGTTCTTTTACTTTATTGGTAAGCAGATACTTATGAGGCAAGGTCCATACCTTCTCCCAAGGTATATTCTCCACAATATTATTCCAATGTGGTATTACGTAGGGAATTGTTGTTATCTCCGCCTGGAAGAGAGCTCTGAATTTATAGTTATTTTTCTGACGATCTGCAGAAAAGCAAACACCTCCAATCATTGTGTCAGTTAAATTCAGAGAGTAAGAACACGGCCATGGAAATGTAGTACCTTGCAACAGAAAAGACACACCAGAAGGAATGGCATTGAAAACAATTGCATATTCATCAGCAGATACAGGAATATTATATTTCTGTAAAAAATCTGAATAATTATAAAGTCTGCCTTGTGAGTTAAAAAGCTGTCCAACTAAAAGAAGGTTGTTTTCAAACCAATCCTTGAAGAAAAGTGATTTATTCTTGTAAAGAATATCCTTATTGTTCCACAAGTAGTATTTGTGTGGAGAGAAGTTGTGTTTGTATATGAGGGACCAGGCCAAGAGCATCTGCTTGTGGAAATTAGAAAGTTTGATAGGGATTTTTGAGACATTATAATTACAGAGTAAAAGAAAATTCAGGCCACCAACTTTAGAGAAAATATAATTGGGGATAATATTCCAAAGGGAAGAGGGATTTTTAAGGAAATACTTGAGCCAGTTAATTTTAAGGTAAGATGTTTGAGATGTTCATGTTTAAGGTAGCAAAATCTAAAAAATCCAGTCCCCCTTGTTTTACTGGATTCATTATTACTGATTTCCTGATATAATGAGTTTTATTTTTCCAAACAAAGTTGTTTAACATGCTGTCAACTTTTTTTAATGTTCCTTTATCAACCTCCAAGGAAAGAGCAGCATAAGTCAGTCGAGACAATCCTTCAGCTTTAGACAGTAAAATTCTTCCTCTTATTGATAAATCTCTCTGCAGCCACATATTGAGTTTTCTTTGTGTTTTCACTATTAAAGGGTCAAAATTTAGTTTACATCTTGTTTTTTGGTCTTTATTAATGACAATACCCAAGTATGTAACTTGATTTTTCACAGGGATGTTGCATATAGAGGGAATTTCACAGCGTTTAATTGACATTAACTCACATTTGTTGATGTTTAGACAGAGACCCGAAGCTCTGGAAAAGGACTCGATCAATTGCAAAGCTACAGGGATTTGGGAAGCGTCATTCAGAAACAGAGTAGTGTCGTCAGCCAGCTGGCTAATTAGAATTTGTCTATCGTCAATTGAAATACCTTGTAAGTTATTATTGGAAATATGCAGGGCTAAAAATTGAGAGGCAAGTAAGAATAAATATGGAGATACAGGACAGCCTTGTCTTGGCTCTTCGGATTGCGTGTGTCGAATAATTTGATTTAGATCCGAACTTCAGGTTCGCGAATCATTATTCAGATCGGCTCTTCGGATGGCGTATCGGGAATCATTTGATTTAGATCCGAACTTCTGGTTCGCAAATCATTATTCAGATCGGCTCTGATTACATTTCGCGAATCATTTGATTTATACCCGGACTTCGGAGCGTTTTCCGAATCTTTTTTTTTCTACTTTTTTTTTTTTTTTTTATCAAACTGTACAAAGCATCAAACCATTAAGGCAGTAAAAAAGAAAGTCAGGAATTTACACCTTACTATGACACACAGGACAAATATAGAGACAGGCCTACAGTTTTCACTGCCACATACATGCATTTGCACTGCACTTGCCTAAATAATGATTAATGTTTTAATGTTTTATATATAAAAACGATGATAATAGAAATAAATAGATACTTATAAATATAAAATACTACCAGGTGGTGGCAAGCCACTATGAGTACACCAGAAGTGACGTCAGTTCCATCGTCCTGAAGTCAGTGGGTTTTCTGAATGTTTTTGTTTCAGTGTCTTCAGTTCAAAGATCTGTTTTATTCTAGGCTATATGACATAAAAACATAATCAATATCCATTATTAATGGTGACCATTTACTTTCTTCTGGCAATTGTATTTATGCTTCAAATGTATACAAGCTGTATTCATACGTTGAGATCATCATGATTAACAAAACGTGTAAATATCATAAGCATTTGTTGGTCACAGAGCTTATTTTCTTTAATAATACATAAGTCAATGAAAAATCCTATTGGGTTTTTAATGAGAGAACCAGAGTAATGGGAACTTGTTGGCCTACAAAAACACATCATCACTCCTGCAGTCTAAGTGCAATTGGAAGGTGGACCAAAAGTGAATGTGTGTAAGTGGATCCAGCCGTCAATCCCCGAAAATGGAGCTGTTAGGTAAAAACAAACTCACAGACGTGTGTGTTTTCAGGTTTTAACCGAGATGAAAATTGAGAGTTAATCAATCAATCACTCAGAAAAGACTCGAGCAACAAGACACACTTTATCACCTGCTGTTTAGCATCACGCCAGACTCAGAATCAGACCAGCGGGTGACAAACACACACACACACACACACACACACACACAGAGTGCGGATGGCTTTACTGCTGTGGGCGCTAATGGCTAATAGCGAACAGTGCTCGATGAATCAACCTCTGACTGAGTCTCACCAAGCGACACAAATTACCCACAAACCCACTGAGACAGACGGGGAATGTTTTCCAGTTTATCTGGTTTAATTAAACCGCTGCCCGTGTGCGCGCTAACGTCTGGAGGAAACAGACCTGCATCTCCATGTTCAGCCCGAGGGGTTTGTGCTTCCTAATGGGCTGTTTGGGTCGGACGGTCAGCGCTTTCACCATCCCACACATTCACTTACAGCTGCAGGAAACAGATAGTCAGACTATAAGCAGGTTTAGTTTGATAACAGCCTCTCTGACCAATCCAGCTTAAGTTGGTCCTTATCTGGCTGACCAGCAGTAATGTTCCTAAAACCAGCCAGTTTGGAGCAGCTACAATACTATCAACCATAATATTTGACACACGCATTTCTAAGGCCTCTAAATGATCAGTATGATCAAACATGTACTGTTAAACCCGTCACACTTAATCTATGCCGTGCCTTTTGTCATCCGATGGATAGTTTTAAATCAAATCTTGACTGATTATTATCAAGTAAACATCAGAATAACTGTATTTATAGATGAACACTTACTGGACTGAAGCGGCTCGGCTTGATTCTCCATGAATCATTTTTAGACTCAAATCTGATCATTTGTTTCCAGACGCTTTACTTTCACTGTTCCTCAGTTGGAGGAATGATCTTTCCAAGCCTCCAAAACATCTCACACTTTTGAGGAACATTTTTTTTTTTTTTTGTTCATCTCTCAATCATTATTGGATTGCACTGCATTATATGTTTGGATCATTTCAATCTCATCTTATTATGACACATTTTTAGAGTGAACTCTGATATTTAGATCATTTTATGTCAGTACAAAGATGTTACAAAGATCTCATTGATTTACATTAAAAGCATTGGAATTTGGTCACAGAAATTTGCTCAGTTTGAGTCTCTGAGTAAAATTAAGCATTTTTTTTTTTCCTGGCTATACACTGTAAAAAAACAATTTGTTGAGTCAACTTAAAATAATTTGTAACCTGGCTGCCTTAAAATTTTAAATTCAGTCAACTCAAAAAAAGTTTATTCAACTTGAAATGTTAAATTATTGAATTGAGTTGAATCAACTTAAAATTTTAAGGCAGCTGGGTTACTTACTGTTGTTACTTAGTACAACTTAACATTTCAAGTTGACTAAACTTATTTTAGTTGACTGAACTGCAGCAGGGTAACAAATTAATTTAAGCTGACTCAACAAATTGTGTTTTTTATTTTTTACAGTGCATGAGCAATAAATGCCTGATGGATCAAAATATGATACTCAGTAAAACACATATGCAAACTTTTTAACATTTAATAAACTATTCCATTTTGAAAAATAAACATTGAAAATAATCTGAATTACACTCTTAAAAATAAAGGTGCTTCACAATGCCATAGAAGATCCTTTATTGTCTAAATGGTTCAATAAAAAAAACCTTTAACATCTGAAGAACATTTCTGTTTCACAAAAGGTTCTTTGTGACGAAAGAAGGTTCTTCAGATTATAAAAAGGTCAGAAAGAGATGGTTCATTAAAGGAGGACTCCACTTCCAGCACAACAATTCACAAATAATTTACTCACCCCCTTGTCATCCAAGATGTTCATGTCTTTCTGTCTTCAGTCGTGAAAAAAATTATGATTTTTGAGGAAAACATTTCAGGATTTTTCTCTATATAATGGACTGATATGGTGCCCTGATTTTGAACTTCCAAAATGTAGTTTAAATGCAGCTTCAAAGGCTCTAAATGATTCCAGCCGAGGAAGAAGGGTCTTATCTAGCGAAACCATCGGTCATTTTTTTCGAAAAATATAAATTTGTATACTTTTTAAGCACAAAAGCTTGTGTAGCACAGGCTCTGGGATGCACGTCCACGACACTATGAATTAGTGATGGGCCGTTCTTGAACGAATCTTTAATGTGACTTGGGACGAACGAGTCGTCTCGGGGAGTGATTCATTCAGTCGCGCATGCACAGCATCTTATTAGGTTCTGTACTGAAATTAGTTCACCTGTTTCGAGTCTTTGGGTTTTTTGAGTCGTTCGTTCATCTTATGGGTCTGTCACGTGATGAACGAACGACTCAAACCTGAAAACTTGTCAGATAAGAGGTGAGGTGAGTGAATCATAGACTAGAGATCCAGGTAAACATTGAATTCATCTTTTCTGTTTCTTATAGCATTATAGTTTTGTCTTGTTTGTAGTGTGATCAACGTTTGTGTAAGCAGTAGATGTGTTAGGGAAGAAACACGTAACATTTCAATTATGTTTTGCTAAAATGAACAAAATGATTCGAAAAAAGATTCGTTCATTTTGCTGAACGAGACTCAAAGGTCCGAGTCGATAAAATGATCCGAACTCCCCATCACTACTACGAATCACACCTAAGTTCATCGTCTGTGTAGAGCATGTCGAAAAACTCCATCTTATTTTCTCCTACAACTTCAGAATCGTCCGACATCGTTGTACCTTTTTGTTTGTAAACAGCGTTTGACTTACTGGCACTTTCTTAGTCTTTGCACATTCGCTTCGTAAACACGTTCCGTGTGACCTTTCGACGTGATTCAATAGTACGTAGCGTCATGGACACGCATCCCAGAGCCTGTGCTACACCAGCTTTTGTGCTTAAAAAGTATACACATTTATATTTTTCGAAAAAAAATGAGCGGTCGTTTCACTAGATAAGACCCTTCTTCCTCATCTGGGGTCGTTTAGAGCCTTTGAAGCTGCATTTAAACTACATTTTGGAAGTTCAGAATAGGGGCACCAATGAAGTCCATTATATGGAGAAAAATCCTGAAATGTTTTCCTCAAAAACCATAATTTCTTTATGACTGAAGACAGAAAAACATGAACATCTTGGATGACAAGGGGGTGAGTACATCATTTGTAAATTGTTGTGCTGTAAGTGGAATCTCCTTTAAAGAACCTTTGACTGACTGGTTCTTTGTGGAACCAAAAAAAATGGTTCTTCTATGGCATCGCTGTGAAGAACCTTTTAAAGCATTTTTATTTTTAAGAGTGTAGACAAAAACATAATCATCTTTAGGATTTACACAGTAAATGAACTGCAGTTTTCTGTCGTGGCTCATGATTTTGGTGTGCTCTTTGTTTTACAGTTAAACTTGTGACTTTTGTCCCTGTTTAATACAATATTAGGAAAGTTTCTTGCACACACTGTGCGGTTTAGATTCAAAGGAATGGCGAAGGGGAACATGAATAAATAAACCCCTCTGAGCCGCACGTCGCTCCCGAGACTGAAGTTCCTCAAAAGTTCACCGTTTCAAAATATTTGCAGTGCAACGATTTCATTTGAGATGTTCCATCACCCGCAGAGACACGTACGAGAACATGAATTATTCAGGACTAAACAAAAACAAAGTATAATATGAGATGTGAACGTGAAGATGCTAATGAAGAGAACACACTGAATGTGCTGTTTATGTACATTCAGTGTTTAAAAGTGTATAATCAGGCTATTCAGAGAGACAGAAAACATGCTGGGATTATCCTGCTAAAATATTGGATAAGATGGTCTGGTTTGATGGTTTTAGAGTTATTTTGGGGAACAGCTAAACTGTTATTCATATTTATAAGAAATAAAGATATTTTACCGTCTTTCCTAAAACAATTTTTTAAAAAGTCACCCCAAAATGAAAATTATTGACATATCTTTATCTCAAATCTGTGTTCTGTTTTCTTTTTTTCCCTGGTATTAAAAAAGGAGGAGATGCTAACCGACATTGTTCATAGCTTAGACTACATTTAAAAGATATTTAGGTTTTAACATAAACTAATAAACTTAATGTGATGGATATTTGTCAGTCACACAGAAATGAAACAGGTCAAATTTCTGTGATAGTACTAATAAACCGAATGAGTTTTAAATACATAATAACCAAGTTTTTATATTTATCATCAATAAATCCAATTTGTTTCTCATACTTTAACCATACTTTAACTAAATAAACTGAATTATTTTCACAATAAATAGATTCATGCTTATTTTAATTAATTTGATATATATATTTGAAATATGATTATTTAAATACATTATGCAAATAGTTAATAATGAATTATCCCCTTATTTTCTGAGTGCAGAAATCTGAGCTGTTTCACTGTGAAAAACAAGTGCACTTCCATAATGTACTTAAGGTGCTCTATTTTCACACACCAATTTTGTACTTAATATACTAAAAATTATTCTTTAGTACTTCTTAAGATAATCTTAAGAGCATCTAAGTGTACTTAAAGATGCTATTTTGGGTCACCATGAATATGACCTAAAATGTGCTTTGAACATACTATCTCTGTACTTAAAACATGTATTTAGTTTGCACTTGTAATACACGTGAACCCATCTTTCATAGTACACTGTAAAAAACAATTGGTGAGTCAACTCAAAATAATTTGTAACCTAGCTGCCTTAAAATTTTAAGTTCAGTCAAATTAAAAAAAAGTTTATTCAACTTGAAATGTTAAATTATATTAAGTGACAACTTAGATATTTGAGTTGAATCAACTTAAAATTTTTAAGGCAGCTGGGTTACTTACCCATCTGTTAAGTTTAGAAAACACAAATATCTAAGTTGTTACTTAGTACAACTTAACATTTCAAGTTGACTAAACTTATTTTAGTTGACTGAACTTATAATTTTAAGGCAGCGGGTAACAAATTATTTTAAGCTGATCCAACAAATTGTGTTTTTTATTTTTTACAGTGTAGGTTCAAGTGTACTACAAGTGGTAACTAAATACATTTTTTAAAATACAGAATATAGTATAGTAAATTATGTTAAAAGCACATTTTAGTTCAAAGTGTCCCAACATAGCACATTTAAGTACACTTACAGTAGATGATCTTACAATTATCTTAAGAAGTACTAAAGAATAATTTTTAGTATATTAATTACAAAATTTGTGCGTGAAAATAGAACACTTTAAGTACGTTATGAAAGTGCTTTTTCTTTTTTTTTTCCGCCTGGGCATTTCTGTATGACGGACAAATATGAATCATATTAAGTTTATTCGTTTGTTTGTGTTAAAACTGATTAATTCAAATGGATGGAAATTTTAAATGCAATTCAGATACATAAATCTTAAATTTAGGCCTAATTGTTTTGGCACCAACTGATGTTGTGCACAAATCTACTTACACTCAAATGTCCCTCTGGTTCATATTCTACAGGACTTATGAATTTTAAACGTCATCATGAACTGTCCGACTGTTGAAGTGTGGCAATAAAGCCTCAGTTCTGTGAAGGAAAACACACAAAAAAGATTAAAACATTCACAGGAACATGGAGCTAATCTGCTTTTCCTCATCACACCGGTGCCAATGTGAACATGCATGAGCGGAAATTCATTTGACTGACCTCTGAGGTGAAACTTCACAAAGTCTCAAGTCATCAAAAAGCTGGACGTCTGTCAGAGAAACTCTTAAAAGATTCGGTTCAACTGTGAGCTGAAGAAACATGCTGATCCTGCTGGTTGGTTAAAAGATGAAGTGAAGGAGCTGAGGAGTTCAGTTCATATTCACACTCTCTTTATATGCTCATAAAGGAGTCGTTTGTCATACGTGCTGGTTAAGTGTTTAAGCTGAGGTGTGTGTTACGAATGATGAACTTCAGCTCATGACTCCTATCCTCCTCATGTCTTTTGAGTTGTCTGGCTTTTCATAACATGCCATTTCAGACTAAAGGAAAGAAAACATCCAAAATATACATTTAAGTATTTATTTTATTGCACTTAATCTTTTGCCTCGGTACATTCAATACCAATCCATATCTTTAAAAGTTTGTTTCTCCACTTGAGCAGCACTTAGACAGTCCAAAAATTGCATCTGTAGGTTTCAATTATAACAATTTTTTTAAAGGCCATTTTCTCAAAATGAGAATTTATTTTGAGAAAAATATTTTGAGAAAATGAAAAAAATAGTTTTATTCCTCTCTATATTCTGAAAGTTTTTACTGAAGGGTTTGTTCATATATCAGTTGCCTGGTTTTATTATTGCCCTTCATCTAATTGCGTCTATAGATTTCAATTAAATTAAAGACCGTTTTTTTAAAGAATGAGTTTGTTTCTCTACTTCAGCAGCACTTACAAACACCAAAACTTAGAGTTTTATTCTTCTCTATATTCTGAAAGTTTTTACTGAAGGGTTTGTTCATATATCAGTCGCCTGGTTTTATTATTGCCCTTCATCTAATTGCGTCTATAGATTTCAATTAAATTAAAGACCGTTTTCTCAAAAATGAGTTTGTTTCTCTACTTCAGCAGCACTTACAAACACCAAAACTTAGAGTTTTATTCCTCTCTATATTCTGAAAGTTTTTACTGAAGGGTTCGTTCATAAATCAGTCGCCTGGTTTTATTATTGCACTTCAACTAACTGCGTCTGTAGGTTTCAATTGCAACATATTTTTAAAGGCCATTTTCTCAAAATGAGTTTGTTTCTCTACTTCAGCAGCACTTACATACACCAAACTTAGAAGTTTTATTCTTCTCTGTATTCTGAAAGTTTTTACCGAAGGGTTTGTTCATTTATCAGTCGCCTGGTTTTATTATTGCATATTATCTATTTGCATCTATTTCAATTACATTATATATCTTTAAAGGCTGTTTTCTCAAAATTAGTTTGTTTCTCTATACTTCAGCAGCACTTACAAACCCCAAAAGTTAAAGTTTTATTCCTCTGAAAGTTTTTACTGAAGG
The DNA here is from genome assembly GCA_036247105.1 of Cirrhinus mrigala. Classification (NCBI taxonomy): domain Eukaryota; kingdom Metazoa; phylum Chordata; class Actinopteri; order Cypriniformes; family Cyprinidae; genus Cirrhinus; species Cirrhinus mrigala. The sequence goes on along the minus strand of CM070031.1, from coordinate 21,249,469 downwards.
GTTTGTTCATATATCATTCGCCTGGTTTTATTATTGCCCTTCATCTAATTGCGTCTATAGATTTCAATTAAATTAAAGACCGTTTTCTCAAAAATGAGTTTGTTTCTCTACTTCAGCAGCACTTACAAACACCAAAACTTAGAGTTTTATTCCTCTCTATATTCTGAAAGTTTTTACTGAAGGGTTTGTTCATATATCATTCACCTGGTTTTATTATTGCCCTTCATCTAATTGCGTCTATAGATTTCAATTACATTATACCTTTAAAGACTGTTTTCTCAAAATGAGTTTGTTTCTCCACTTCAGCAGCACACACACACACCAAAACTTTGTGTTTTAATCCTCTCTATATTCTGAAGGTTTTTACTGAGAGATTTCTTCATGTATCATTCACCTGGTTTTATTATTGCACTTCATCTAAATGCGTCTGTAGATTTCAATTACAACATATATTTTTTATATATATAAGGTTTTCTCAAAATGAGTTTGTTTCTCCACTTCAGCTGCACATACATACACCAAAACTTAGCAGTTTTATTCTTCTATATATTCTGAAAGTTTTTACTGAAGGGTTTGTTCACATTTCGCATTACATTATGTATCTATAAAGGCTGTTTTCTCAAAAATAAGTTTGTTTCTCCACTTCAGCAGCACTTACATGCACCAAACTTTAAAGTTTTATTCCTATCAATATTCTTGAGATTTTTACTGAGGGGTTTGTTCATATATCATTCACACTGATTTATATAACATTTCATCCTAAAAACATGTTGATTTTTTTTCTGGCTGTTGACAGTAAAAAACTTTGAAAATTTTGAAGCTGGATTTATCCAATGTTCAAATTTAGTTTCTGGTGATGTATGCATATAATGCTATTTTAATGCTTCGTTTGTGTATTTAAACATGGCATTTAAATTTTTTTTTTTTTTTTGCATGTTTTAATGTAATTAATCTACTGGATTTATAGTGATTTATATTAGTTAATTTTTTACAGTATTCACCTGGGGTGTTTTGCCTTAAACAACATTAATAATTCCATAATACAATTTTTGACATTTAAATCTGCAGTACAACAAATACCAACATGACAGATCTTCCTGTGCAGTGTAACTACTTACATTTACATATACATTCATGCATTTAGAGAATGCTTTTATCCGAAGTAATCTACGATCTGCTCTGTTTCTGATGAGGAATAACTCTCAGAAATGTTGTTTTCAGGCATGGAAAGTCAGAAAGTGAAAGCGCATGACCATGGGCTCGATGTCTCTGCTGATTGGTTTCAGCAGCAGGTGTGTTTCTTCTGACCTCCAGGGTGAAACAATTTTACAAGGCTGTTTTGTAGCCCAGCCGACAGGATTGACTCATAAAATTCTGTATGTTCACGGACGCCGTTCCATAAAATCCTGACACCTACATTTGTTTCTCAAACGACGTGCTTAGAACCGCACTTACGGCCGGCGGGGGAAAATGATCCTGCCCGACTTTCTTCTTGACACGACAAAGAAACTTTAAGATCTATGAGAAACGGTGAATTTCCTCAAATATGTCTAGACAAAATCACACCAGCATTCATCAGAAACTGTTTCTCCATTCGTATGAGATGATATTGACTGAGTGAGAGTTTAATTTCACTGTGCTACAAAACACACCGTTAGACATTCATCCATCCATACTGATGAGAGTCAACAAGAGACAACATTCACAGGCTATTATATTTCAACAATGCGATGCATTTTAGAGAAACAGGATATTAAATGAAAAATACTGCGAGCTGGACTTAATAAGATGGTAAAAAGATTAAAAATATTACATATTACATACATACATGTCAGAGAAGCAGACACTGATCATACATTTTTTTTTTTTTTTTGTAGTGAAACAAAATAAACAAATATATATATGTATATAAAAAACTTTTGTCTAGATGCCAAGGCAACATTTCTCATTTTTATATAGTGTAATGTGACTTACTAAAATATCTAAAACTGAAACAATCATTAATAAAAACTTCATATAGATAAATAAAAAAAAAACACACACACACACACACACAAAAACTGTCAACAAAAGCCATTAAATGACTCAAAATGTAATTATATTTTTACTTACTTATTTTAATTTTTCTTAAATTTACTTATTACTTAAATTTAAAAGAAAACTAAATTTTTTAAAATATTTTTAAAGCTGTAAATAAAATGAAGATTGTCGGAGAATGTTTTACAGAAAAAACAGTATATAGATATATTTTAAAAACACAAACACACAAAAACTATCAACAAAAGCCATTAAATGACTCAAAATGTATTTATATTTTTACTTAAATTTACTTATTTTTTATTTATGCTTAAATTTACTTATCACTGAAATTTAAATGAAAACAGACATTTTTAAAATATTTTTAAAGCTGTAAATAAAACAAAGATTGTTGGAGAATGTTTGACAAGAAAAACAGTATGTAGATGTATTAAAAAAATAAAAACAAAAAAATTATTAACAAAAACCATTAAATTACTCAAAATTAGATTTTATTTTTACTTAAATTTACTTTTTTTTACTTTTACTTAAATGTACTTATTACTTAAATTTAAATGAAAACAGAAATTTGTAAAATATTTTTAAGGCTGTAAATAAAACAAAGATTGTTGGAGAATGTATGACAAGAAAAACAGTATATAGATATATTTAAAAAACACAAACACAAAAACTATCAACAAAAGCCATTAAATGACTCAAAATGTATTTATATTTTTACTTAAATTTACTTATCTTTTATTTATGCTTAAATTTACTTATCACTGAAATTGAAATGAAAACAGACATTTTTAAAATATTTTTAAAGCTGTAAATAAAGAATGTTGGAGAATGTTTGACAAGAAAAACAGTATTTCCCTTTTCTACTTCAAAATTTCACATTTAATTCAATGTGTTAGGCTTTGTAATTATTTGTGAAATTTACTTGCAATTTCTGAGAAAAACACTTTTTTTGTTCGGCGTAACACTGGAATCTGTTCTGGTCTGTCACTGTGTTCACATCCAACTCTGAGCGATGAAAAATTAAAGAGGCCTCTCGGTTTCACTCAGATCTTCCTCAAAGCCGTTAAATCGTGCATGTAGGCGTTGAGCCGTAGTGTGTGATTCCTCTGGAGGACAGATGTGATCTTTTCTAAGAGCCGCTCATCTATAAAACAGCGTTACGTAACGTATTCCCCTCTAAAACTCATTTCCTCGTGTCGTCTGGGGTTTCGGCGTCACGCTCACGCGTCGTCCGACCCGTGCAGACAGAACGTCTCAGAGCACTTTAAAAAACTTCAGTCTGATTTACACACTTTCAGTGAAAACACCAAAATCAAACCTGCGTCTTCCGGGAAAAGAGCGTCGGATATTGCGAGCGTTTCCTCACAAACGGCTTCTGTGGGATTGGTTGCCGTGGAAACTCCTCTGTTTGATGATGCGGATGTCAAAGGACACTCACGAGACTCAAGACTTTACTGGAAGATCCGTCTGAGAGAAGAAACAGGAAATGAAGGGACAGGAAGTCAAGACATTTAAGAAATACATCATAACAAAATGAACAGTACATTTATATTTGATGCTAATAAAAGAAAGATGTGAGCAGGGTTTGACAAGTCACTTTCTCGCTCACCAAGCTAATTTGGCTACTAAATATTTAAGTTACTGCTCAATCAGGATGTCTATTAAAAATAAATTTATAGTTCAGATTTAAATATTTATTTATTCACAGTCAATCATGCCATAAAATATAATCCCATACTGACAAAATTACCCACAATATAATTTCAGGATGATTCCATTTTATACTGTGTTTTATCGTGTAAATAAATAAAAATAAAATAAAATAAAAAACTTAAAATAAAATAAAAATTAAAACAATTAAATATTTAATTTGAAAATTATTTTTAAAAATTATGATAAAAAAATTGTAAAGAAAATCATAAAAAATGAAAAATAAAATTAATTTTAGTTAACATTGCTCAATACATACACACATACTAAAAATAAAACTGAAAAAAAAACAAAGCAAAATAAAAATATTGAAGTAACTGAAATAACTGAGTTGAAGTACTAAAATTACAAAAAATAAAACATTAATTTTAAATTATAAAAACATTAAAAGAAGAAGAATAACAAAAGTAAAAAATATATAATAAAATATATAATAAAATGACTAAAACTTAAAATAAAAATTAAAAGGATCTAATATTTATATCTTAATTTATTTCAGCATCTTTTGAAAATTATTTTTTAAGTTTTTATAACAAAAAATTGTTTAAAAAATGAAAATTAAAATATTTTAACATTACTTAATACATATATACATACACAAATACATGTTATATATTTACTTATATATATATATATATATATATATATATATATATATATATATATATATATATATATATATATATATAATTTTAATAATTTAATTTAAATAAAAATATTTGTAATAATTATATTATTCTTTTATTATATATAAATATATTTAGAATATTTTAATAAAAACAAAAAAAATATTTATTAGTGTTTGGCAATTATATATAATTTGTGTTAAGTATTTGTATTATTATATATATATATATATATATATATATTTGCACGTATGTTACTGCACATATAACCAAATTGTGCACATTTTAAAACTGAATAAAATTCGATTAGACAAAAATAAATAAATAAAATGCAATGTTTTGTCAGTAAATGTCTGAAGTGTGTGTAGATGAAGACCTGCGTTTGGTTTGTGTCCTTCATTCGGTGATGCTGAGGAACGAGGGTTTTGGTGAAAGAGTCTCCGGCTCAAAGCGTTCATCAGATCCCAGCGTCGGGTCGCTTTATTCCCCCGTCAGCTCATGCTTATGAGAGCAGGAGAAACTATAATTCATCTCAGACGGGGTTAAAGTCCGTGAGAAACAGTCCCAGTCTACTGCGGATCTACAGATCTACAGCACAAACTCAGCAAATCACTCTATAGACACCAGCTTTCCAATGACTTGACTTTGCCCATTTATTTTATGCTTTCTGCATCGCTGGAGAGCAACAGCAAGGTCACGGGTTCGAGTCCCAGGCATGTATCTTGAATGCTTTGGATAAATTTAAATGCTTCTCAGACTAACTAAACTCTTTTAACAGGCCATAATATGTGTAAAATAATGTTTATTCTATCAGGAAGGGATTTGTTTATAAGAAAACATTAAAGAAATCATAATCACTGAACTTCCTGAACTTCACCACTGGATAAATGAAGATCTGAGCAGTTAGACAACCAATAGACATCCAGCAGTCTCAGCAGCAGCCAATCACAGTTCCAGGCTCAGTCATGAATATTTAAATGAGATGATTTATCAGTGGAAAGTTGAGCGGAGTTGTTAATGTTAACATTAAAAAAATAAATAAAAAAAAATATTCAAAAAAGAAGACTGACAAAAGCACATAAAATGACTACAAATTAAAATAAGATTAAAATGAAAGTGGCCTAATATTTATATCTTAATTTATTTCAGCTTCATTAGATTTTTTTTTGTTTGTTTTTTTGGTTTTTTTTTTCATTTTTACATAAAAATGAAAATTACAAGAAATTTTAGTCAACATTACTCAATGCATGCATACACACACATACATACATGTTATATATTTACTTAATATATAATAAAATAATTTTAATCATTTAATTTAAATAAATAAAAAGTATTATTAATAATAATAATAATATTATACTAAATTTAAACATATTTACATATGTATTTTTTATACTAACTGAAATGAAGTACTAAAATTACTAAAAATAAAACTGAAAACCCAAAGCAAAATAAAAATAAAGAAGAATGACAAAAGCACATAAAATGCCTAAAACTTAAAATAAAATTAAAATGATTTAATATTTACATATTTCAGCTTCTTTTGAAAATTATTTTTTAAGTTTTTTTTTTTTTTTGAAAAAATAAATTTTACTTCACATTACTCATTATGTACATATATTTACTTAATATATAATAAAATATTTTTTGTAATTTAATTTAAATAAATTAAAAGTATTATTATTATTATTAATAATATTAATTACTATTATTAATTATATTTACTTATGTATTTTTATACTAACTGAAAGTTGATTATTACATATATTTACTTATATTTCATGTATACAAAATATTACATAGCTATTGTATATAACGTAAACATTTAAAAAAAAAATTACAAAATAATTTTCAGTAGCTGAAATAAAGCTGAAATAAAATAAAATATAAATAGATGAAAACAAATAAAAAAAAATTAAACTTAAAAAATTAACTGAAATAACTTTGACATGAAGTACTAAAATTACTAAAAGCAAAACCCAAAAGCAAAGTAAAAATATTTAAAAAAAGAAGAATGTCAAAAGCACATAAATGACTAAAACTTAAAATAAAATCTAATATTTATATCTTAATTTATTGTAGCTTCATTTGAAAAAGATTTTTAAAGATTTTATTGCAAACAATGTAAATATATATATTAAAATGAAATTTAATAATAGTGACAAAAATGCATTCAAATGACTTAAACTAAAATAAAAATGAAAATTTTAAATTAATATTTAAAAAAGTATCTCATATTTCTCTTTTATTTCAGCTTCATTTGAAAATTATTCTTTTATAACAAAAATATTTTATATATTTATATATTTAATGAAAATTAATAATAATGACAAAAACACTTGAAAATGACTTAAACTAAAATTAAAATGTAAAATTAACATTTCCAAAAAAAAAGAATATGAATAATCTAAAATCTCATTAAAATTACTTATTAATATCTTAATTAATTTCAGCTTCATTTGTAAATTTTTTTAACAAAAAATATATTTTTTTAAATATATATATAAAAAATATATAAAATGAAAATAAACAATAATGACAAAAAACTCCTGAAAATGACAAAGTTAATATTTAAAAAAGTATATGAGTAATATAAAATCTCATATGAACATGAAATGTATCTCATATTTATATCTTAATTCATTTCAGCTTCATTTAAAAATTATTTTTAATTTTTTTTTTAACAAAATATTTTAAAAAATATATAAAACAAATATTGAAAATGGAAATGAATAATAATGACAAACATGAAAAGTAAAATACATTTTATCTAACATTACTCAGTACATACATACACACGTTATATTTACTTAATATATAATAAAATAATTTTAATAATTTAATTTAAATAAATAAAAAGTATTATTAATAATTATAATATTATTATACTATTATAAATATATTTACTTATATGTTTATGTATATAAAATATTGTATAGCTATTGAATGTATAACATAAACATTAAAAAAAAGATTCACAAATACTTTTCAGTAGCTGAAATAAAGCTGAAATAAAATAAAATATAAATAGATGAAAACAAATTAAAAAAATGAAACTTAAAAAGCAGAAATGTGAAACATTGCCTTGACAATGAACTGAAATAACTTCATGCCATGAAGTACTAAAATTACTAAGAAATAAAACAGAAAAAACCCCAAAGCAAAATAAAAATATTTAAAAAAGAAGAATGACTAAAGCGCATAAAATGACTAAAACTTAAAATCAAATTAAAATTAAAATCAAATTAAAATTAAAATATAATAATTATATCTATAAATAATTTATTATATATTTATTATACTTTAGTATAATTTATTTCAGCTTCATCCGAAAATTATTTTTTTTAATTAAAAAATTAAAAATTAATAGTAATGACCAAAAATGACTTAAACTAAAATTAATATTTAAAAAAAAAGAATATGAATAATATAAAATCTCATAAAAATGACTAAAATGACTCTTATTTTATTTCAGCTCATTTCAATTACTGAAACTTAAGTTTTTTAGGAATATAAATATTAGATGAAACAAATTAAAACCAAATAAAATATGTTTGATGAAGTGCTCAAGTACTAAAACTAAAACTGAAAAAAATTAAAGCTGTACACAAAAAGAATGAAAAATTGACAAAAGCACTTCGATAAAAAATAAAACAATATTAATATAATTATTTTATTTTATTTATTTATTTATTAAAAATTTAAATAAATATTTTAAAAGAAAATACTACAATAATATATAGATAATACTAAAATAAGACTTAAGTGGAGACACATTTAGCATGTTTTACTCACATGAGCATCTTTAAGGAGCTGTTTAATTTCAGACTGAGATGTGAGGAGACAGAAGAGCCATGAACTGATTTCAGGCCGATTCTTTGTGCTGGATAAAAGATGCCTGGAAACAAAGAGATGAGATTCCCATCATTAATCTGATCACAGCAGCACAATCTCCTCGATAACACACACGAAGAGAGGAATCACTCATATCTGGAGCACAAACACACAGAGCACCAGTACTAGTTATGACTGACAGCAAACACTACTTATGAGAGAGCATGACTGGAGAATAGCAGTTCATGGTCTTCATTCACACTCAGTGAGTCTGAAATGAGTTTGTTTTCTGCTCCTCCGTCGCTCATAAAGTCAAACACAGCTCCGCATCGCCGCCGGCCTCATCGTCCGAGACGCCTCGAGTCAAAGCTGAAATGAGACGCCGTTTACACGCTGATCTCTGGAGATACTGACGATGGAGATCAGACGCTCCTCAATGAATATGGGGAAAAACACGGCATTATCACACACACAGTGCGTCTAAGAACAATCCATGCAAATAAAGTCCACAAAAATATATATTTAATAAGCTACATGCTCTTCATTAGAGCGGCTCTTTAGATGCTTTTGTAGGAATTTGTTGCATTGTTTACATCATTTAAATTCTTTGGTTGTGCATGTTATATACGTTATATATTATATATGTTTATTATTATTATTATATGTTATATATGTGTTTTCAATGGAATCTGTGGAAAAATACGATTTTTAAAAATATATTTTTAGGGCTGACTTTAATCACATTCAGGTGAATGGACTTGTTTTATAACATTCACCAAATTTCATAATATTTCTATTTCATAATTGTACTTTTTAATGACTCTTCATAAATGTGATAAATTGTAATTATTTTAAATATTACAATATAATATTTTAATATTACATCATTAGATTAGATTATTATATAATTTCCACAGGGTTCAAACAATGTAAAATTAAATTCGAAGGACTTTCAAGGACTTTTCAAGCACTACTTTTTTTTTTTTTTTTTTTTTAAGGACTTCAATCAGAGATCTCACTTATCAATGTATTCCATTTCAAATTCTAAAAGAGAGAGAGCGAGAAATAGATAAATAAAGATATAGGCTACTAATAAAAAATGACAAAAATAAGGTGAAGCACATGCAAAGTATTACTACTAAAGTATACTACACTTTCACTATAGTAAAACCATGGTTAATTTTCTTAAGGGATTTATATTTGTGCATACTTTCTATCTTTTTTTCCCCTTGTTTTTGTTTTTATAACAGAACTATCTTAATGCTTTGATGTTTGATGTTTTCTACTGTTTAAGAGAAAAAAATCTGAAAAAAAGATTCACGAAATCAACCAAACCAAAGTCCCGATCTGAATCAAATGATTCGCGATCCACGCTACGAAGATCCGATCAAAAGCAAAAGATTCGTGAACCCGCTCTGAAGTTCTGATCAAAATTAAATGATTCGCGATCCATCATTTTCGATCAGGATTCGGAGTAGCCGACACATCGCGAATCATTTGATCTAGAACGTAACGGGTTCGTGAATCATTTCGCGAATTGAATGATTCTAATCAAATGATTCACGATAAGCAATTTGAAGTTCCGATCTGAAACAAAAAATTCGCGATTCGCGCTACGAAGATCCGATCAAAAGCAAAAGATTCGCGAACCCGCTCTGAAGTTCCGATCTAAACCAAATGATTCGCGATCCACTCTATAAAATCCCGATCTGAATAATGATTCGCGAACTATCATTTCCGATCAGGGATGGCGTAGATGGCGAATCATTTGACCTGCAACGTAACGGGATCGCGAATCATTCCGTGAATTGAATGATTCAAATCAAAAGATTTTTAATACGCGATTTGAAGTCCCGATGTGAAACGATCCGCGCTACTAAGATCGTAAGGCAAATGATTCACGATCCACTCTACAAAGTCCCGATCTGAATGATTCAAATCAAATTGAATGATTTAAATCAAATGAGTCTTGATACGCGATTTTAAGTCCTGATCTGAAACAAAAGATTCGATCCCGCACCAGAGTTCTGATGTAAACCAAACGATTCGCGATCCACTCTATAAAGTCCCGCGAACCATCATTTCAGATCAGGACTCGGAGCGCGGATCGCGAATCATTTGATTTAGATCGTAATGGGTTCGTGAATCATTTCGCGAATTGAATGATCCCCTGCGTCCCAATGTGCTTACTATCCACCCTATCTGCCCTAAATAGTATTGAAAATTTAGGACTAATAGTATGCACATTGGGATGCAGGCTCTGAAATCAAAGCGATATGCGATTTGAAGTCCCGAATTGATTCACGATTTGTGCTACGAAGATCCGATCCAAAGCAAAAGATTCACAAACCCGCTCCAAAGTTCCGATGTAAATCAAATGATTCCCGATCCACTCTATGAAGCCCCGATCTGAATAATGATTCGCGAACCATCAGATCAGGGGACGAATCATTTGACTTAGATCGGAACCGTGCGAATCGCGAATCATTTGATTTGAATCATTCAATTCGCAAAATGTTTCGATCTAAATCAAATGATTCGCGATACTCGATTTGAAGACCCGATCTGAAACAAATGATTCGCGATCCACGATCCGATTGGAGCGCTTCAAAACAGTGAATCATTTTGCGATGCAATGGTTTAACTGATTCGTAGTTTCGAAAAGCTCTGTTTCACCCATCACTACGTGCTTTTAAAGATACTGAAATTAAAAATGAATGGCTCTTTTAATTTGATCTGGTTTTTGCTAGTGAATCGCTTAAAATGAATCGAAGTCAGGAGTTTGAATCAATCGGAGCGGTTCCAGCGTAAATGACTCAATTGATTTGGTTCATCTGTTCCTGTTTTCGCATCTTCAGCCGTGTTTACACGACACGACTGGCTTTGCTACATTGTCTTCTGACATCAGCTGAAATAAGCGAAAAGGTAATTATGTTTTCTGAATTGGATATGTTCTTACTGACAAAATTAAACACTTATTTCATAGATACATTGTCTACCAATAATTCAAGTACCTCTTCATGAATATTGATATTTTTTAAGGGTTTTCCAGGCCTTAAATTTAAAAAAGTACTTTAAAATGTCAAATTCAAGTACTTTAAGCACCTTGTACGAACCCTATTATATCTATTATCATAAAATGTATCATATTAATTTACCCCAATATACCCATGTTATATTAGATTGTTGAATATGAAAACTCCTGTCATAGATCACTCCTTTATTAGGTTTGTTACACCTTTATTTGTTCTGAATTCATTACAGCAGAGGTTATTCCTCTTCCTTTTTTTTTTCTTTCCTCTTTTGCAAAAAATGAATAATTTCACACTCTCCAATAAATGTGTATTTTTGGTCTTTTTTTTACTTGACCTACAGCGTTCACACTCACTCTCTCTCTCTCTTCATATCTCCTCTGCTCACAGATTGCACCATAAAGCGTCGTTCGGACACGAGCGATCATAAACCCGTTCCTCCTTCCCGCCCGTTTCCATGTCAACCCTTTGGCCTGCTCTAGATTTAGTGCTGCTCATTTTGCCGGCTAATTGCGAGCGCGGAGCGGCCGGGGTCAGAGGTCACGCGTGCAGCGGCGGGGTCTCTGTGAAACGCAGCTAATCGTTCATAAAATGTGTCAACATCCAGATATAGCGCACAGCGGCGGCGATACGGAGGTCACCTCTGCAGCCGGACACGGGGCTGATGGGAAATCACACGCGGCCTGTTTACGGCCCAATATCGCCCGGGTCGCACTGAGAAATGCTTTTGTCACAGATAAGAGAGGTGAGATATATCGCATACATGCTTATCCAGACATAGTTCAGATGTGAGTTCATGCAGGATCATCTTAGCATTGAAATATATCCCAGCATCCAATTCAAATGAGACAAAGAGTTCATTTTTAAAGAACAGACATTATTATTGTATATCTTATACTCTTGATTTAGTGTTTTATTAAAGCAATAAATAACAGTGATCTACCACAGGTACAAAAAGTATTTTTAACAGATTTTTTTTTAACACATTTTAAAGTATTTGAATGTTTTTCAGTTTATAAAATGCTTAAAACAATATGCATTTATTTGAAATGCATTGCCAAATCAACTGTATATATTGCAAAATTAACTGTTTATATGTTTTTTATGCTATTGGCAACTTGTGTCTTTCTTGCAAAATTATTTTTAATCTTACTCTCCAGTTGAAAAAGAGAAAATATGCTTTGAATAAGATGCATTTAATTGAACTTAACTGCAAAATTAATTGTATATATGCTATTGGTAAGTAGTTTCAAGCATAAACCTTGCAATGTTTATTATTATTAAACTAAAGACACATAAAAAGAAAGTGTATTTATTTGATGTAATTATTATTATATATTATTGGTATTTTTTCCAGTTTAAATAAATAAATAGGCAAACAAACAAAAAAAAAATTCTTGATGTAAGCAAAAAACCTTGCAAAATCTATATTTTTAAATATGGGTTTCCAGCTAAAAAAGTAAAGATACTTAGACAATATTTTAAGAACAAGAATTTATCTGAAATGTTTTGCAAAAATAATTTTTATTGTGCCATTGTCAATTTGTTTCTTTCTTGTTTCAAACATAAACCTTGCATTTGTTTTTAAATCTGGTCTTCCAGTTAAAAACTAAAGACACTTAAAAAGGTTTTTATTTGAAGTCTATTAAAATAATTGTGCATTATTTTTTCTTGTGTTTTCTCTTAATTTTTTAAATCTTCTATAAATCTGGTTATCCAGCCAAAAAAATAAAGATGCTTAAACAAGATGTATTTATTTAAAATTAATTTTTATACATTTCTATTATGCAGTCATCTTGTTTCTTTCTTGTTCCAAGCATAAACCTTGCAAAATTATTTTAAACTTTACTTTCCAGTTAAACAGACTAAATATGCTATTTCAGTTTTATTGAAATTTACTGCTAAATCAATTGTATATATGTTTCTTATGCCAGTGACCTTGCAGAATTTTTAATATAGAATATTATTCTCTTAGTCCATTGTCAACTTTATTTGTTTTACGTAAACAAGTGCCATTTATTTGAAATGTACTGAAAAATTATTTTTTATATTTTTTATCTTGCCATTGTCAACTTGTTTCTGTCTTGTTTCAAGCGTAAAGCCTGCAAAATTATTTTCATTCTCAAATATGCTTAAAATTAGATGCATTTAATTGAAATTGACTGCAAAATAATTGTATATATATTTTTTTTTATGCCAGTGGCCTTGCAAAATTTTAAAATCATGTTTTAAATAAATAAATAAATTTGCAAAAAAAAAAACAAAAACAAACAAAAAAAAAACAATGCCTTTATTTTAAATTCAGTGCAAAATTAATTTCTTATATTTTTTTCTTAATCTATTGTCAACTTATTATTATTGTAATTTATTGCAAACAAAATTTTTATAATTTGTTATTATAATTCATTGTCATCTTTTTTTTTTTCTTGTTTCATGCATAAACCTTGCAAAAATATTTTTTTTTTATCTTAATTTCTGTTTTTAAAAAAACTAAAGATGCTTAAACTAAGATGCATTTAGATGAAATGTATTTTTTTTATTTTATTTTAAGTAAAATCTGAGTCCATAATCCGTAATAACGTTTCCTCCAGTGAAAAAGCCCATCTCCTGCTGTCTCTCGCATCAAAATCCAGCCAATATTTGTTTAGAGCCGTTTTGGCTTGTAAATAGTGCTTGATCTGTGCAGATTTCTCTCCTGATTCAGACCAGACCAGACGCTGTGAAGTGTTATTATGGATTATGGACTTGGATTTTAGTTGAAAGCTTCTTAATGATGGATTTGTTACAGCTTTTGTCTTCTCAAGATGTGAACTGATGGACTGGAGTGGTGTGGATTACTTGTGGATTGTTTTGATGTTTTGATCAGCTGTTTGGACTCTCATTCTGACGGCACCCATTCACATCCATTGGTGAAAAAGTGGCCTTGTCAGAATCAGGAGAGAAATCTGCACAGATCAGGCACTGTTTACAAGCCAAAACAGTCCAAAACAGCTCTAAAAACAAATATGTGGCTGGATTTTGATGGACTTTTTCACTGGAGGAAGCGTTATTATGAATTATATACTCAGATTTTAGTTAAAAACGATTTGGATTTGTTACAGCTTTTGTCTTCTCAAGATGTTAACTGATGGACTGGAGTGTTGTGGATTACACACAAGCCAAAACAAGCCAAAACATCTCTAAAATCAAATATGTGGCTGGATTTTGATGTGAGAGACAACAGGAGATGGACTTTTTCACTGCAGGAACTGGCGTTATTATGGATTATGGACTCGGATTTTAATTAAAAACGTCTTGATGGATTTGTTTCGGCTTTTGTCTTTTCAAGATGTGAACTGATGGACTGGAGTGGTGTGGATTACTTGTAATGTTTTTAATCAGCTGTTTGGATTCTCATTCTGACGGCACCCATTCACATCCATTGGTGAAAAAGTGGTCTGGACTGAATCAGGAGAGAAATCTGCACAGATCAAACAACGTTTACAAGCCCAAACAGTCCAAAACTGCTCTAAACCAACAATTATGTGGCTGGATTTTGATGTGAGAGACAACAGGAGATGGACTTTTGCACTGCAGGAACTGGCGTTATTATAGATTATGGACTCGGATTTTAATTAAAAACGTCTTAATGATGGATTTGTTTCATCTTTTGTCTTCTCAAGATGTGAACTGATGGACTGGAGCGGTGTGGAATACTTGTGGATTATTGTGATGTTTTGATCAGCTGTTTGCACTCTGTGACGGCACCCATTCACTGCAGAGGATCTGTTGCATCATACACAAGCAATCGGTCGCATCTAAACATCTTCACGCTTTTAAAGCGTTACACAGGTTTCCCGTGAGCATCCATAACCAAACCGGGGCTGTAATTGTGTTTGTGGGGTCAGGCGGAGGTTGACCGCCTCATTTCTCACTCGCCGTCCCCTAAACAGGACAGGACTCTTCGAGCGGCCGTCCGTCCTCTGATGTTCAATCCCAGGGTTCACTGCTCCCGTCCAACTCTGCCTTTTGCCCTCTGGAGCTGCTCTGAAAACAGAGGAGAAACACCAAACTCACGTCAGGAGAGACGCTAATGATGACCGTCGGATCTGCGACAGTCGCTCTCAACTGGAGAAATGACACCAGAAATTCTCAAATCTCAACAAACTCAAGTCAGAAATCTCAATATAAACTCTCATCAGATTCTGAATGATCTGATGTGGGATGAGGCGGCGGGTCAGCAGCTCATATTCTGGTTTCTGCATCTATATTTGGACTCTGCCCTGCATTAAACCTGATAATCAGATCATTTCTCTCAGTCTCTTAAACAGACGGATTCTTCTGCCAGCGGCCGGCGGCTCACAGCTATCAGACCTCATCAGACCGCTGCACCTTGTTTTACTTTCCATCGCCTGAAGAAATGTGATTCCAGAAGAATCTATGAGCCTGTTAACATCCTAAAGATTCATTTATCCCTGTGAATGAGGCTCAGGCCACGGGCTTTATGTGTTACTGAATAAAACAAACATACACGTGTTGATTTCAAAGCAGAATCTGCTCCATATAAATAATTATGAAAAAACTACATGCATTTATTTGAACTTAATTTTTTCTTAAAAGATGCTCAGCCTCATATGATAGTCATTTTTACAAAAAAACAAAAAAACAAAAAAGAAAAAAGAAAAAAATAGGGAAAATACTTAAATAATTTATTCAATTTTAAAAAATGTTGATGTATGAATAACTATAGTTATAAATATTTTATAAAAAGTACATATCCAAATATGTAAAAATAAAATATTCTAAATATTAAAAGATTCTAAAATCACAATGACAATAAATAAATAAATAAATAAATGTGATAAAGACGTCCAAACATGACTTGTATACAAGTTTTTAGTTTGCTATTTTTTTTTTTTTTCAAAAATGATGATCATATGACCCTAGATAGCATTTTATTTAAATTTTTGCCAGTAAAACAGTCAAAATATTAGAATGAACTGTGATTAATATAAAATAATGTCAAATTAATATAAATATTACAAATATTTTAAAAACAATATTAAAAATCTAACTATTTAGCAAGAATTATTGCTTATTTTCAGTTCTTGCTGATTTCATTCAAATTTTACATTTGTGTATTTTTAAAATAAACACATTTTTTGTATTTGAATTTATAATGTATTATGATATTTGAGTATTTTAATTTATGATATTATATGCACAAATTTAAATGTTGATTTTAATGTTTTTTTTAAAGACGTCTCTTCTGCTCACCAAGCATGTATTTATTTGATCCAAAGTACAGCAAAAACAGTAAAATTTTGAAATATTTTTACTATTTAAAATAACTGTTTACTCCAGTCTTCAGTGTCACATGATCCTTCAGAAATCATTTTAATATTCTGATTTGCTGCTCAAATAACATGTATTATTATGTTGAAAACAGCTGAGTATAAGAAAGATTTTTCAAAGAATCCTGAAAAAACAATGCATTCACCTGTATTAAATATTGATGAGATGATAATAATAATAAAAAATGTTTCTTGAACAGCAAATCAGCATATTAGAATGATTTCTGAAAGATCATGTGACAATGAAGACTGGATGCTGAAAATGCAGCTTTGATCACAGCAATAAATTACAATTTCAAATATATTCAAATAGAAAACTGTTATTTTAAATAGCAAAAATATTTCACAATTTTACTGCTTGGTGAGCAAAAGAGACGTCTTTAAAAAACATTAAAAATTTTACTATTCAAAAACATTTGACTCGTAGTGTAAATACTACTAATAAAAATGTAATATAAAATATTTAATATATTTATTTTTGTGTATTTTTAAAATATACATATATTTTGGGTATTTGGGTTTATTAAATAAACAATATTAAAGAATAAACATTATCACAAAAATATATCAACAATTCATTCCTTATTAATTTTGGCCATTTTTACATTATTAAATTATTGGGTTGAATATTTAACCTGACTCAGCTTTTATAAGCAGCTTTATCTCACACACACACACACACACACACACACACGGTTACGGTGTGTTCATTGGCCGATTGCTGTGACGGTCCAGAGATGTAATTGGCTATTTCACACATGCAAGGACTGAACTAGCAGCTCTAAGGGCCACACAACTAACCTGTCATCAGCTCACGGCCCCGTCATCAATCAATTACTATCAGCCGCGACACGAGACGAGACGAGCCCCATCTCATCACACACTTCAGCCTTTAGCACTGAGACTCGTGTGTGTGTGTGTGTGTGTGTTTCACTTCAGCTGCTTCAATGACAGGGAGAACAGAGAGAAAAGAAGAGGGAAACGATCAGAATGAAACACTAGTGTGCTGCATACTGTGCATGTACATAAACTACTGCTATAGAAATAATATGTGAAAGCTTTCCTGTAGCTTAAATGAGTTCGATTTCTGGAGAATGTATGATCATATTTCATTAATGTCTCTTTTGTCTGCAATGAATGCCTCTGATGAGCCAGAATGCGAATAATAAAATGAAATTTGCCATATAATAAGGGCAGTAAAATAGACTTTTTTAATTTTTAAAAAGGAAAAGAAAACACTTAAATTACATCTTCTCATCTGTCAGCTGGAAGAAACTCATAATCAAAAAATATGAACAAAACTTAAAAAAAAAAGGGAAAATACTTAATTTATTCAGTTTAAAAAATGTTGATGTTTGAATAACTATAGTTATAAATATTTTATAAAAATATATATCTAAATATTAAAAGACTCTAAAAATCACAATGACAAAAAAAATAAATAAAATAAAAATTAAAAATGTGATAAAGACATCCAAACATGACTTGTATACTTTTATAAAGTGTCTTATGTGCTATTTTTATTATTATTATTATTATTATTATTATTATTATTTCAAAAATGACTATCATATGAGCCTAGATAGCATTTTATTTTATTTTCTGACCAAAATAAAGCTTTTTGTTTGAACATTATTCTAGATATATTACAAAGTGTACTTTGGGAGCCAGAAAAACAGTCAGAATATTAGGATAAACTGGGATAAATATAAAATAATAATGTCAAATTATTATAAATATAACAAATATTTTAAAAACAATATTAAAAATCTAACTATTTAGCAAGAATTATTGCTTATTTTCAGTTCTTGCTGATTTCATTCAAATTTTACATTTGTGTATTTTTTTAAATATACACATATTTTGTGTATTTGAATTTATAATGTATTATAATATGCAAAATATTTTCAATATATATATTTAATATAAAAATATTTTTTAAAAAACAATATTACAAATAAATATTTGAAATATGTTTTTGTATTCTTAAATATACATACATTTGAGTATTTTAATTTATGATATTATATGCAAAAATTTTAATGTTTTTTAAAGACGTTTCTTCTGCTCACCAAGCCTGCATTTATTTGATCCAAAGTTCAGCAAAAACAGTAAAATTGTGAAATATTTTTACTATTTAAAATAACTGCTTTCTATTTGAATATGTTTGAAAATGTAATTTATTGCTGTGATCAAAGCTGAATTTTCAGCATCCAGTCTTCAGTGTCACATGATCCTTCAGAAATCATTTAAAAAAAAATAAAATAAAAAATAAAAATAATAATAAATAATAATAAAATAAAATAATTAATATATGTAATGATTAAACTGCAATATTATTCCATGATCATATATAATACTTCAAATGCACTGTAAATCACTTTGGATAAAAGCATCTGCCAAATGCATAAATGTAATGCAATATGCAATACAAAATGATAAATGTCTTAAAAACAATATTAATTTGATGAATTGCATCCAATAATTGAACCATATTAAATTTTACAAAAATAAATAAATAAATAAACACAGATACAAACAAGGTTTCAATTTTAGATTTCATAAAAAAAAAAAAAAAAATAATCAAATATTTTCTCAGAAAATAAAAGTCCAGTTTACAAGTAAAAATGCTAGCTAGTATTATTTCACTCGCTTAATTTCAGAAAACAAATTATTTTTTGTGTCTTAAGTAAATGTATCTTGATTTAAGAATTTTTAGATTTTTTTTTACTTGAAAATAAGACAAAAATACTGAGGAAGAACATCATTTTTTGCAGCGTATCTGATTTACACATATGAATATGAGCTGCACGAATGTGTAAATATACATTAAATCTGAAGTGTGTGGAGTTACTGTATGTTGCTGCAACTTGTTCTAAGTAAAACCACGAAGTTATAAAGTTATAATAAATTTTAGCAAGCAAACGTGCTGTCTGACTGCAGGAAAACAATGTAAAATCCCGCAGTGACACAAACACACTCGTCAGACGGGCTCGAGTGCGTCCCGTCGTCTGCATGCCGCCGATTCCCTGCCAATTAACGCCGAGATGCGGGAACGATGATTCCCGTGCGAGTCTGCAGCCGTCACGCGCCTCTCCATGAGTGAAATTAAACTCTAATTAATCTCTGAGATCCACAACCATCACCAGAGACGCCCTCAGAGACGACAGTCATTATGTACTTCAGATCACACTCACATCATAACCGTCTCATGACCGCACGCGCGCACGCACACGCACATGCGCACGTACACACGCGCGCGCACACAGTGAAGAGCCGTTGAGATGGAGCGTTTCCACCGCTTACTCAGATCTAAATCCACATTAGAGATCCACACGGATTCAGTCGGGATTAAACACCTTCAGCAAACACAAATGAGCATCACTGCAATCCTTTATTGATGAGAATCATATCAAACGGTGGAAGATCAATAAATGGATATCAGCATCGTCACAACAAACTCAAAGATTAATAGTATTAAAAAAAAGTCTTAAAAACAATAGTTATTTGATGAACTATCCGATAATTTAACCATACTTTTTTTTTTTTTTTTTTTTTTTTTTTTTTTTTAACAAACAAAATAACATTTATGCAATTTCTGAGTAAAAATGTTACCTGGTATTATTTAAAGCAGGATCCATAAAGCATAAATTTGTTTAATTTTGATATATTTTTTCATATAACAAGACTTATCTTACTATAGTAAACTGATGTAAGAATGTTTAGATATTTGTACTAGAAAAAAAAAGGCAAAAATACACAGTATATTATATTTTAAAAGCTTTGGAGGTTCAGTAAATGGATCTGACATGCCATTGTGACCTCAAAATATTGTATATCTAAATTACTTCATATGTAAATATCTACTGTGTATCTAAATTGATGCATATCTAAAACATTTAACTGCAAAAAAATATATATATTTATATATATTTATATATATATATACCGTTCAAAGGTTTGGGGTCAGTACATTTTTATTGTTTCTTTTTTTTTTTTTTTTTTTAAGAAATTAATACTTTTATTCACCAAGGATGTATTAAGTTAATAATTAAAAGTTTATTAAAAGTTAATAATAAATAATTTACATTGTTATAAAATATTTATATTTTGAATAAACACTGTACTTTTTAAACTTGTTATTCATGAAAGAATCCTGAAAAAAAAATTACAGGTTCCAAAAAATATTTGGCAGCACAACTGTTGATATTATCCAACACTGATCATTCTAATAATAAATCCACATATTAGAATGATTTCTGAAGGATCATGTGACACTTAAGACTGGAGTAACAGCTGATAAAAATTCAGCTTTTCATCACAGGAATAAATTCTATTTTAAAGTATGTTAAAATAAAAAACATTATTTTATATTGTAAAAACATTTTGCAATATTACTGTTTTGTTTTCTATATTTTTAATCAAATAAATGCAGCCTTGATGAGCATAAGAGACTACTTTAAAGACTATTACAAGTCTTACTGACCCCAAACTTTTGAACGGTAGTGTATATATATATATATAAAATTCTTAAATCAAGACTTGAGAAGCAAAAAAGATATCAGATATGAGATTCTGGACCAAAAACAGTCTAAAGTAGCACGGGGGTATATTTGTAGCAATAGCCAAAATACATTGTACAATACATTAAAATTAACCATTTTTCTTTTAAGCCAAAAATCATTAGGATATTAAGTAAAAATCATGTTACATGAACATATTTTGTAAATTTCCTACTGTAAATATCTAAAAGCTTAATTTTTGATTAGTAATATGTAGGGGTGTGATGAGACACTTATCTCACGAGACGAGACGAGACACGAGACGAGACGAGATGAGATTTTTAAACTTTTCTTAGAAAATCCTCAATGATGAAATATATAGGGAAAATAGTCTTTTATTCAACTGACAAAGCCAAAATGCAAAAAATGTAGGTGCATTTTGAACTTTATGAAATTAAACTTCCATTTTAATGAATTATATGCAGTAATAAACAACATTTAAACAAGAGCTTCACAATTCTGGATAAATTGAGAATCCCAGTTGTTTTTAATAAATCGGAGACCACGATTCTCTCACGATTCTGGAGAAGAAAGATTAGAAAACGAAACAATATAACATAATTTATCCCAGTACTTCTATTAATTAAATGTCTGTATCACAGAAATAATGATTATAATGTGGTTGAAAAGACTGTTTGTGTTGCTCTTTCTGCGTTCACATTTACTCCGACCCTCTGATTCATTAACATGGGCAGCGACAAAACCTGCTCCACTGATTTTCAACGCCGTTGAAGTAAAAACGGAGAAGTTTTCATACATTTTGGCCGTTCATTTACACAACCACGGCTTGAAAATGCAAACTTTTGAAAGTGGGTTTCAAAGTGGAAATTTGTGAAAACAATGACATTATTGTTTCCATGCAAGCTACAAAGGCAAGAATTTGTGAAAACAGTGATGTTATGCACATGCATATTACATGTTTAGTCTATGTGCGCATAGCGTTTTTTTGACATTGGCACCCACTGGCCTGGCATGAATAATACAGAGTTTTTAGTCATTTTTGTGGATCTGTATGAACAGGAATCGTTTTGACAATGTTTTTGTTTGCACGTGAAACTTTTCAAAAGCGCAAAGGAAAAACGTATCTGCTTTTAGCACGTCGTTGTCATGTAAATGTTCCCAGAACGTTTTTTAAATGTTTTTTTAAAAAACAAAAATGTATTTTTAACGTTCTTGTCCAGCTAACAGCTAAACATTCCCAGAACGTTCTGGCAAGAACCTTTAAAAAACATTATGGGAACGTTCCCTGCTAGGTAGTAACGTTTAAAAAAACTAGATGAACATTCAACTACTTAGTTTCAGAAAAAGGTTCCATGAATAGTGATCAATAATGTTTTTGTGCTAGTGTTTTAATAAAAACCAAATGACCATTTATGTTACTACACAGCAGAACGTTAGTTGGGTAGATATTCAGGTCCAACCCTCAAGGTGACACGAGAAAGAGACATAAACGCCTCAAATGGCACATGCAACATTAATGAAGAGCGCAGACCTTTCCTCGCATCGCACCGCGACATTTCGCTCTGAAGAACCTCGACGCCTGCCAAGGATGAATGAGACGAGAGAGAGAGAGAGAGCGAGCGAGAGACCTCGGCCCTCAGTCGCGCGTAGGTAATCTGCTCTTAATTGCAAACTTAGCTCATTTAACATCTGAAGTGGTGCCAGAGAGCAATGCATCACTATTGGATTCACATCAATCTCACGCAGGAACCTTTCCAGGAGTTTATTGCGTGTCGATGGATTGTTTGGGGTCAGTTAATTCAAGCCGCAACACCGGACAATAGAAACAGCCTTTAAATGTCAGAGTATCTTCCACGAAGATGATTGACTGAGCCAATGACTAAAAGCAAAGTTAAACGAGTCCACGTGGAGACGTTAACATCGATCAGTCCGCAGGAACTCGTGGAAATTCATCCATCACACGCCACGCATTTGAGTTCATCAGAGGAAACGATCCTGCTGACGGCACACATCTGCTTTACAGACCAATTTACATCTTACATTTGAGTTTTTGGTTTCTAGCATATATATATATAGTATCTGAAGGTTTTTACAGCAATATCAAAACACTTTTTCCACTTCATGCATTTTCACTAATCAGATATTTACACTGCAAAAATTTTTATTGTGTTTTTTTTCTGCACAAACAACATTCTTAAATCAACACAGATTTAATACAGAGGCAAAACGACACAATGGAGTGAATTTTTGTGTGTAAAACAAGAACAAATATCTGCCTGTGAGGTCAGAAAATAATAATATTATTTCCCTTTGAATTAATTTTATTTTTCTGACATTGACAGATATTTGTTTTTGTTTAAAAATCATTTCATTATGAATATATATATATTTTTTTTAGGATAAGTTCATGCTCAGGTCATCCAAGATTAGGATGAGTTTGTTTCTACATCAGATTTGGAGAAATGCAGCGTTGCATCACTTGCTCGCCAATGGATGTGAATGGGTGCCGTCAGAATGAGAGTCCAAACAGCTGATAAAAACATCACAATAATCCACACCACTCCAGTCCATCAGTTCACATCTTGAGAAGACAAAAAGCTGAAACGAAACCATCATTAAGATGTTTTAAACTAAAATCCAAATCCATAATCCATAATAATGCTTCCTCCTGAGAAAAAGCCCATCTCCTGTTGTCTCTTACATCAAAATCCAGCCACATATTTGTTTGTTTAGAGCAGTTTTGGACTGTTTTGGCTTGTAAACGGTGCTTAATCTGTGCAGATTTCTCTCCTGATTCAGACCAGACCACTTTTTCACCAATGGATGTGAATGGGTGCCGTCAGAATGAGAATCCAAACAGCTGATAAAAACATCAAAACAATCCACAAGTAATCCACATCACTCCAGTCCATCAGTTCACATCTTAGAGAAGACAAAAGGTGAAACAAATCCAACATTAAGACGCTTTCAACTAAAATCTAAGTCCATAATCCATAATAACGCTTCACAGTGTCTGGTCTGGTCTGAATCAGGAGAGAAATCTGCACAGATCAAGCATTGTTTACAAGCCAAAACAGCTTTAAACAAATATGAGGCTGGATTTTGATGTGAGAGACAACAGAAGATGGACTTTTTCACTGGAGGAAGCGTTATTATGGATTACAGTCTCGTATTTTAGTTAAAAACGCCGTAATGATGGGTTTGTTTCAACTTTTGTCGTCTCAAGATGTGAACTGATGGACTGGAGTGGTGTGGATTACTTGTGGATTACATTGACATTTTTAATCAGCTGTTTGGACTCTCATTCTGACGGCACCCATTCACATCCATTGGTGAGCAAGTGCTAAAATGCTACATTTCTCCAAATCTGATGAAGAAATAAACTCATCTTAATCTCGGATGACCTGGGGGTGAACACATTTTCAGCCAATTTCCATTTTTGTCTGAGCTATCCCTTTAATTCTGCTGGTGCTACTAAACATTGATGTGTACTGCATGAGATTTCAGTTCCTCTCATGTAATTCACACGCTCCCATTACTCTGCGCAGTAATGACTGTGGTGTTTGAGTGGATGTGATCTGCTCTAATGAGCGTTCATTTCCACAGCACTTACAGAGGTCAGCGCCGGCCGCTCGGCTCCACTCCACATAATGTCTGAGGACGTTCATGAAGGTTGAGAAGCTCTTAACTGCAGGTACTTCATCAAATGTGCTTCTGAAGAGTCAAATGTAAATTCATAAAGAGATTCAGTTCAGTTTAACAGCACAGATGCTGAACAAAGACCTCTGCCACTACAACATTCATACACTGATATAAAATCATGTGCCTCTTTAAAATATCAGATACAGGACCAGAATCCAATATTACCATGTTTAATAAATTTTGTATTCATTTATAAAGCACATTTTCTCATTCAGTTGTACTTTGTATAACATTATATGTTGTATACCAGTGAAAGATTTTAATGTTTTCTAAAGAAGTCTCTTCTGCTCACCAAGCCTGCATTTATTTCATCCAAAGTACAGCAAAAGCTGTAAAATTGTGTGAAATATTTTTACTATTTAAAATAACTGCTTTTTATGTGAATATATTTTAAAATGTAATTTATTTCTGTGATGCGCAACTGAATTTTCAGCATCATTACTCCAGTCTTCAGTGTCACATGATCCTTCAGAAATCATTCTAATATGCGGATTTGCTGCTCAAAACACATTTATTATTATTATTATTATTGTTATTATTATTATTATTATTATTATTATTATGTTGAAAACAGCTGAGTAGAATTTTTTCAGGTTTCTTTGATGAATAGAAAGTTCAATTTAAAAGTATTAATTTCTATAATTTCTTTAAAAAATAAATAAATAAATAAATAAATTATCCTGACTCCAAAGGTTTGAATGGTATACTGTATTATGTCACAAAAGCTTTTTATTTCAAATAAATGCTGATCTTTGGATCTTTCTATTTAACAAATAATTCTTTAAAAAAAACTCTTTTAAATATTGACCTTTGAAATCACAGGAATAAATTACATTTCAAAAAATATTCAAATAGAAAGCAGTTTTTTTAAATAGTAAAAATATTTCAGAATTTTACTGTTTTTACTATACTTTCGATCAAATAAATGCAGGCTTGTTGAGCAGAAAAAACTTCTTAAAAAACATAACTACTCTCATAGTGTATAATTCATCTAATAACATGAAGAAAATTAGGCATTTTTATTCATCACAGTAAAGCACATTCTCGCTTCCATGCATTTTATTTTTTGACAATTATTTACAAAGGTGTTTTTGCTGTAACAAATTACTTTAATACAATAGTTTTATTACTTTTATGGTTCAGTAGATAGCATGCAAAAATGCTAAAACATAATGAGTGTTATCAGTCTGCATTGACTGAAATCACTTAAACTAATCTAGACTGACACAACGAACACAACAAACCTGTTTCCTGAGAGATTTCACTGCTAGATTTGGCGAAGCACTGACATGACTCATGCTTTCCAGTTTGTTAATAGTCCCATCAGATCAAGGCCAGGCTGGTTAATAGCCATGTCAACTACCAATCCTATTAACCCCTGACTGACAAATAGAACTAGTTAAAGCCTGGAAGGAAAAACAGTGATCAACATTATAAATGAAATCAAGCAGCCCGGCTGAATCATGAACCCCGTGACCTGCTGGACACATCTGAGGATGTAAATAACGCTAAATCCTTTATTTGCGTTGTTTTTATGTCAAAATCCACATTTAAATGTATGCATGTAGCAGACTCTGATCCAAAGCAAATTACAAAAGAGAAACACCTGATCTAGAGCATCTAAGTGACTGCTATTTTACATGTAAAATATGTTTCTGTTAATCGAAGCCTGCATACGTCATGCGATTATAAATTATGCACGCGTACATATGCGTCTCAGCTACAGATGAATAAATTTCACTAGTTAATTCCAGGCCCGTCACATGCGAGTTGAGGGATCGCCTTACAGATCCACCGCAAACACACAGATCACAGATCCTCTAGCAGGACCGTCCCGGATGGGCCGCCCACGTGTCTGGAACGCGGGATGATGGGACTCCAGACAGCTGGAGATTGATGCACCCTTATTAGACTCAAACGGCACGGAGGACGGTCCAGCAGGAGAGGCGTTAAATACTCATTCATCACGGCCGCTCGTGATGTATTCCTGCAGTTCTGTGAATGCACACTCAGTGCTTTTTGATTCTCTCGAGGCGAAACGCAACGGCCCGCCCTGACGTGTAAACGCTATTCAAATGAGCGCTATTAGCTGGATTAAACAGGATGGCTGTGACTCGCGACAGAACGAGGGGCGAGAAATGTGCGCTGGGCTAATTTGTGTAATGCACACTGACAAAAGAAAGAGGCTGGAGCTCAGAACGAATCTGCCATCCATCATGGAGAAAACGGCCCTCCAGCGCCCCAAACCGCATCTGCTGTCGGCCCGTACAGGACACAAACACACAAGAGTACAGACTCATTCATAAAACAGACACACAGTCAGATCTGATCCTGATCAGGATTTATAGCCTATAGACTCTGAAAAGCATGCATAGTATCTTTTCTTGCACACAGACTGTGTTCAGTACACTACAGACTAAATAGCCTACTAATAAGATTAAAACAATAAGCATTTAGTGGTATTCAACCACTGAAAACTGTAGAGAATTCAATAATTTGCCATATTGAGACCCATGTATTTCTGCAACTGAATAATATATTGCCTTAAAAATTAAAATACCACAAGAAAAGTTTGTTAAGAACAAGAATCTGTAATCTTTTTTAAAAAATCTTTAATACCTCCTAAATTAGAGTCATGCAAATTTTGGAAAAAGAGTATTTTTTGCTCTCAAACAGGTATGTTTTTGCAATTGTTTAGATAAAGAGGATACAAGACTAAGTTTTAGTTTTAACATGAATTATTCTTCAGACATTACTCTTTAAATATATTAAATATAATCAGCTGTATGCAAAGTGATCTCAATTTGTAATGTAAAATGTAATGTAATGATTTGCACATGCTGCCACATTGAGATCCTCATATCTCTTGGACTGAATCGTTTAGGGCCTTAAAAATGAAGATAGCAAAATAAATGTTTATTAAAATCCATATTCTAAAAGGATGTTAGGATATCTTTAATACTTTTGGAGTTACATGCACACAGACTTTGAGGAGAAAGCTTTGAAATGTGCTTTTTCCAATTTTTGAACAGTTACTATTGGCCCATAATGCAACAAAGATGATTTTTACACCCCTGTAATTTGGCTCTGAATCTCTGTTGAAATGGTCATTTTGACCCTCCTCTACAAAATAGTGGATTACACAGTAAATATACATGCATGATATATAATCCTCTTTAACTATAATAAGTATCAGCTGTATGCTAAGTGATCTCAGTTTGGTTTTCAAAAAAATGAAAAAATTCAACAATTTGCACATGGAGCCATATTGAGATCCACATTGAAAACTGTGGAAAGAATTCAATAATTTGCCACACTGAGATCTATATATCGCTGTGTCCGAACCATATATGACCTTAAAAACTAAAATACCAAATTACCAGTTTGTTAAGAACCGGAATATAAAATCCTACTTAGAAATTTTTAATACTTCCTGAGTTACAGTCATGCAAACTTTGGAAGAAGAGTACTCTTGGCACTCAAATAGGCATGTGTGTGCAATTGTTTAGATGAAGGGGAAACAAGATAGAGTTCTAGCTTTAACATGATTTATTTTTCAGACATTCCTCTTTAAATACAATAAGTAACAGCTGTATGCAAAGTGACCTACACTTGGTTTTCAACCAGTGAATTTGGAAAAAAAAATCAACAATTTGCACATGGAGCCATATTGAGATCCACATATTTCCGGGAATGAATCATTTAGGGATGTAAAAATGAAGACAGCAAAAGAAATGTTTGTTGAAATCCATAATTTAAAAGGATGTTAAGATATCTCTAAAACTTCTTAAGTTATACGCACTCAAACTTTAGGGGAAAAGCTGTGAAATGTGCTTTTTTCGCATTTTTGAACAGTCCCCATTGGCATATAATGCAACAAAGATTGCTAAAGTCCACAGATTTTAATAATAGACCTAGTGATGTCAGTGTGAAATTTACATCATGATGCTGTCATCTTTCTATGGTCATTTTTACCCTCCTGTAATTTGGCTCTGAATCTCGGATGAAAATTGTCATTTTGACCCCCCCGTCTACAAAATAGTGGATTACACAGTAAAGATACATGCATGACATTTCAGATTACCTTTCTTCTTCATTTATGCATTTCTTTCACCAGGAAAAAATAAAAAATAAATAAAAACAAATCAAATCAAAAATCAACAGGGATTTACTGTTGACTCTTTACAGTCCTTTTTAAAAAGCCAATGAAAGACGTTAGAGAAAGATCACATTAATATCACATCCTGTTCATTCATCATACTGTAACCAGATGGTTAAATGCATTGTATTATGGGACACAGTATTCCACAAAGCTAATTTCAATACTGTACACACTAGACAATACATACTACAATTCATATTGCAGTAACAGTAAGACTAGTATAGTCATTCAAAGGAACATTTAGGAAATGATTGTACATTCCCCAGCTGCTAGAGTGTAAATATTACTTTTACTGACAACAAATCTAGTTCTTCACTAAATGATGTGATGCATCAAGAAGTGTGAAATATGCAAATGCAAAGTCATAGGTTCAGCTCTCTCAGCGAAGACACTAACGGAATAAAAAAGTAAGGCGTATATCAATTCACTTTGGATAAAAGCACCTGCCAAATGCATAAATGTTTTATGCAAAACTCTACTTTGATAAAGCCCTGCATGCACGATATTTCATTCTTCCAATTGTCTTGGTAAATTATCCACGGTCTGCGCAGAAGCGGCCGCATGTTCCTCCTTTAGAGAGCTGCATGAATTTATTAGCAAATACTTTATAGTGAAGTTGAACTGAAGAGCAGCCTCACGCACTGCAAATGAGATTCAAAATGCGTTCTGTGGCTCTTACTAACAATAACTGCATTTACAAAAGCAAAAGTCTCATCTCTCAAAATGCGAAGGAAGAGAAAAGTTATACGTTGTTTTTTTTTTTGTTTGTTTTTTTTACTGTTGCATTCGCATGCTTATGCAAACAAGTGCACAAAACTGCTGGAATCAACGAACACAATGCAACATTTCTTTCTTTTCTTTTGATCTCACAGGTCAAACTTTTTTCCATGCAATTCAGAGAAAAACAGGGATCATATAACAGATACTGTAAAATGAAATTCCAAGCACTAATTCAAGCACTATTTTTTTGATTTTCAAGGCCTTCAGAGATCTCACTTATGTCTTCTATTTCAAATTCTAAAAAAAAAGAAAGAAAAACAAATAAATAAAAATATACAAATAAAAAAATGGCAAAAATAAAGTGTAACACTTTAGTAAAACCATGGGATTTGTATTTGTGTATACTTTATTTCCTTTCTCTTTGTTTTGTTTTTTTAACAGCACTTAATGGTTTGGTGTTTTCTACTGTTTAAGAAAAAAAAAAAATCAGAAGAAAAGATCTGCAAAATTGCTCCAAAATCCTGATATGAAACAAATGATTCGTGCCAAGTGCTAAGAAGATCTAATTCAGATTAACTGATTTGCGATCCACGCTTTGAAGCCCCGATCTGAACAATGATTCGCGAACCATCATTTCAGATCAGGACTCGGAACGTGAATCGCGAATCATTAAGATCGGAACTATTGTGAATCATTTGATTTAGATCGGGACTTCAATTCGCGTATCGCGAATCATTTGATTTGAATCATTAAATTCGCAAAATGACTCATGAACCCGTTTAGATCAGAACGGGTTTGCGAATCATTTTGCAAACTGAATCAATCAAATGCGCGATTTGAAGACCCAATCTAAAACAAATGAATCGCGATACATCGTGAATCGTGAATCATTTTGCGACGCAATGGTTTAACTGATTCGGAGTTTCGAAAAAGCTCTGTTTCACCCATCACTACATGCTTTTTAAAATCATTACAAGCAATATTGAAATTGAAAATGAATGGCTCTTTTAATTTGATCTGGTTTTTGCTAATGAATCGCTTGAATTAAATGATCGAAGTCACCGGTTTGAATCAATCAGAGCGGTTCTAGCGTAAATGACTCAATTGATTTGGTTCATCTGTGCCCGTTTTCGCATCTCCAGCCATGTTTACACGACACTATTAATATAATACTGGCTTAGCTCGATTGTTTTCTTACATTAGGGTTAGGGTTGTATGTAAAATATGTAAAAGATATGTGCATATTGACAAATTTAAACACTTATTTCATAGATACATTGTCTTTCAATAATTCAAGCACTTTTCAAGTAACTCTTCAGGAATATGGCTATTTTCAAGGGTTTTCCAGGCCTTACATTTCAAAAAAATCTAATTCAAGTGCTTTAGGCACTTTGTATGAACCCTGAAAAAAATGCAGAAATGTGAAAATATATAATTTTTATACATTATACGAGATTACATCTCGTAATTATTGCTTTTGTTTCTGATACAGAACTGAAACTTTTTATAACATAATTCTGACTTTTTTCTTACAATTGCAAATTTGTACTTATTTATGAGTTTATATTTTGCATTTCTGAAGAAAAAGACAGATTTGTGAGACATAAACTCAGAACTACAACAAAACGGAACTCTCACTGAATCGTGAGAAACTTTTAACTTTTATAGACTTAATATCTTTAGTCATTTTGTGTCTCTAGTAAAAGTATCCTAATTTTAAACAATTTAGATATTTGGACTGGAAAACAAGACAAAAAATACTGAGGAAGTCATTTTTTTTTTTCTTTTTGTGCATTAAATCTTTACTGTTTTTGTGCATGCAGTTCACACAAACCCAAATAATAGATTCTTAGAAACCAGAAACAAAGGTCAGAGGTTTGTTCGGATCACTAACACGAACTCTCAGCAATAGCAATCCTTTACTGTGCAAACAGAACAAGCATTAATTCAAAAACATTACACATGAATCATGAATTACCCAGACAACAAACCATGACAATATTTCTGTAATGCGTTTTCATTAAATCCCTTCAGTCCCGTCATTGAATTTGTGTCTCTGATTACAGCTGATAAGGAGTAAAATCAATGCGTGTTAAATCATTAAATGTCACCATAATCACAGCTAACAGTAAATCAATGAGCAAACTCTGAATTATCGCTCCAGCGCGTTGAAACGACGTCCCTAAACAAGCAGGAGTGTGTGACTGACAGCTTCAACACCTGTCGTTCATTCAGTCCATGAGCTGCATTCACGCCTCTTATTTCACACCGACACATCTTAGCATGAAAGCATAAGGACGGATATGTGAGTATCACACATCATCATGACGGCAAGTCACTGCCTTTAGCATTACGCTAATGTTAAAGGTTTGACCTCCGGGCAGATTTACACTCTAGAGCCTGTGAGACGCTCAACACATAAAAAAATCAATGAGATTTGGCAACACTGAGCTGAGAAACAGTATCTAGTAATTCATTGACTGTGCTGTTGTTTAAAAAACTTGATTATTTGGACCAATGATTATTTTCACAGAAGCTTAACATTGCCTTAACATTCTGGCAATGTTCAGACTGGTCATTGGGGAACCAAACATGGCTCTTCTAGCATCGCTGCAAAAAGCCCCTTATTTTTTTAGAGTGTAGTCCTTTAACACATCTATTCTCCGCTGTGATTAAACCTGAACCCACACTAGCTCTTTTCTTGAATTTTTAAAGAGGCGAGCCACTGGGAATCAAAATCTCCCACTGGTGCGGCCACTTCCATCATCCTGATGTAATGACATTGGAAAAAATAATAACTCAATCTCAGGATTGTTAAGATCGATACCTAATCCATTCTGCTGCAGGAGCTCTTCTGTAGCCAAAGCCGAGCTGTGGGTTTATCAGCACGACACGAGGCCAGAGCCGTTCATCAGCTCCACCACGGCAGGACAGATACCGGATGGCCGTCCGCCGACGGCCGGAGTCGCGATAAGACGAGAGCCGAGCGCATTGTTTCTCCGTCTGGACTGGCACAGGAGCGATGGGCCGATAAGAGCATCGACTGCGCTGGCAGAGGTCAGACACCGAATTTATCGGGCCGGGAATCGATACGACACGCTCACACCGAGGCAGGTGAATATCTGTCATTTCCAGCTGCTGTTCAACACGCTCCTCGCTGATATCCAGACGTGATTTGAGACCCATCTGCCGTAAAACACCAGCGGAAACAGAAGCAGATCATCACAGCCGTTTGAAAACAATTAGACCAGATCCACTATAAAACTACTGACCTGAAAACCTGCTGAGATGTTGATTACTGCATGATTTAATAAACCATAAAGACGTCATAACACACCATTACACTAAACGAAAGGCTGGATATGAAGACCGCCTCGCATTATCAGTCATAATATATATTTTTACGTAGATAAAACCAGATGAGTCAAACTTATAATAGTCATTTATGTTAATAATGCCTCTTAGTCTGAAGGAAAGATGTGATTAAACAAAGGGTTTCTGTAATCACTTAATTAAATCAGCACCATCCTTCAAAACAAAGCAAGATTTTCACAATGAAGTTACATCACAAAACATGATTACTCTGTATTTGTGTCTTGTTTGGAATTTAGTACAAAGGGGTATTTTAAAATTAAATAGAGTAAAGATTATAAAAGAGAATAGAGTATATTACAGTTGACTAGAGCAGAATGAGTAGAGTAGTAGAAAAGAGTACAACATAGTAGAAAGGAGTATAAAAGTGTAGAACAGTAGATTTTATGGATTATATTAGTCTCAAATAGAGTACGTTGGAGTTGGATAGAGTATAATGGAGCATAAAAGGGTAGAAGATAGCAGAATATAGCAAAATGTAGTATATTAGAGTAGCATAAAGGAGTAAAACAGACTATAAAAAGAGAAGAACAGAAGGATCAGGTATGAATAGAATAGAACAGAATAGAATAGAATAGAATAGAGCCTACAGTACCATTAAACAGTAAAACAGAATAAAATGGAGTATAAAAGGGTAGGATTTAATAGAATGTAGTATATTAGAGTTGAATAGAGTAGAATGGGGAATAAAATAGAAGAACTGATAAGAATAGAGTACAGTGGTTGAATAAAGTACAGTATAGTTTAAAAGGTTATAACAGACTTTAGTATATTAGAACTAAATAAAGTAAAATGGAGAATAAAAGGGTAGAATAGAGTAGAATTTAGCAGAATGGAGCATATTAGAGTTAAAGAGAGTAGAATGTGCTATAATAAAAAGTACAGAGAAGATAGAGTGGAGTATAAAGAGCGAAACAGTAGAATTTAGTAGAATAGGGTACATTAGAGTTAAAGTACAATAGAGTTAAAAAGGGTAGAACAGACTTTAGTATATTAGAATTTAATGAAGTAAAATGGAGTATTAGAGGATAGGGTAGAATAAAGTAGAATTTAGTAGAATGGAGCATATATAATAAAAAGTACAGAGAAGATTTGAAGAATAGAAGAGAATTTTGTAGAACAGAGTATAATAGTATATTACCGAGTATATTAGAGTAGCATAAAACAGTAGCACATAAAATGGATAAAAGGGTAGAATAGAGCAGAATTTAGCAAAATGGATTATATTAGAGGTTCATGAAAGAGTAGAACATAGACTTGATAAAAGTGTAGAATAGAGTAGAATTTAGTAAAATTGAGTATATTAAGACTTTAAATGGAGTAGAATACAGAATATTAGAGATGAATAGAGATATTTGAGTTGAATAGAGTAGAATGGTGTATATGGGA
Organism: Cirrhinus mrigala; assembly: GCA_036247105.1. Classification (NCBI taxonomy): domain Eukaryota; kingdom Metazoa; phylum Chordata; class Actinopteri; order Cypriniformes; family Cyprinidae; genus Cirrhinus; species Cirrhinus mrigala. Next base: position 21,215,026 of record CM070031.1, on the reverse strand, counting down.
TAGTACAGAGTTGAATATAATAAAATGTATATAATAAAATGTATAATAAAATGAGTATATTAGAGTAGTAAAAAGAGTACAACACAGAATGGATAAAAGGGCAGAATAGAGCGGAATTTAGTAAAATGGATTATATTAGAGTTGCATAGAAGAGCAGAACATTGTACAATGGAATATAATAACGCAGAATAGAGTAGAATTTGGTGAAATTGAGTATATTAGAGTTGAATAGAGTAGAATGGTGTATATGGAATAGCACAGAATAGAATATAACAAAGTGGAGTATATTAGATCATTAGATTAGCATAAAAGAGTGGAACATAGAATGGATGAAAGTGTAGAATAGAGTAGAATTTAATAAAATGGGCTATATTAGAGTACCATAACAGGATAGAACATAGGAGAACAGAGTATAAAAGTGCAGAATAGAGTAGTATTTAGTGAAATGGGGTATATGAGAGTTGAATCGAGTATATTAGAGTTGAATAGAGTAGAATGGTGTATACGGGATAGCACAGAGTTGAATATAATAAAGTGGAGTATATTAGAGTAGCATAAAAGAGTAGAACATAGTAGAGTGGAGTATAAAGATGCAGAATAGAGTAGAATTTAGTGAAATTGAGTACATTAGAGTTGAATATAGTAGAACAGAGTATATTAGAGTTGAATAGAGTAGAATGGTGTATATGGGGAAACAGTAGCATATAATATAATGGAGTATATTAGAGTAGCATCAAAGAGTAGAACATAGAATGGATAAAAGGGTAGAATAGAGTAGAATTTAGTAAAATGGATTATATTAGAGTAGCATAAAATAGTAGAACATAGTAGAATGCAGTATAAACTGCATAACAAAATAGAATTTAGTGAAATGGAGATTATTAGAGTTGAACAGAGCAGAATAGAGTATAAAAGAGAAAAAAACAGAGATGTATAAAGTAGAATGGAGCATAAGAGTAGAATTTAGTAGAATAGAGTATTTTAGAGATGACCTAAGCAGAATGAGTAGCATAAAGAACGAGAACCTAAAGCATAAAGAACATAGTAGAATGGAGTATAAAAGTATAGAACAGAGTAGAATTTATGTATTATATTACAGTCAGAGTAGAATGAAGTACATTAGAGTTGAATAGATTAGAATGGCGCAAAAAATAGTAGAAGAGAATAGAATATAGTAAAGTGGAGCATACTAAAGTAGCATAATATAGTAAAACAGATTTCAATGGAGTATAAAAGGGCAGGATTCAGTAGAATGGAGTATATTAGAGTTAAATAGCGTAAAATGGAGAATGAAATAGAAGAAAAGAGAAGAACAGAGTATAATGGAGTATAAAAGGGTAGACTAGTGCAGAATGTAGCATCATAGAACTTAATGAAGTAGAATGGTGTATAAAATAGTAGAATACAGTAGAACTGAGTATATTGGGGATGAATAGTATAGAATGGAGTATAAAAAGGTACAACAGAGAAGAATGGAGTATAAAAGGTTAGAAAAGAATAGAATAGAATAACAGATTGGAGTATGTAATGGGTGTTACATACATTAATTACAAGTACGTCAGAGCAGAATATTGAAAAACAAAGTATAATAGAGTTGAATAGAGTAGAGTGGTGTATTTAATGGTGAAACTGTGGAATTGACCCTTCGCAAACAGCTTGACGCCAAATCCACCATTCTGTCCGACAAATAAATCAGTCAGGAAAGTAGATTAACTCTGGTACACTTAAACTTGAAAAACTGTGTGTATTGACATTTTTTCTGCGGGTGAGATAAAATATGTTCTGATGTTTATTCATGTTTTTTTCGTGCTTTAAGTAACAAAGAAAAGACGATCAGTTCATGTGTCAATTGATCTAATAATAAGGCAATCCTGTGATCTGTCACGACACATTAAAGAACCACAAAACGTTATTTATTGTTTGATTTTCTTTAAAAATGACATTTTAAAGCTTGTCTGTTGGCCTGTTGTCAGTTTCCTCTTTGTTCCACAATGTATTTGTCACTGCGTGAGAACATGATGTGTAGAGTGAGAGTGGCACTGTTTGTCAGACATAGCAACAGTAACTAAGGAGGACGGGTTTTTGCGTAGGGCCCGTTGAGTAGAATATATAATGAGGTGCATTAGAGTTGAATGTAGTCGAAAAGAGAAAAAGGAGAAAAAAGGCTTTATAAGTAATTCTGCTTCTCCAGTAAATGTATCTTGATTTAGGAATGTTTAGATATTTGTATTAGAAAACAAAACCTAAAAACATTTTGTGCAGTGTATGAGTAGTAATAATGATCTTGACTTAGTAAACACGACTAAATATTTTCACTCTGATTCACAGACTTCAGTTTCAGGTTTTGAAAACTAATGAATCACAGTCCACACAAACAGTAATGAAGTGCTGCTAATGAGCTGTCACACATAATTCACACAGAACCCCGTCCACTAATTGCTAATTAGAAAATGCGGAGGTGTTCTAAACGAACTAAAGCCGCTCGGGCCGTTTGTCAAATGCAGCCGCATCCTCTGATTAACTTCAATTAGTTAAACAACACGAGATGCGCAGCGATGGTATCGGCGACGTCTCCCGTCATCGCTCGAGCTCAGATCTGCATGTGATGCGATTATGAGTCTGTGCAGGAAGTGAGTGACGCTCTGATCAGCAGTGATTTCCTGCATTTCCTGCTTCAGTAAGGAAATGAGATCTCAGCGTCTGATCTCATCTGTCAGATGATCGCAACGAAAAACAAACGGCACCCAAACTCACCACAACAGAGTCTAAACGGAGTGAAATTAAAGTGAGCATTACTGCTGTTACGACTGTTAAATAATTAGTTAAATAAAAATAAAATACAATAAACAATAAAATAAAAAATGTAAAACAAGTAAATAATTCAATTCAAACAACAACAAATCAATAAAAAAAACTCTACAAAAACACCTGACAATCACTTTCAGGTCCAAAATTCTGAAATATGTTTACTATTTAAAACAACTGTTTTCTATTTGAATATATTTTAAGATGTAATTCATTCCTGTGATTTCAAAGCTGAATTTTTAGCATCATTACTGCATGATCCTTCAGAAATCATTCTAATATTCTGATTTGCTGCTAAAGAAACATTTATTATTATTATTATTATTATTATGTAGAAAACAGCTGAGTAGATTTTTTTTCAGGTTTCTTTAATGAATAGAAAGTTCAGAAGAACGGCATTTATCTGAAATAGAAATCTTCTGTAACATTATAAATGTCTTTATCATCACGTTTGATGTTACAAAATAATTGCATTTCATATAAATGCTGATCTTTGGATTTAAAAAAAAACGTATTCTTAAATATTTATAATAATAATAATCATACATTTTTCTTGAGCAGAAATCAGCATTTTAAAATGATTTCTGAAGGATCATGTGACAGTGGAGTAATAATGCTGAAAATTTAGCTTTGATCGTAAGAATAAATTAAATTTTCAAGATATATTAAAATAGAAAAGAGTTATTTTAGACAGTAAAAAATATTTCAAAATGTTACAGTTTTTGCTGTACTTTTGATCAAATAAATGCAGGTTTGGTGAGCAATAGACACTTAATTAAAAACATTAAAAATCTTACTGTTCAAAAACTTTTGACTGGTAGTGTACATTGTGCAAAAGAGGGTTATTTCTGTTAACTAAAACTATAAACCAAAAAAAAAAAAAAAAATACTTCAAATACAATAAATAAAAATAAATATTAAACAAAAATAAATAAAATGAAATAAAAATAAATATTAAAAAAACATCAAACTTATTTTATTTCAGCTAGTCACAAAGGCAAGATTTTTACATTTTTGTTTAATTTTAGTTGAAGCATTAAAATATCTAAAACTAGAATTACACAGACATATTTTAAAAACCAATAAAAAAATGACTAACATCAACTAAAATGACAAACTTTAACTAAAATTTAAATGGAACCAGAAAATATTTAAAATAAAGTATAACTCAAAATATTAACAAAAACCGTTATAGTATGTCAATGATACTAAAATAACACTGGTGCAAAAATATTAATCTGATCTCAAAATGTAAAAACTAAAGATCCTTTAAAAATAAAAACATTTCCAACTGAGCAACAGAAAAAAAAACAAGGATTTCCCTCACCAGTCCTGCGTTTGTCCTCGACTCCTCTGAGATTAATCCACATAAATGATTGTAAACCCATCAGTCATCTGTCAAAATCTTGTATAATCCACATAGTAAAGTTCAGTGTTAAATGTGCAACCCAAACTGACTCCATTCACACAAGATAGCGGCTCTCAGGTAAAAGTCCTCTGCACTTCCTTCTGTGAAGGCAATAACAACAAAATTATTTCATTTATTGCAAGAGTCTCAGTAAACTTGTCTATTCTTCTGTGATTTGATCTTTTGTTTCCCGCTGTGGGTCTAGTGACTAAAGATGAATATGAATGATTTTTAGTCTTCTTTATGGTTCATTGACACTTCTTGCTATATTTTATTCTTACAGCAGGAAGCATAATGTGGAAAAACCGCTGAGTTTTTATGTGCTGACTGAGAGAGATAAAGGCATTTCTAGACACTGAAAATGAAGTTCTACGTCTAAGAGCAATGAAAAAAAAACATGCTTTCAATTTCACAATTCCAATTAGAAAATGCTAGTAAATTACACAAGTAATTACAAAGTAAAATGTGTATTTTTAAGCAGAAAGACAATCATCTTTTTTAAAATCATTTATATTTTTGAATGTTTGTTTTTTTTAGGGTTCCAGCAGTATTTCCACAGAATGTTTGTTTGTAAACAGTCACTTTATTTCATTTATGAGGGGGGTGGGGGTGGGGCCTGATCCTTTGACTGGTGCCTGAGTAGCCAATCAGCAGCCAGTATTACAAACAGCACAGCATTATGACCTGAAACTAGATGAGTAAAGTTTGTAGACGAACTTTGAAGTTGGCTTGAGAAAGCCTTGTCTGAAAGTTTGAAATAACTTTGAAAAGCTTAAAGTTTAAATTTAATTGTTGAAATTGAATTTTGGGACAGAGTGGGAACATGTTTCTAGCATGAATCAGCATGTTGCTAGCATGATTTAACATGAATTAACGTCATTAGCATGATTTAACATGTTGCTAACATGATTTAGCATGTTCCTAACATGTCGCTACATGATTAGCAAATTGCTAACATGTTTCTAAAATATTTAACAAATTACTAACATGTTGCTAACATGATTTAGCATGTTCCTAGCATGTCGCTACATGATTAGCAAATTGCTAACATGTTTCTAAAATATTTAACAAATTACTAACATGTTGCTAACATGATTCTAACGTGATAAGCATGTTTCTAACATTATTCTAGCATGATTAGCATGTTGCTAGCATGATTCTGACATGATTAGCATATGTTTAGCATCATTAGCATGTTACTAACATGTTGCTGGCATGTTGCTGGCATGTTTTCTAACATGATTACCAAGTTACTAGGATGCTGCATAATTAACATGTTGCTAGCATGTTTCTAGCACAATTAGCAAGTTACTACCATGTTTACCATGTTATTAGCATGTTGATAGCATGATTAGCATGTTACTAACATGTTGCTAGTACGATTCTAACATGATTAGCATGTTGTTAACGTGTTTCTAACATATTTAGCAAATTACTAGCATGTTGTTAGCACAATTCTAACGTGATAAGCATGTTTCTAGCATGATTACTATGTTACTGTCATGTTGCTTACATTATTCTAGCATGATTAGCATGTTGCTAGCATGATTAACATATTTTTAACATCATAAGCAAGTTACTTGCATGTTGCTAGCATGACTCTAGCATGATTAGCATGTTACTAGCGTGTTGCTGGCATGTTTCTAACATGATTAACAAGTTACTAGCATGTTGTTACCATGTTTTCTAGCACAATTAGCAAGTTACAAGCATGTTTTAGCATGATTAGCATGTTGTTAACATGTTGCTAGTATGATTCTCACATGATTAGCATGTTGCTAACGTGTTTCTAACATATTTAACAAGTTACAAGCATGTTGCTAGCACAATTCTAACGTGATAAGCATGTTTCTAGCATTATTAGCATGTTACTAGCAATATGAGCAAGTTACTAGGATGTTGCTAGCATGATTAACATGTTGTTAGCATGTTGATATCATGTTTCTAGCACAATTAGCAAGTTACTAATATGTTTTAGCATGATTAGCATGTTGTTAACATGTTGTTAGTATGATTCTCACATGATTAGCATGTTGCTAACGTGTTTTTAACATATTTAACAAGTTACAAGCATGTTGCTAGCACAATTCTAATGTGATAAGCATGTTTCTAGCATTATTAGCATGTTACTAGCATTATGAGCAAGTTACTAGAATGTTGCTAGCATGACTCTAGGATGATGATTAGCATGTTACTAACATGTTGCTAATATTATTCTAACGTGATTCACATGTTGCTAACATGTTTCTAACATATCTAACAAGTTACAAACATGTTGCTAGCATGATTCTAACGCGATAAACATGATTAGGATGTTTTTACCATCATTAGCAAGTTACTAGAATGTTGTTAGCATGACTCAAACATGATTAGCAAGTTGCCAGCATGTTGTTAGCATGATTCTTGCATGATTAGCATGTTGCAAACATGTTTTTAACATATCTAACAAGTGACAAGCATGTTGCTCGCATGATTCTAGCATGATTAGCATGTTATTAGCATGATTAGCAAGTTGCTAGCAAGTTGTTAGCATGACTCTTGCATGATTCTAGCATGTTTCTAGCATGATTAACATGTTGCTAGCATGTTTCTAACATGACTACCAAGTTACTAGTATGTTTCTAGCATGATTTCTGGTGGTTTTTAATAGTCTGGTTTGCGAAAAATGTAAGTTGGATCAGTTTGAAAAGATACAGCACAGAGTCAGAGCCGTCTGAAGGTCTGAGCCGAGTTTGGTGGTTTTAGTTTGAAAGCTCTAGGAGAAGATAGCGTTTATATTTCGGCTCAGAAGAAGAATAATACGTTTAAATAGCAGATCAGTATTTTGGCTTTCTCCAGCCAACTTAACAAGAGACTTAAAAAATGTGACGTGCATAAAATCGTAGCTTCTTTCTTTGTTTTTTTGTCTGGTCTTATGAAAAAATCCGTCGTAACCCTCCTAACCTCTTCTCATATTAAACATATGCATGAAATCATGAGGAACCCGCCCAATCTCACTGTCCTGCCATGGCAACCCAAAGCAATTAAATCCCTATCTTATGAGCTTCTATCCATCTCTCTTTCCTCCCACATCCGTCTGAAGGAGCGGCTGATCGCCATGGCAACCCTTCACAATGAAACTCATAACTTAAGCAGATATTTGGTCTGCGACAGGGCTTATGACATTCACGATTCCAGCGGAAGTTTCCAGCGTGACCAAAACAAACAGAAATGGAGGTGAAATGAAATTTTCAGAAGCAAAAGTGCTCACCCGTGCAAAACTCAGCGTCGTGATCCACGGCAGAGAATCTGAACCTCGAGTCTCCAGATGCAGAAGAGCTCATGTTTGATGAACACAGTTTGAACAGCAGAAGAAAGTGTGCAAGTGAACATCTAACACAGCGACTCTCAACCTGTTTGACTCGCCGACCTCCATGTAGATCCTGTCATCAATAATACAGCATCACATTCACACAATTAAACACTATCAATCCTTTAAGAGTCTAAAGCAGATCAGAAATCACTTGGTTTTCTCAAAATCTGGTACGTAAAATGATGCACAACAAACACAAACATGAAAAGACAACAGCAGATAGATGCAAGATGTCTTGTGAGATGTATGAACCACAAACACTTTGTAAACACTTTAAAATCACCAGATTCTGACATACTGAAACTAGATTTAATTTCTAACATCAGCAGAAACATTATAGTCAACATTAGTTATGTAACTGTATGAAATTATAGTTTACCTTTTCATACTATGCTAATAGTATAACACAAAATTTTACTATATGTATACTATTATAATTTTTGTTAACATTTTGAAATTATTTTTATTTTCATTTCTGTTTTCACTTTAATTTTTCCCTAAAAAGGTTTTAATTAGTTGTCTTTATTATTTATTTATTTATTTATTTTTAGGTTTAGTCATTTAAATACATTAAGTTAACCTAAACAAAAATTGGGAATGTTTCTTTGGCAGCTAGCTGAAACACATTTTTAGTTTTTGTAATCTTAATTTGAGTTTTATTTATTAAATTTTTTTTTTTTTTAATTATATACCTAAAAGCCATCTCGGTCAAAAATAAGATAATGATACTAAGTGTGTGCGTGTATATTTGCAATCAGAAATATTCAGCCCCCTCACCTCAATAGACAATATAGTGATGTTGATGAAAGATAATGAAAAAAAAAGAAAAAAAAAAAAAAACTCGTGAAATAACAAACAATATTTGTTGATACATATTTGAGTTATTTTGACAACAAAAGTTGACTTAACTTTGAAGTTCAAATGAAAATTGTAAGTCTTGTAACACATGAGCATGTGCAGTATTATTCAACCCCCAGCTTCAGTACCTTGTGGAGCGCCCTTTAGTTTTTATAACTTCTAACTAGCGTTTTCGATAAGTGCTGACAAGCTTCTTGCACCTCTCGATTGGAATCTTTGCCCATTCTTCACGTGCAAAAGCCTCTAACTCAGTGATGTTTGACGGCTTCAGTGCTGCAACTGCCTTCTTCAAATCCTACCAGAGATTTTCAATTGGATTTAAATCTGGTGACTGAGAAGGCCACTCCAGGACACTCCAGCATCTTTTCCCCAACCAAGCTTTGGTTGATTTGGAGGTGTGCTTGGGATCATTGTCTTGCTGGAAGATCCAATGATCACCAAGGTTTAATTTGTCAATAGAAGGCATCACGTTCTTCTTCAAAATGACCTGGTATTTCTGGGAATCCATGATGCCAGGTACACAATCAAGATTGCCAGTTCCTGCCGCAGGAAAACAGCCCCACATCATTATTGACCCTCCTCCGTGCTTGACCGTGGGGATGGTTTTCTTCTGGCCATAAGCCTGACCTTTTGCACGCCAGACATACCGCTGGTCCATATGTCCAAAAAGTTCCAGTTTGGTTTCATCAGTCCATAGAACTGTCTCCCAGGACTCTGTAGTTTTATCCAAATTCCTCCTGGCATATTCTAGTCGACTCCTGATGTTCCTTGAGGTCAAGAGTGGAGTGTGTCTTGGGGTCCGGCCATGAAGTCCTTGATTATTCAGTGCACGTCTTACAGTTGCCACTGAAGCACTTGTACCAGCCTTCATCATGTCGTCCTGTAGCTGTCTTGCAGTCACACAGGGGTTTTTCTTAGCTGTCCTGACTAAGTTGCTAAGGGCCCTTGATGAAATTGTGAGCTTTCTTCCACGGCCAGGCAGGTTTGCAGCTGTTCCATAAGTTTTAAATGTTTTGGAATGTTAAATCTTTTGGAAATCTTCTTATACCCAAGGCCCTTCAGATGTGATGAAATAATCTCCTCTCTCAGCTTTTGTGGAGGCTCCTTTGTCTTTCCCATGATTGCAACTCACCTTGAACACCTTCATGGTCGGGGTTTATATATGCATCACAGCTGAAGCAAATGAAGGATCGTTATGGAGTTCCCAAAGGCTTAATGATGTTTCAGCTCCACTTCAGGCCATAAAAACTGTCAGAAAGCTTTAAAAACAACAATATTATATAGGGGTTGAATAATTGTGACATGGCAGTCTTAACAAAATATACTGTTGCACACAAATACTACATCATACATTTTCTGTGTTGATTTTATGTATCACTAAACTCATTAAGAAGCCATCCAAAGCAGAATCCTGCACTTTGAAAAGATTTTTATTTATAAATCCTTAAAACTCTTTAGGGGTTGAATATTTCTGATTGCAAGTGTATATATATATATATATATTTTTTTTTTTAATGGAAATGTTTCATGGAAAAAATTTTCTTTGGCAACAAATTTTTTTTTTTGGACCACAAAACCAGGCATAAGTCATTTTTATTATTATTATTATTATTATTATTATTATTATTATTATTATTATTATTATTTTCTTAAGGTTTAGTCATTTTAGTACATTAAGTTAACCTAAACAAAAATTGGGAATGTTTTCTTTGGCAGCTAGCTGAAACACATTTTTAGTTTTTGTAATTTTAATTTGAGTTTTATTTACTTATAACATAATTATTTTAATTATATATATATATATATATATATATATATATATATATATATATATATATATATATTAATGTAAATGTTTCATGGAAAAACATGAAATATTTCTTTGGCAACTCGCTGAATTTAATTTAATTTTTTTTTATTTTATTTTATTTTTATTATTTTTTTTTTTTTTACTTTTTATTTATTTTTACGCTAGACCACAAAACAAGTCATAAGGGCCAATTTTTTGATATTAAAAATTTACACATCATCTGAAAGCTGAATAAAGAATATAAGAATAAGCTTTCCATTCATGTATGGTTTCTCAGGATAGGACAATATTTAGGATAGATACAACTATTTGAAAATCTGAAATCTGAGGGTGCAAAAAAATAAAAATATTGAGAAAACTGCCTTAAATTAAGTTTTGATATATTTATGGTAGTAAATTTACAAAATAGTTTCATGGATCATGATCTTTACCTAATATCCTAATGATTTTTGGCATAAAAGAAAAATCAATAATTTTGACCCATACAATGTATTGTTGGTTATTGCTACAAATATACCCCAGCGAACATTACATTTTATTAAATTATTACGGAACATTAAATATTGCTTTGGCAATGAGCAGAAATACATATATGGGTCATCTCATGTCCGTGAAGTATATTTTTAATATATATTCATCAATATAATGCTTCATTTTCTAGTACACAACTATATTTTTCCCAATCACACAACTATATGTTGAAAAAGCCATTTCTTTTGTTCAGAAATGATGTTCATATCACATACAACCCTACTATTCAGCTGTTTGTCCCATTCTAGCATAATATGCACAGTATGATGATATTTCATCTAGAAGCATATGAATGAAACACTGAAAGTGATGTTCTCTCTCTTTCCCCTAAAATTGGTTAAACCTGTGTCAAGAGTGGATTAATTGACTGTCAACAGTGTTACACAAGTATTATTGTTGCAAAGACAATTTAACTAAAACTTATGTTTTGTTTATAAAAATATATTTCTAAATGTACCACATGCTCAGTAGTTCTAAGCTTCCATGTTGAGTAGAGGCCCAAAACACTAAACATGTCAACTAAGTTACCTGTCAGCTGTTACCCAGTATATATATATATATAATAGACTTATATATATAAGTCTATCTATCTGTTCATTATATATACACATTTTATTTCAACCAGCAAATGTTTCTCATAGTTTTACTGATAAGAACTTTGACTCAGAAAAACATCAGAAGTCAGAGGTTGTAAAGATCATTTTGTGTTGACTATAATTACCAGTATGAAGAGGAAAAAATCAGATGATTCAGCCAAATGAAAGAGCATCACAGAAACACGATCATCCTCCAGCTCGTCTCTGTCCTCTGTGCACCGCAGCGTAAACGATTTGGCATTAGACAGGTCTAGTCATTAAAATCTCCGTTAACCAATGCATAAACTCCATCTCTCATGGATAAATGTGCGTCAGTAACCAGCCCTACAGATGGGTAATGAGACTCCACGATCTGCTCGCCGTTTAATGACACAATCAGAAACACAAACGCGATTTTCTCTTTGTTTCAGGGCTTTTACGTGCAGCGTGAAGCACACAGATGACCTCTGGTGACCTCTGTGTGTTTCTGAGGACGTTATGATTGATTTCTGCTTTGGGGAAAAAAAAAAACTGAGCCATGTTTTGACTACATAAAGATCCTTTTTGATCAGCTGATGTCACCCTGAAAACCTTCTGTTGGTGAAGACGAGAGGAAAATTAGTGCATAAGACTGTAGGTGAAAGTCAAAGCGGGCGGAGCTTCTGGTAGATGCTCTAATGTGATTGGTCAGCAAGAGCTTCTGAAAATACTGTATGATAACAGGAGATAAACTGGCAGTAAAAATAAGTTGTCAACTTATTTGGATCATATTCATATATAAATATAATTTAATAAATAATGGTCTGTGTAAGTGACTATTAACAATAATATGCAAAAAAAAAAAAATGCAAATAGTTCATTTTAAAGCACAATATACAAAGAAAGCCTACACTTAAATCCAAAAAAAAAAAAAAAAATGTAAATAATATAAATAATATTAGATATAATGTAATACTTTCATATATACACTTTAATCTGTAAAGCATACAAAAATGAAGTGGATCTGAAAGCTGAATTAATATTAGGCTAATAAAAAGCCTCTCTGGTGTCTCTCGGCGTGTCATCGACTGCGCTGATGGATGACGCGTGTTTAAACGGCTTCCTTCATAAAGCCTGACCCGTTCTGCTACTGTGTCATTGATCAGAAACAGTGCTGTACTGTACGAGACAAATCACACGCCGCTAAATGGGATCTTTCCTTTTATGGCCGGATCGCGCTGAGATTGATTTGATTGCTTTGTTAACCTTGATAAGAACGGAGCGGCGCGTCTGCAGGCGGATCTCTGCACGGTTCATTCTGCACTGTTTATTGGATATTTTGTCATATTGCTGTTGTTGGCAACTTATAAAATCAATAATGCACTGGAGATTGTGTGTATTTCTACAGTATAAAGCACTTCATATAATACAGCTGTCATAAAAACACTCTTCTGTGTTATTGCTTTATTCTGTCAAAATAAACCAATATTTTTCCAACGTTTAAGCTTTCTCTTTTAATTGGATTTTATTTTTAGCAGGCATTTAAAAAATTGCACGGCATTATTCCAGTGAACTAGCTGGTGATCTTTACTCTTTAACCTAATGAGCGAGCAACACACCTTTTAAAATGCATGGATGTTTACTTTGACATTTATTTATGTTCTCTATTCAATAACATTAGACTTTGGCTTGTTTACTTGGGTTTAAAGGCACCTTGAATGATGTATAAAATTTTGAGAACATTAAACTCCGAATGAATGTCCTATTAAAGTTTTACTAACAAAAATATGTTCTAAGAATGTTTCTCTAATGTCACTATTCAGTTATGAAGATTTTATTTCTTGATGTTCTCTTAAGGGAACATTCCAGTTTTTACATTCCATTATGGTAATGTTACTTCTGAATGTTCTCTGACACAAATAGCAACATTTAAAAAACATTAGATGGACATCCAACTAAAATGTTTCAGGGAAAAAACATTCTATGAATGACGTATAAATAATGTTTTTTGAGCTAATATTTTAAGAATATTTAACGAGCAGTCAAAGTGTTAAGAACGTTCCCAGTATTTGCCAACCCAATCTTACAGCAATTCGTACATATTTTACGAGGTGGCTAATTCGTACAAATTCGTATGACTGGGCTCATAAGAATTTGTATGTTTTGTGGAAAATCGAACAAGTTTGTACTTTTTGTGGAAAATTGTACGCATTTGTACATTTTTTTTGGGGGGGGGGGGGGGGGGATTTGTACATTTCGTGGGAAATCATACATATTTGTATGACCTGGTTCGTACAAAATTTGTGTTTTGTGGAAAATCATACATATTTTATGAGGTGGTTTTGTGGAAAATCAAACAAATTTGTATGTTTTGTGAAAAAAACTGATTCATACGTTTTGTGGAAAATCGTACAAATTTGTACTTTTTGTGAAAAATCAAACAAATTTGTAACTTTGTGGAAAATTTTACAAATCAGCATGTTTTGCGAAATATTTTACGAGTTTGTACATTTTGTGAAAAAAGTAGCAAATTTGTACGTTTTGCGAAAAAAATAACAAAATTGTACGACCCAGCTTGTACGAATTTGTGCATTTTGTGGAAAATCGTACAAATTAGTTTGTTTTGTCTGTACATATTTTATTAGGTGGCTAATTCATACAAATTTACATGATCTGACTCGTACGAAATTATACGTTTTGTGAAAAATAGTAGGAATTTGCATGTTTTGTGGAAAATCGTAGAAATTTGTAGATTTTGTGGAAAATCATACAAATTTGTATGTTTTGTGAAAATCGTAGAAATTTGTAGATTTTGTGGTAAATCTAACAAATTTGTAAGTTTTGCAGAAAATCGTATGATTTTGTATGTTTTGTACAAATTTGTTGTAAAGTTTTGTTAAAAATTGTACATATTTTATGAGGTGGCTAATTCATACAAATTTGTTTATGACCTGGCTCGTACAAATTTACACGCTTTGTGAAAAATCGTAGGAATTTGCATGTTTAGTGGAAAATCATACAAATTTGTACATTTTGTGGAAAATCAAACAAATTTGTAATTTTTGTGGAAAATTTTACAAATTAGCATGTTTTGCGAAATATTTTACGAATTTGTACATTTTGTGGAAAATGTAGCAAATTTGTAAGTTTTGCGGAAAATCTTACAAAATTGTATGACCTCGCTTCTACGAATTTGTACGTTTTGTAGAAAATCATACAAAATTTGTACATTGCAGAAAAAACTAACAAATTTGTATGATCCGACTCATATGAATTTGTGCATTTTGTGGAGAATTAAACAAATTTGTATGTTTTGTGGAAAATTGATTTGTACATTTTGTGGAAAATCATACAAATTTGTACATTTTGTAGAAAACCAAACAAATTTGTACATTTTGCGGAAAATTGTATGGATTTGTACATTTTGTAGAAAAAATGTGTACGTTTTGTGGAAAATATTACATAATTTACAGCTAATTTGTACAAATTTGTTTATGACCTGGCTCGTACGAATGTATACGTTTTGTGAAAAATCGCAGGAATCTGCACATTTAGTGGAAAATCAAACAAACTTGTTTGTTTTGTGGAAAATCATACAAATTTATATGTTTTCTGAAAATCATAAAAATTTGTACATTTTGTGGAAAATTGCATGAATTTGTACGTTTTGTAGAAAAACTAACAAATTGTATGATCTGGCTCAAACAAATTTGTGCGTTTTGTGAAAAAATCGTAGGAATTTGCATGTTTTGTGGAAAACCGTACAAATTCGTAGGACTTCTTACGAATGACCAGCCCTAACCGTGCCCCTAAACCTACCCCTCACAGAAAACTTACGAAGAGTGAGGTCGTACGAATTTGAATGAATTAGCCACCTTGTAAAATATGTATAAATTGGTCATGAGATAACAGTGGTATTTGCAAGTAAAATACAAAAGTCAAGTTCTCCACAATGCTTTTTCACTAAATGAATACAATAAATAATTATATTTAGTATTTTCCATTTGCACGCATCAATAAAACAAGGACTATTCCATTTGATCATTTTACAAAAATTATGAGACTTTTGAATTACATTCTTAAACAAGTGGTAACATTTAAAAAACTTTTGATGAATATCAACTAAAACATTTCAGAAAAACATCCCATGAACAATGTATAAATAACATTTTGTGGTAATATTTAGAGAACATTATTAAAGATCAGATGACTCTAAACAAACATTCTATTGATGCTACTGGAAGAACGTTTGTTCATAATGTTGAGAGAACATTCTCTGTTAGCTGTGTAATTACTGTATGAAGCCTGAATGAACTGAGAATCATCCGGACCAAACAGAAACAGAAAGCATCACATCAGACGCACCTCAGGGCCTGATAACATCAGACAAGCACTAAAGCAAGTGCTATACAGCCTCTGTCTTGCTCTGTGCGAACTAATAAATGAGCGAAATGTGTTTCATAAACCGCCTCGTCTCAGCGGCTTCATCTTCATCGCTCCGGCGAATGTTAGCACAGGGACTCGAGTCAAACACACACATGTGAAACGCACAATAAAGCCTCACTTTGCATGAAATCGTGCCTTAATGGCTGCAATTAATTTGATATAGAGTGCTTTACACCGCAACTTCAATCTAATTACTGACTCTTAAATAACAGCTTTATATGAGAGCGTCGCACACACAGAGATGCTAGTTTATGACTAGCTGCTGCTAATGTGGCATATTTTAAAGAGAATTTTTTTATGCTCTGTTTAATAAAACCTCTAAAACACAAAGCATTTAATTGTTTATCTAGAGAATATTTGTCTTAATTTCATATACACCAACATTAAATGTACATTTATTTATTTAGCAAACGCAACTCAAGATATTCTACCAAACAAATTGATATTTAAGCTCAACAGCAGCTCAACATCTAATTTATGCTTTTGGCCAGTTAGAAACCTTCCTACAAACAGAGCCTCTAAAATAGATAGATAGATAGATAGATGGATAGATAGTAGGGGTGTAACAGTACACAGATGTCACGGTTCGGTACGTACCTCGGTTCGAGGGTCACAGTTCAATACGATTTCGGTACAAATTTTTAAACAGACATGAGTACGAATTACAATTTATTCCACCTCCATGTGAAAATACTAAATATTATATCAAACTAATGTCATATATAGGCTATAAAATCTGCAGTACATATATACATACAAGGAATTTAATTAACTGATAGACAAGGGGAAAAAAACTGTGCAATACGTAACGTAGCCTATATTTGCTGAGTTTCAGTTCAGTTTTGTGACAGTAAGGAAAATCAAATATCAGAAAGTGACATTCTCTTTGTTTTTTGTTGTATGAGGAAAGTTGAAGTAATCGCGCCGGCGCACACAAACACAAAACATATCAGTTCCAGGCTTCTAGCATTGCTAACTTGACAACACAGTTGGTACTTTATCAAAATAAAACACAGTGAACCAAACATCAGCGCGCCCGCCTCACTGTGTGTCACCGTTAGAACACGACTGAAGTACAAAGCCTATAATTTACATAATAAATAATAGTTTAGCATTTGGATGAATGCCAAATATGGAAATATTATGGAATATTTGGATTTGTGCCGAATGAGAGAGGTAGGATACAAGGGCACAAAGCTGCATTTAGCAGACAGTTGAGTGTGCAAGCCTTTAAGTAACATTACACCCCTTTGTCACTGTCTAGTGATCTTTGTTTTCAAGTGTGCAACTCCTGGTATTCATTGTAAGGTCTCATGCACCGAACCGAGATGCCCGTACCGTGACGGTTCAGTACCAATAAATGTATCGTTACACCCCTAATAGATAGATAGATAGATAGATAGATAGATAGATAAATATATAGATATAAAAAATAATAAATAAATAACAAAGAGAATGAATAAATAAATAAAATAAACAATAAATGTGTGGAATTTGTATGTTTTGTGGAAAATCGAACGACTTTGTACATTTTGTGGAAAATCGTACAAATTTGTGTGTTTTCTGTAAAATCTTACATATTTTACGAGGTGGCTAATTCTTACAAATTTGTATGACCTGGCTTGGACGAATTTGTATGTTTTGTGGAACATTTTACAAATTTGTACTATTTGTGGAAGATCGTACAATTTTGTATGTTTTGTGGAAAACTGAACAAATTTGTACTATTTGTGGAGAATCTTCCGAATTTGTAGTTTTGTGGAAAACGCACAAATTAATACATTTTGTGTAAAATCAAACAAATTTGTACATTTTGTGGAAGATCGTACAAATTTGTATGTTTTGTGGAAAATCGTACATATTTTACGAGGTGGCTAATTTGTACAAATTTGTATGTATATTTGTATGAATTTGTATGTTTTGTGGAAAATTTGTGCTATTTGTGGCCGATTTTGTACATTTTTGTGGAAAATCAAACAAATTTGTACATTTTGTGGAAGATCGTACGAATTTGTACGTTTTATGGAAAATCTTACTATTTTATGAGATGGCTAACTCGTACAAATTTGTATGACCTGGCTCGTATCCATTTGTACGTTTTGTGAAAAATTGTACGAATTTGTACTTTTTGTGGAAAATGAATTCATACGTTTTGTGGAAAACTGAACAAATTTGTACTTTTCATGGAAAATTTATTGTATTTGTAGAATCTAAAATCTAACAAATTTGTATGTTTTGTGGAAAATCAATTCGTACATTTTGTGGAAAATTGTACACATTTGTAAATTTTGAGAAAAATCTAAAAACTTTGTACGTTTTGTAAAAAATGTAACAAATGTGTACATTCTGTGGAAAATCGTATGAATTTTGTACATTTTTAAATAAATAAATAATAAAATTGAAAAATAAAATAAATAACGAATAAATGTAATAAAATAATGAAATTAATAATTAAATACTAAAAGTTTATAAATGAAATATATATATATTAATTTATTCATTCATTCACTCACATCTGTGTTGAATTATTTATTTCATTGTTTATTTGATTAAAAAATAATACCTACATTTATTTATTCACTTAATTATTTGACTCGTTAGTTATTATTAAGAGAGTGACTACTTTCTTTTTTGGGTGAACTGTTGCTTTAAAAATGACACAAAGCCAATTGATTTTGGGATCTGATGATTTCACAAGGACAAAGAGCCAAAGATGAAACATTTGCGCTAAAAGCTCTTTCCACACCCTCCTGTTTTATCTCTGGCGGTGCTGAGAGCAGATGCTAACATGCTAATCTCCCGAGCGCTGCGGTCTTTAAACGGCCGTAAAGCCGCGTCTCCAATCTCGCAGCGCAGACACGGCGCATAAAAATTCACCCGGAGAGTAAATCATAAGAGCTATCAATAAATAATTACGTTTAAATGTCTCTTAATGACTAAACTTTGCTGACGCGGCTGTAGTTTATGGATCTGACGAGGGCCGGCCAGCGCCGTGGTCGTAAAGAGAGGCCTAATGACACACCGGCTAACAGATAAAAGCACAATAACAGCAGAAAATATCACTGCTGGGCCTCCATTAGATGGGAAAATAGTGCACTTTGGTCCCATGAAGACAAACCAGGCGTTTTTTTTAAAGCGAGGAAGAAGACCGAGAGCATCTGATCGGAAAACACAGAAATTGCTCATTAAAGTAGTAGTTTGAAAAAAGGACAAATCTGTCATCCAAACCTGTGCGTTGATGTTTCTGTGGAGAGATTTTAGACGGCATTTTATTCTGTGCAACTGTTTGTTTAAAGCACAATGGAAGGTTATAAAAGCTCAAGCAGCACTAATTTTGCTCATATTTTTGCTGAAAGTGTTGGACAGTCATAAACGAGGGGCTAATCGAGCCCGTTACGACCCTATAAAACCATCAGCAGGAGCTGCACTTTTATTAGCAGAACTCCAAGACGAGCGTGCGCGAATCCTCCAGGTGCCGTCGCGTGTTTCCCGCTGAAACGTGTACGATTAATTATTCATGACAGCTTCAGTTTAACGACTGTCAAAACACACGATCTCTCGAGTCTCTACGAGCGCTTAGACAGAAACACAAGACGCCCCTGATCCAAACACAGCCTCCCGCCTCTAAAACACAAGTGTGGGGGAAAACCTTTATTTATTTGTTTGTTTGTTTAATTATTGAGTTTTTTATTAGATTTATTTATTCATTTCTTTTTATTCTATTTATTTTTTTCATTACTTAATCTATTTATTTATTCACTTAATATATTCACTTCATTATTTATAATACTTATAAACTAACAAACTGAATAAATAAGCTTTCCACTGATGTATGGTTTGTTAGGATAGGACAATATTTGGCCGAGATAGAACTATTTAAAAAACTGGAATCTGAGGGTGCCAAAAAAATCGAAAAAAATTCAAGTTGTCCAAATGAAGTTCTTAGCAATGCATATTACTAATCAAAAAGTTTTGATATATTTATAGTAGGAAAGTTAGAAAATATCTTCATGGAACATGATCTTTACGTAATATCCTAATGATTTTTGGCATAAAAGAAAAATCAATAATTTTGACCCATACAATGTATTTTTGACTACTTGCTACAAATATACCCGTGCTAAGTTACATTAAAATATATTAATATGTTTGCTTCATTATTTATTATACTTAATTCCATTAAGTTTTTATTAATTTTATAATTTATTTATTAACTGTATTATGTGTGTGTGTGTGTGTGTGTGTGTGTGTATATATATATATATATATATATATAAATTAAAATAAATACATTTTAAAAATAACAAAGTAAAATAACTAAATAAAATACACTGATTACAAAATATTAAATAAATACAAAAAGTATATAAAATAAATAGAATAAAAATAAGTTAATAAATGCATTTAAGTGAAATACATTAATAAAAATTAAAATTATTTAATGCATTTATTTGCTAATTTTGTTACTTACTTTTATTTTCTATTAAATGTGTTAAATGTATTCTTTTTTTGTACATTTTAAAATATATTTTACTTATTTATGCACTGTATTATTTAATGATTGAAGTATTGACTTTATTAAAATTGTTCATTTATTCACATATTTAATCAGTCTTTTTTATTCTTTTAATTATTTTATTAATTTTATTTACATATTTCAGTATGTATTTAGAAAATGTTATATATTTATTTAGCCATACAAGTGTCGATTACTGTTTTCATGGCAAACATTCATGTTTCTGCTGTCCTCGTGAATGACTGATCAGTGCACATTACTCTAAAGGAAAAACAGATCTATGTGTAAACATCTGATTCATGTACTTGAGCATTTTGCAAGCCTAAGGGTCAAAGAGAGGAAGGAAAAAAGAAAAAAGAAAAGAAATGAAATGCCATTACAGATTGTAAAGAGGAAAGATTTTCTTAGTGTGAAAGAAAATGTACACACACTTATGAATTTATGATTAATCAAAGTGTTTACAGCTCTTAAACCAGATATCAAATGCTTCTCCAATCATAAAATCGCCAATGAGTCTAAATAACTAAACTAGATTCTTGCTTTTAGATCAGACACGTCAGGCTGCTCGATCTTACCTGCGATGACGTCATCCGCTGCGGTCTGAGGTCGCGTGACGTCATCACGCGCTCTAGCGGTCACGCCGGTGTGATTTTCTCTGTGACTGATGAAGCAGCGATCACTAATGACTAATTACTTATGAGATTTGTGTTAACACACGCAACACACTGGAATAACCCTCATCAGTGAAGTGTATCATAAAATCATCTTCGGTAATAATTAGCAATTTAAGGCAAAGATCTGTTGATTAACGAATCGAAGCAGTCAGTGATGCTGCAGCCATAAACACAAACACAGGATAAAACCTCCACAGAGATATTCAGACCGTCTGCGGTGTTAAAATCAGCTCCTGTAGCGATTCGAGAGGTTTTGTCTTTTCTAACGCCTTTTGAAAAGTAAAAACTCGCAGTAAAACCCGAAAAAACATTCAGCAGCTCCTTCAGTTGTGACGCGTGAGGAATGAAGGGAATCATATTTGAGTGGAAGAGAAACACTGACATCTGCTGCTGACACTCAAACACTGCAGTCTGAGCATTTACACTCGAAGACAAATAAAAACTTATTTACTCACTTTCATATCGTTCTAAAGCTGTAGGAGTTTCTTCTCTGAAATACAGAAGCAGCAGGTGCAGAAATGACCGAATCAAACACACGAGTTTCCATCCAGTTTTTTGCAATGTTTTGTTATCAACAAAGAGAATATGCACAAAAAAAAACTAAATTTGCTGTCTTCAGACTGTTTCCATTCGATTGGCTTTTTAAATTATTATTATGCAAACATTAAACATACAGAAAGTACAGAACAGACAAAACCTTTACAGGAAAACTAAAAAGACAAAACATATCTTGTAAGGTTTCACATCATACAAAGTTAAATACATGATCATAATAACCTAAAATAAATAACCAAATTCAGATATAATAATAACATAAACACATACAGAGAAAAAAAACCTTATACATCAGTGGTATTGCCAAAACAATCCTGATAATGTTTAAAAAATCTATCACTTTTCTTGTTTTTAATCAATCTAAGAGATTTCAGGAAAGCATCAATTTCCAATAAGAAATGTGAAAGGCTGTGATTTAGAGAATTTTTTTTTATGAATAAAAAAAAATAAATTAGCTAAGTAATTCACTCATATACTAGTTTTACCTTTATAGTAACAAATTATATTTTAACTCGTTTTAGCTAAAATTAATTAGTTAAATTATATTTTATATACTTTTAACTGAAAGGAGCTGGAGGAATCAAGGTGCTTACCTATAGAAAAATGTAAACTATTCCAAAAGTTTTGAGTCTTTACACATTAAAAAAAAAATAAGTGAATCAGTGTTTCATCCTCAGTCCCACAAAATGAGCATGAACTGTCAACATCCATATATTTTGCTAATGTATCGTTTACAGGATATATTTTATGAAGGATCTTGAAATGAACTTCTTTTATTTTATTTGAAATGCAGTACTTGTGAAATAACAACCAGGCTTTCTTCCAGTCTATTAATTCAATAAGAGATGCCCAATAAAATTTGCCTCTAGGAACATTATAGTTTTTTCTCTGTAGAATTTGTCGAATATGCTTATTATTAAATTTTTAGTTAAAAATGCTAATTCCATTTAATGAAAAATCAGTTTCTTTGGTAATGATTTGGGGTGCCGTGGCGTCTGCTGGTGTTGGTCTACTGCATTTCATCAAGTCCAAAGTCAATGCAGTAGTCAACCAGGAGATTTTGGAGCATTTTATGCTTCTATCTGCTGACAAGCTTTATGGAGATGCTGATTTTCTTTTCCAGCAGGACTTTAGCACCTGCCCACAGTGCAAAAAACAAGTGGTTTGCTGACCATGATATTACTGTGCTTTATTGGCCAGCCAACATGCCTGACCTGAACCCCACTGAGAGTCTATGGGATATTTCCAGGAGAAAGATGAGAAACAGTCGATCCAACAATATACAGATGATCTGAAGGTTCAATAGTGCCTCAGCAGTGCCACAGGCTGATCACTTCCACGCCACTCCTTACTGATGCTGTAATTTGTGGCAGGAGCAAGTCATTTGCTGTAATTTGTGCTGCCGACCAAGTATTGGGTGCATAAATGAACATAGTTTAAAAAATCTTGAACTTTTCTGTTTTGCAAACCCGTTTTTTGATTGATCTTAGAAAATATTCTAACATTTTGAGATACTGGATTTTTGACTTTCATGAGCTGTAAGCTCTAATCATCAAAATTAAAACAAAAAAACTTTTGAAATGTTTCACTTTACATGTAATGAATCTAGAATATATGAAAGTTTCAGTTTTTGAAATAAGTCACAAACAAAAAAAAAAGAACTTTTTCACAATATTCAAATTTCTTGAGATGCACCTGTATAGAAGAAATAAATAAGCTTATATGCTAAGTATATTTTTGTCTAAATAATTAATAAATTAACAAAACAAAAGAAAAAAGAAAAAAAAAACTGTGCAACAAGTAGCAGCCTATGTGCTGAATTTCGTTTCATTTTTGCGATGCGCTCTAGAGAAAGCAGCATCCAGTTTGTTTCCTTTATTTTATAAGCACAATGTTTTATGTTTATTGTGAATGTACAAAAATAAAAGAAATATTTAGTATAGTTTCAAAAAGCATCTTACTCTTATATGACCACAAAATGAGTATTGTAAATTTATTATAAATGCGCATCTGGCGCGCATTTAAGCATTACTAACTTGACAACGCAGCCTGTTTATTGTCATAAGAAAATAAGTCATCCAAACATCCTGAAAAACCATGGTATTTTATTTCCCCTCACTCCACAAAAAAAAAAAAAAAATCCTATCAATTTAACAGTAGAACAGAACTGAGAACATAACAAGAATGAAAATACGAGCTAACAAGCCTAAACGAATTAATGTAAAATATTGTAGGCTACTTTTTGTACAAAACGAATACATTTTAACTTGCAACGTACTAAAGGAACATCAAATTAAGGTATGTATATCTGAAGATAACTCATCTTTTTCTTACCATATATAAAATAATTTTAGATACAATCTAATAATATGAATATGATTTAATGCGCTTTTGAACTACAGAGAAACACGGACACTGCCTTTAGGATAATTCTGTCACGTGACACCACATTTATTTGCGTTAAAGCCCCTTTTCTCGCGATATTTAAACTATCAATATAGAGTTACAGTTAAAGTTAAACAGAAAAAGATTGTGTCGACACTTGAGAAATTTTATCAATAAACAGCATTTCCATCAACTAAATTTTGAATCGCTAAATATTTTTTCGCAAAACCTGGAAACCTGGTTAATGTTGCATGTAAGTGAGACCAAAGACCAAATATTGAACAGTAAAGTATAACTAAAGAAGAAACAGTTTGATGATCAGCATTTTTTAAAGTTTATTCTTTTGTTTCCTGCAGAAGCAAGCAAGTCATACAGGTTCAGAAAGACATGAGGGCCAGTAAATAAACACAATATGAACTTGAGATATAATCCTCTCTGCATGAATAAAACACAAGGGTCACACTGCATCTGTAGATCTAGAATAAACCATTTATTTCTGCCCAGAACTGATTAAAAGGAGGAAATATCAGTCTTGATTTCAACAGGAGCGTCTGTAAAAACAGTCCAGTACTGAACAACTCCATTTGAGCACTTTAGAGACACACAAGAGATTTTAAATAATATTCATAAAATAATAATTAATTAACCCTTATAGAAACAATAAATCTGGTTTAAATTACACTAAATAAAGAGATAGCAAGGCAAAGAACCAATGAAATGACAGGACTATAATCATGAGCAATTTTAGAACAAATTAAAAATAAATAAATAAAAACAAACAAACAAAAAAAAATACATAAAATAAAAATAAAATAAAAGGATCTGGCGAGGCAATGTCCCAATACGTGGCAATTCCAATTTTTCCAGACACACGATCTGTAAAACAAAAATCCATGAATTAAATCATGAATCATGTGACCCACAAAAAAAATAAATAAATAAATAAAAAATCATCAGGGATGACTGAACATATTCAGAGTCATGAGAATCAGCTAGAAGAGAAACAGCTGACACACTTTATTGAACCATTATACTTCACTCATGATTGATCATATATCAGGATGTGCCGTGTGTCATCTGGAAACATCACCTCGAGACCATTTAATCATTTGACATTCAGAACATTAAACTGTCTTGATATTTAATTGGTGTAGTAATGACTGCATTGTAATGATAGACTAATGACAGCTAAATTAGGTTTACTAAATGGTCTCAAAGCCATGGAGCAGGGTTTGCGTACCGTGCGTCATCAGAACAGTATGTGTCTACTCTACACGCACCGCCTAATTTTTGTAAACGTGTGTATAATGTACATGCAGCTCACACATGCTCCCTGAATTGTTTTACACTACTTAGTTTCTCCACAAGCTGTCAGCACTGAACCGGGTCATGGATTCACAGTCGCAAAAAGAAACGAAGGGGATGGAACAAAAAAGAAGGAACCGAGTCCCAGCAGATCCTTCAGATCTAATGAAGATTCTGGTCCAGATGATTCTGTCCTGAACACATTTCCACACCCGTTTGCTCCATCGGATCAATACTGATCTTCTCAGGTCAGTGTTTCTCCTGCAATAAGCAACAGAAAACAGTCACGGACACTAACAGTTTTAGCACTAATAAAGCAAAGCAACTTGACAGCTTTTATTTAAACAATTTAAACAATTTTTTTTCAGGTCATCAGTCATCAGAGGTCAGTAAACACTGGTCACAGACATAGAGATGTACCTTTAATTTCAACAAGCTAATTTAAAAACCTATCAATCATATTTTGATCTGACAAAGTGGTTATATCTGAGTGCGTGAGTTTTTTTTTTTTTTTTGCTGATGCTGACTCCCGCTGTAAATAAATAAATACATAGATAAATACATTATGATCCACAAATAAATGTTACACAACTCTACCTGCCATTCATTTACGTTACGCTTTCTGTGCATTTGTGAATCGCAGCGCACATCTGTGGATTGCGAAACATTTCTAGTGTCAAGACGTGCATGCAAATCCACAGACAGGTGAACCAAAGTCAACGAAAACAACTGATCAAAATCATTTTCATAAACTGATGTAAAGTAAAAATTCAAAAACAATTACTGATAAACTATTTCATCACTACAATATACCGCAAGTTTGACTAAAATAAAAGCTGTGGGACGAGGCTTTGAGTCCCAGGTGTGATTTGCATCATGATCAAAATAAAAAACACATCTAATATTACATTACAGTACAATATTACTGTATTATTACCAAATTTTATTTACCATACCATCTAAAACATTCAAATATGACTATTTATATTAATAAATGTTTATTGTATATGCGATTTGTTTACAGAAGTATGGCATCACACCCTAAACTCATGTAAATAGGCGCGATTAAAGAGTTGTCTGTGCTTGATGACGTTACAGCTTGTTTTTGATACTTTATTTGAACTAATTATTGCCTTGGGTGCATCTCAAAAAATTAGAATATAGTGAAAAAGTTCATTTTTTGTTTGTAACTTATTTCAAAAACTGAACCTTTCATATACTCTAGATTCATTACATGTAAAGTGAAACGTTTCAAAAGTTTTTTTGTTTTATTTTTGATGATTAGAGCTTACTAGCATCTCAAAATATTAGAATATTTACATTTGAGTTTCATTAAATGTCCATCCCCACAGTATAAATTCCGGGTATCTCTTGCTCTTTGAAACCACAAGAATGGCGAAGACTGCATACATGGCAGTGGTCCAGAAGACAATCATTGATACCCTCCACAAAGAGGATAAGTCACAGAAGGTCATTACTGAAAGGGGTGGCTGTTTACAGAGTGCTGCATCAAAGCATATTAAATGCAAAGTTGACTGGAAGGAAGAAATTGGGTAGAGAAAGGTGCACAAGCAACAGGGATGACCACAAGCTTGAGAAAACTGTAAGTAAAGCCGATTCAAACACTTGGGAGAGCTTCACAAGGAGTGAACTGAAGCCGGAGTCAGCGCATCAAGAGTCACCACACTCAGACGTCTTCAGGAAAAGGGCTACCAAGCCACTTCTGAAACAGAAACAACGTCAGAAGCATCTTACCTGAGCTAATAAGAAAATGAACTTGACTGTTGCTTAGTGCTCCAAAGTCTGGTAGTCGCTAGACTGAAGTGAACTGGCTCTAGCGATGGGCATATCGATCCCTAAGTATCAATACTGATGCGAGTATCGAAAATATTGATACTCAAATTAAAAAAATATCGATACAAATGGTGTGTTTTATTTACTAGTGATTTTATATAACAAAAAATAATGCGTACAATCAGAGATCGCATTAACCAAAAATTCTCCGTCATTGACAGCATTTTTTTTTTATCAGTGACGGAAAAAAACACAGAGGCCATCCGTCACTTTGATGGATCACACTGAGGGTGATCTATTGTAATTTGTAGCTGTAATTCCCACTCTTGTCCAGTTGGTGGCGAGTGCGCTCCAGTGTGGCAGCAGAGCATGGGAAAAAACTAAACCATCACAAAATTGTTTTGCTTTGTGTTTAAAGGGGTCATCTGATGCTAAGTTCACTTTTTCATGCTGTTTGAACATTAATGTGTGTTGGCAGTGTATGTACAAATCTACCCTATAATGATAAAAATCCATGCAGTGGTTTTTAATTAATCTGTAAAAATAATATCCCCTTTTTCAAATCGAGCCGTTCTCAGATGCCTGTCGTTGTGGCGTCACACCAGCAGAGGCCACTCCCACAATAGTTGATTGACATGAGCATCTTACCTTAGACCAGCTGTAACAGTCCAGTAACTTTCCTTGTTTTGATGCTGGAGCAGGGATGTAAGTTAGACAAGAATATCTCCGATTGAGTGATTGAGGTGTTGTGTTGCTGGATGTAATAATGAACATAGTGGTCGTCATTTACTCCCCACATCTGAGCCGCTGAAGATGCAGTGGATTACGTTTGTTTGTGAAGGGAATGCGCCTCCCGATCTACATATATCCGTCTATGTTCGCGCGAATCATTCGTGATCCAGCTTCACTTACAGTTTTTTTATGAATCTTTGCGATCGCCTTTCCTTATAACGTGGTCCTTAGGAAGTTTAGCGGCTAAACGTGGCTAAATGCGGCTAATGTAAACAACACCGTTTTTCCACAGAGAGAAGAGAGGGGCGGGGCGAGCAGAGCTCATTTGCATTTAAAGGAACAACCGCTTAGAATGGGAATTTTTTCAGAGCTGATTTTAGCAAGGTAAAAAAGGTGTTGTTTTACGAAATCATTGAGAGTTTTTAATCAAAGTTTATTAGAGACTTTTCATTAAGACCCTAAAGAATCATATCAACTTGTGGAAAATGGGCATCGGATGACCCCTTTAATTTTGCACAGGCGAGTACCCAGTTTTAACTATAGCAATCTATCACGCCACATTAAAGAGCGCCAAAACGGTATTTATTGGATGAATTTTCTAATGAAATGGACAGAATTTGAAATCTGAGGCTTTTTCATATCAAAAGTAACAAAGCATAAAGAAGGGTCTTATCTAGCGAAATGATTGGCCATTTTTTTTGGAAAAAATTTTTTTTTAATACTTTTTAAGCACAAAAGCTGGTGCTTAAACAGGCTCTGGGATGCGCGTTCACGATGCTACATACTATTGAATCACGTGGAAAGGTCACGTGGAACTACAGACCCAGTGTTTACAAAGCGAAAGTGCAAAGACTAAGAAAGTGCAAGTAAGTCAAACACTGTTTACAAACAAAAAATTACAACGTGTCGGACGATTCTGAAGTTACTCTACCTTTTTGAGTACACAGACGATGAACTTGTGGTGATTTGAAGACGTGATTTGTAGTAGTGGTGGGAAGTTTGGATCATTTTACCGATCGTTCAGCAAAATTAATGAATCTTTTTTCGAGTCATTTCGTTCATTTTAGCAAAATCAGCATCACGTGACAGACCCATAAGATGAATGAATGACTCGAAAAACCCAAAGACTTGAAACAGGTGAACTAATTCCAGTACAGAATCGAATAGGATGTTGCGCATGCGCGACTGAACGAATCACTCCCTGAGACGACTCGTTCTTCGCGAGTCACATTAAAGATTCGTTCAAAATGAACAAATCATTGAAGAACGACCAGTGGACGTGCATCCCAGAGCCTGTGCTACACCAGCTTTTGTGCTTAAAAAGTATACAATTTTTTATTTTTCGAAAACAATGAGCGATTGTTTCGCTAGATAAGACCCTTCTTCCTCGTCTGGAATCGTTTAGAGCCTTTGAAGCTGCATTTAAACTACATTTTGGAAGTTCAAAATCGGGGCACCAATGAAGTCCATTATATGCAGAAAAATCCTGAAATGTTTTCCTCAAAAACCATAATTTCTTTACGACTGAAGACAGAAAGACATGAACATCTTGGATGACAAGGGAGTGAGTGAATTATTTTTAAATTGTTGTTCTGGAAGTGGAATCTCCTCTAAAAGTGAAAATGTAAACAAAAAGAAAAGCAATTAAAGGTGCTATTATAATTAATTAATTAATTAATTAATTTATATGACAGGTAAAAATTGCCTTTTTGACAGAATTTTTTACAACCTAACTCAGACTAACGCAACCTCTGCGTACAATATGCATTGAATTGAATGTATAACCTATGTTAGCAAATTTGAATTATTTCACAATAAACAAATTGAAATTGTAAACGTATTTTAACCATGTGTAAGAAATATAATGTAATAAGTTGCAAAGGCATATTAAATGTTAAAATGCATTTCAAATATAAAGTTAAGGGGGTATGATTTTATGAACTCTTTATGAACTTTTGTAAATGTATATATGAATTAACGTAAACAAACGTTGTACTATTTGTTTGTTCATGATACCTAAAACAATTACTAATTTAAGACCCTTTTAGAAGTGTTACAGGGTGGTGTGCACTGGTTAGTTTATTTGTAGATATCAATACAAATTGAGACCACTCAGCTGCTAGCATGAAATTAAAGGGTTAGTTCACTGAAAATACAAATTAGCCCATGATTTACTCACCCTAAATGCATCCTAGGTGTGTATGACTTTATTCTTTCAGACAAATTCAACTGGAGTTATATTAAAACATGTAGTGGGTGGGTGTTTTTGTTCAGCAGTCCAAAAGAAGTCCAATAAAGCACTTCCATCCATAATAAAAAGGGCTCTGGGGGTGAATAAAGGCCTCCTGTAGTAAATTGATGTGTTTTTGTAAGAAAAATATCCATATTTAAAATGTTAAAAACACAAAGTGTCCAACTTTTTTTTTTTTTTTCAGTGGGCAGGAGCATTTTGACTATGGGAGTCATTAATAAATGGTGTTGTTAAAATATTGTTGTTCACAAAAGTTGTCTTTTTCTTCTCAGATGGCTAAATGGCCCTTGGAATTTTAGAAAGCGGTGAATTGTGTTTGTCTTCATAAAGTTCTGTAACTGTATGACAACCAGGGATGGGCAGTATTTCAGATACATGTATGTTGAAGACTTTGGGAGCAAAAAAGCAAATGTATTTTGTATTTAAATACATTTAAAATCAGTATTTTTGTATTTTCAAAATACATGAAATACTTTGTGCCAGTCAGCCTCTTTATCAGGGTACTGATTTTGTGCATCGGGTTGTTCAGACATGAATTCTCTCTTCCCAGCCCCAACATTCATGCATGTGAGCTGCAGCTGGTACAACTCCATTTAGCATTGGGTGAGCGACTTTTCTGGAATGAGATAATTCTACTTGTTGATAAAAATTAAAGTAGTGCATCTTTCAGATTTGCCATCAGTTAACATGAGATAATAAAATAGCACAGACAAGGGGAAAAATAGCTAGCCAATCTTGATAGTTAATATTGTGTTTTAAGCAATTATGTTATAAAGTGTGAATCAATTGAACTTTTTATAAATCATTTTCAGAAAACAATCGAGCTAAGCCAGTAGTAGTACTGGCAGTGAGGTGTAAACATGGCTGAAGACGCGAAAAGAGGAACAGATTCATCAAATCAACTGAGTAATTTATGCTGGAACCGCTATAATTGGTTCAAACTCGTGACTTCGATCCTTCATTTCAAGCGATTCAATAGCAAAAACTAGCCTGCATCCCAATGTGCATACTATCCATCCTAAATTCTATGTGATAGTAGTAATTTTCAATACTATTTAGGGCAGATAGGGTGGATAGTATGCACATTGGGACGCAGGGCTAGTTTCGAAGCGCTCCAATCGGATCGTGAATCGCGATTCATTTGATTCAGGTCGGGACTTTAATTCGCGTATAGCGAATCATTCGATTTAGATCGGAAGTTTGGAGCGGGTTCAGGAATCATTACGCAAAATGAATAGTTTCGCGATCGATGCTCCGAGTCCTTATGCTGGTTCACAAATCGTTTGATTCAGTTTGAGACTTAGTATTACACAGTATACAACATTAAACCATTAAGACAGTAGAGACAAAACATTGATAGAAAAAAATAAAGTATACACAAATACAAATCCCTTAAAGGGGTCATCGGATGCCCATTTTCCACAAGTTGATATGATTCTTTAGGGTCTTAATGAAAAGTCTCTAATATACTTTGATTAAAAATTCTCAATGGTTTTGTAAAACAACACCCTCTTTACCTTGCCAAAATCAGCTCTGCAAAAATCATCTCATTCTAAGGGGTTGTTCCTTTAAATGCAAATGAGCTCTGCTCACCCCGCCCCTCTCTTCTCTCTGTGACAGGCATCTGAGAACGGCTCGATTTGAAAAAGGGGATATTATTTTTACAGATTAATTAAAAACCACTGCATGGATATTTATCATTATAGGGTAGATTTGTACATACACTGCCAACACACATTAATGTTCAAACAACATGAAAAAGTGAACTTAGCATCTGATGACCCCTTTAAGAAAATTAACTGTGGTTTTACTAGTGGCTAAACATGTTTTTTTTTTTTTTTGTATAACTACAAAACACTGTTTTACTACAAACACCATTGTAATTAGTGTAAGAAAACTATGGCTAAGTTGTGGTTACCTAATTTGTGTTTTTTTTTTTTTTTTTTTTTTTGGTTTGTTTTTTGGAGTAGGGAAAAAAAAAAAAAAAAAAGAAATACCTTTACACTTTAAAGAAACACGAATATAGAAATACAGGGTTTTTAATACAGAGCTTTAATATGGATATGGTGTCAATATTCTTGTCTAGATCAACTTTGAATTAAGAAAAGAGAGATTTAGAGCCAGATTTTTGTTTATGTAAATTTAGCTGGCAGGAAACACAAATGAATTATTTTCACAAAAATAGATAACGTTTATATTTAAATTCACAAAAAATGAAGAAAAAAAACTGTTAGTCAACATATACAGATGGGCCGTTTATTTTCGACTGTTGATTTGAATGATGTTATTTCACCGTATATTGGAAACTATTGTTCAAGCATAACTTTACACTTCATAACACTCCCGTTTGGAATAATAGATATATAAAGTTTGCCAGAAAGTCTATTTATTTTGAGGAATGGAAATCCAAAGGAATTTGGGCTATTGCCCATTTTTTGGATGATAATGGAAATTTGTTACTGCATAGTGAGTTGTGCGAGAAATTCCAACTGCAATGTACTGTTAATATTTATATTTATTTTTTTTTTTATTTTAAACCTAAACCCAACTTTATTCAGTGGTGGAATGAGGTAAAACTAGTATTTAAATCTTTAAAAGTGGTTAAGAACAACAAAGCCCCTAAATTGACTTCTCTCTTGGATCTGTATAATTTACTGTAAAAGCCCACTTTGTTGTATGTTACTTTTGATGTGTTTTGCTTTTTATTTTCTTTTTCCTTTCTGATAGTTTGGTTTATTTTGATGCTTTATTTATTTATTTATTTTATACGTTTAAGCAACACAAAAAGCATTCAATATATATATTTCGCCGTATATCTTACTGGACGCATCAGGAACAACAGGGGCCTGAGCATTCCTGTGGAGGGGTCACGTGACTTAACGGCCGCGGAGGCGCGCGTGTTCTATTGATGACGTCACAGGCGCGGCAGCTCAGTTCATTCTAGCCATTCCAGAGTAAAGAGCTCCTACAGTCAATAGCGATTAATGCGAATGGAAACGAATACAAACACACGATCTATAGACACAGTAGTCAAATACAGTTTACAAATGAAAGGGAAGATGCAGAAAGCGAATATCATGTACGCAAACTCACCGGAGGAGACGAAGAGCCGCAGAGCTCAACCGTCGGGTGTCGCGGTTGTGTCCGCTGAGAAACATCCGAGCAGCGGCCCAACAGATGCACCTGAACAACAAAACAACCCGACAGGTGACTGACAATGTCAATACACATTAAAACTAGCATATATACAGAAATAAATAGTAGGAAACGATTGCTGTGTGACTTCTGTGTAGCACAGCATCAGTAATTTGGCTGAGCCTCTTTCAGAAACATGGAGTTCAGAGCAAAACCTGCTGGTATCTACAGTTTTGGTTTCAGAAACTCGAAATGTGCCCAAATATCTTGCTTTAAAGAAGTTAGGTAGATTATCTGGAAACATCAGACGCTATTAAGTGCTTTCCAAAGGCAGACACAGCTTTTGTTTATTAATACAGATACAAGACTACTTTATTTACATCGATTAAACAATACGAGCAGTTTTGTGGCGCTTGGAATTCGATATAATTAATTAAAAAACAAATATTGACACATTAATGGCTTAAGAAGGTGTAATTGTTCAATTGACATTGTTTTATTTTAAAATATAAAGAAATTGTAACCCCGAAGTGTTTTTCAAGTGTAATATTTCTGTAAAGGCTGTAATAAAATGGACATAGAATGACCGTAATATGTATGACAGGCCTATTTAATTACATTTATGCTGAATCATTCACATCAACATCTCAACACGTCATAAAATTATACAATTATATTTCACAGCTCTAGTGTGTGGTGCCTAAATAACTACTGTAAGCTGAATTATGTTAAGATGACAAAGGAGTTTACTGTTAGCATATGCTCACCTTTGCCATGATCTGTATCTTCTGTGTTAAATCTGCGTTTATAAAATAAATCTAACAAATTTGACTGACTTTACACTTTATTTTTGCCATTTTTATCTCTTTTGAGATGCGCTTTGATGTTTGGGCCCACATGCATTCAAAGCAAATCGATATCGTGTAATTTTAAAGGAACAGTTGACTCATTATAAAATGCGATTGCAATATTTAGCATCACCGTGTGTTATTGTGGCCGAGCACATGAACTACCAACATAAATCAGCTCTAGGTTAGGACAGTTTTACAAGTTCATCATTCAGCTCTAATCTGTGCTAATAATACAGATGTTTTGCATCACCATTTTTTGTTTGCAGAAAAACACACAAAAGGGAGGAAAGGCCCTGCTTGTTTCCAGACAGTGCGGAAGGCTGTAAAACGCCACTTCAAAACCCTTAAAGCCAAAGTGTGTCCTCGTGTGCCTGACCGGGAGCCACCGCAGGAGAATCCACAAACATCCATACAAGAACCGGCAGTAGATACAGGTCCGCTTGAGTCCCAACCAGTGTGTGATTACGCTCAAGCGACGCAGAGTAGTGCTGTAGCGTCAGCTGAGAGCAGCAGCGACGTGTTTGAGGACGCATTCGAGAACTTACCAGAGGAGACAGAGAGCAGCAGAGATGAACCGTTGTGTAGCGCTGTTGTGTCCTCTGAGAAACATCCCAGCAGCGGCCCAACAGACGCGCCTGAACAGCAAAACAGCCCAACAGGTGACTGACAATGTCAATACATTAAAACTGGCATATATACAGAAATAA
This sequence comes from Cirrhinus mrigala, assembly GCA_036247105.1. Lineage (NCBI taxonomy): Eukaryota > Metazoa > Chordata > Actinopteri > Cypriniformes > Cyprinidae > Cirrhinus > Cirrhinus mrigala. Next base: position 21,180,357 of record CM070031.1, on the reverse strand, counting down.
ATAGTAGAAAATGTGTGACTTCTGTGTAGCACAGCATCAGCAGTTTGGCTGAGCCTTTTTCAGAAACATGAACTTCAGTGCAAAACCTGCTAATTATTTGCATGAAGAACATAAAGCAGCTCTACATTAGGACAGTTTTACAAGTTCATCATTCAGCTGTAATATGTGTTAATAATAAAATGTTTCTTTTCTCATCAATATTCTTTATTTTACAGAAAAACACACAAAAGGGAGAAAAGGCCGTGCTTGTTTCCGGACAGTGCGAAAGGCTGTAAAACGCCACTTCAAAACCCTCAAAACCAAACTGTGTCCCCGTGTACCTGACCAGGAGTCACGGCAGGAGAATCCACAAACACCCATACAAGAACCGGCAGTAGATACAGATCCGCTTGAGTCCCAGCCAGTGTTTGATCGTGCTCAAGTGACGCAGAGTAGTGCTGTAGTGTCAGCTGAGAGCAGCAGCGACGTGTTCGAGGACGCATTCGAGTACTTACCAACAGATGCGCCTGAACCACAAAACAACCCAACAGACGCGCCCGAACCACAAAACAACCCAACAGACGCGCCCGAACCACAAAACAACCCAACAGACGCGCCCGAACCACAAAACAACCCAACAGACGCGCCTGAACCACAAAACAACCCAACAGACGCGCCTGAACCACAAAACAACCCAACAGACGCGCCCGAACCACAAAACAACCAAACAGACGCGCCCGAACCACAACAACAACAACCCAACACCAACAGACGCGCCTGAACCACAAAACAACCCAACAGACGCGCCTGAACCACAAAACAACCAAACAGACGCGCCCGAACCACAAAACAACCAAACAGACGCGCCCGAACCACAGAACAACCCAACAGACGCGCCCGAACCACAAAACAACCAAACAGACGCGCCCGAACCACAAAACAACCAAACAGACGCGCCCGAACCACAGAACAACCCAACAGACGCGCCCGAACCACAGAACAACCCAACAGACGCGCCCGAACCACAGAACAACCCAACAGATGCGCCCGAACCACAAAACAACCAAACAGACGCGCCCGAACCACAGAACAACCCAACAGACGCGCCCGAACCACAAAACAACCAAACAGACGCGCCCGAACCACAAAACAACCCAACAGACGCGCCCGAACCACAAAACAACCCAACAGAAGCACCTGAACCACAAAACAACCGTAGAGGTAACTGCCAGTGTCAATACAAATCAATACTGACATATTTACAGAAATAACAGTAGGAGGCGATTACTGTGTGAGCTCTGTGTAGCACAGCATCAGCACTGTGTTTGTAATTTGGATGAGCCTCTTCCTGAAACATGAACAACATAAAGCAGCTCTACATTAGGACAGTTTTACAAGTTCATCATTCAGCTGTAATCTGTGTTAATACTAAAATGTTTCTCATCAATATTCTTTGTTTGGCAGGAAACTGTACAAAATGTAGGAGAGCCCGTGCTTGTTTCCGGAGAGTGCGAAAGGCTGTAAAGCGCCGCTTCCAAACCCTTAAAGCCAAAATGTGGCCTCGTGTGCCTGACCCGGAGCCACCGCAGGAGAGACCACGAACATTAAGACTAGATCCGTCAGAAGTCATTTATAGGCGTCTGTCCTATATGGGCGAGACTGACAACTATTTGGATGGCATGGTTACGCTGCTGCCTGGCTGGGAGTCAGTACAAACAACCAGACCAGTACCGGCATATCTGCTTGAGTTCCGGGAATATCACAATTTTGAGAACTTATTTTGGTGCACCCGAATGCGGAGGCCTAACTGGGAGCAAACACAGGAGCAGACAGAAACATCCGGACAAGAACCGACTGAGCACATGGATCCACTTGAGTACCCAGTTTGTCGTGAGTATCTAGTTATTATTGCTGGGATTCATGTCAGTTCTAGCCTGTTGTTTCTGGTTTTAGCTTCAATCTCTACTCCAACTGGTTCCTCACCTGATCTGCACAGGTCTCATGCTGAATTGCTATTATGTGTTTTTCAGATGACTTAATGCCTTATTATAGACTGAGACGGGAACTTGTATCACGATACTTCTACTCTCCGTATGAAGCGAGACTGCAACATGGAGCAGAATACTTTCGCTCTCTTTATGAAGTGGGAGAAAGAGTGAAATTGGGAGACCATGTCCATGAAGGAATAAGACGATCGGATGGCCAACAAGTATGTTGCTCTTTCTGTATAACTGAAGTTTTTGCCTTGTGTTTTAGTCCTGTGTTTACTACTTCGATCAACACATGTTTAAAAGTGTAAAGATTGTATCATGAATACAAACAAAAAGGCATCAGTTTACTAATGTTTGCAAACATTTTCTTCAATTTTAGGTGCTCATCAAATTTGCGAGGAGGAAATTCCCAGAAAGTACGCTGATATTGGTAAGTTTTCATGAAATTGTCTGTTAAGAATTGTTTTTATGAAATGCTGTATGTGCTGTAGATGTATGAGGAAGTCATTCAAAGCCTAAAATCATCATTATATAGTGCATGTGAAGTTGGGAGTCAGCTAACCTTTTGTCATTCTCTTTTCTGTAGCCTGATTTTTTCAGACCTCTGTGTCGCGAGGCGTTTGTAATGTTGGTGCTTCAAAGGCCTCCGACCTGCGACCATGTCATACGATTATATGACTGGTTTATTATGGAGGAAAAAGACGTCTTGATCATGGAATATCCCTGCCCCTGTGTGAATCTGACTAAGTTCATCAGAAAAAACAGAGGTCGCTTCAATGAAGAAATGGCAAGACGCATCATGCTTCAGCTCACTGTCACACTGTGTCATTGTGTTGATCGTGGTGTTGGTCCTACCACAAGTTTGAGAAATATTGTCATCAAGCCGGACACCCTGCAGCTAAAGATATTAGACTTGAAACGTGCACACTACATCCCAAGAGCATGTGAGTTGTCTTTTTCAAAAACAGTTTATTGATGACTAATTGATGATGTTTTACTAAACACTGGAAATCTATTGTTCACAGTGTATCTCCCAAGGCGCAGAGTGACATTAGTAATATGGGCAGTTGGCACCTTAATGAAGTTGTTGAAAAAGCTCGTCAGAGGAATTCCAGTGGAAGAAAGCCTTTCTGAAGGTGAGACCAATAACAACAACGAAATGGAAATTGCATTGCTTGAAAAACATATAAAGCTCTGACACAAGAGTCAGTAAATGATTAGTGAAAATTGAGCAAAGTGTAAAACACTGACAAATTACAATGAATGTTTAACATTGATTATTTTCATGGCATTGAGAGAACAGCAACAAATGCATTGTATTTCATCACATTACCGTGAATCTCAAAATGTGTCAGTAAGGACAAATATGACTAATCAGCTCTCTTATGAAAACTCACAGATTGCTCCGATCTTCTTCAGAAACTTAAAACGATGAAAAGAGAAGTATATGCGAACAGAAGATTATCGATACCAGACTTCTTTAAGGACATTACAGATCATGCTTGGTTTAAAGAACCTTCCACAACTGAAAAAAGTAAGCCTAAGAAAAGAGATGCTCTTTTCATCAACTCAGGCTTTTTAAATCAGAAAGAGCTCTTTTCAATTCAGAACAGCAGCTTATTGTCATGCTCTCATTGTTACACAGGTGGATGTTCCCCTGTTCGTCAGCAGCTGTCACCCACGCTTCACTCCTCTAACTCGGGACGTCTCCCTTCCAGCCCTGGAGTCTCGGGTTAGATGTCAGTACCTCAGCACTTCTCCTTTCTCCTCATCCAGAGCCAAAAGCTGCTCTCATCAGCAGGTTTTTCAGCTATGGGGTTAGAACTGTTCCTTTATTCCAGGGATCCACAAATGAATGTGAAGAGATTCACAAACACAACTTCTTCAACTTATTGTACATTTGTGCATCACAGTGTGCATTTGTGGATTGCGAAACATTTCTGGTGTCAAGACGTGCACACAAATCCACAAACAGGTGAACGTGCTACGTGCTCCATTTAATGCCCTACGTGCTCCATTTAATGCCTTACATACACCATTTAATTCCCCAAATACACCAATTAATGCCCTACATACACCATTTAAATGCCCTACGTGCTCCATTTAATGCCTTATATACACCATTTAATGCCCTAAATACACCATTTAATGCCCTACATACACCATTTAATGCCCTACGTGCTCCATTTAATGCCCTACGTGCTCCATTTAATGCTCTACGTGCTCCATTTAATGCCCTACGTGCTCCATTTAATGCTCTACGTGCTCCATTTAATGCCCTACGTGCTCCATTTAATGCCCTACGTGCTCCATTTAATGCCCTACGTGCTCCATTTAATGCTCTACGTGCTCCATTTAATGCCCTACGTGCTCCATTTAATGCTCTACGTGCTCCATTTAATGCCCTACGTGCTCCATTTAATGCCCTACGTGCTCCATTTAAATGCCCTACGTGCTCCATTTAATGCCCTACGTGCTCCATTTAATGCCCTACGTGCTCCATTTAATGCCTTACATACACCATTTAATGCCCTACATACACCATTTAATGCCCTACATACACCATTTAATGCCCTACGTGCTCCATTTAATGCCCTACGTGCTCCATTTAAATGCCCTACGTGCTCCATTTAATGCCTTATATACACCATTTAATGCCCTACATACACCATTTAAATGCCCTACGTGCTCCATTTAAATGCCCTACGTGCTCCATTTAATGCCCTACACACACCATTTAATGCCCTACATACACCATTTAATGCCCTACATACACCATTTAATGCCCTACGTGCTCCATTTAAATGCCCTACGTGCTCCATTTAATGCTCTACGTGCTCCATTTAATGCCCTACATACACCAATTAATGCCCTACATACACCATTTAATGCCCTACATACACCATTTAAATGCCCTACGTGCTCCATTTAAATGCCCTACGTGCTCCATTTAAATGCCCTACGTGCTCCATTTAATGCCTTATTTACACCATTTAAAGCCCTACATACACCATTTAATGCCCTACATACACCATTTAAATGCTCTACGTGCTCCATTTAAATGCCCTACGTGCTCCATTTAATGCTCTACGTGCTCCATTTAATGCCCTACATACACCATTTAATGCCCTACGTGCTCCATTTAATGCCCTACGTGCTCCATTTAATGCCCTACATACACCATTTAATGCCCTACGTGCTCCATTTAATGCCTTACATACACCATTTAATGCCCTACATACACCATTTAATGCCCTACATACACCATTTAATGCCCTACGTGCTCCATTTAATGCCCTACGTGCTCCATTTAAATGCCCTACGTGCTCCATTTAATGCCTTATATACACCATTTAATGCCCTACATACACCATTTAAATGCCCTACGTGCTCCATTTAAATGCCCTACGTGCTCCATTTAATGCCTTATTTACACCATTTAATGCCCTACATACACCATTTAATGCCCTACATACACCATTTAAATGCTCTACGTGCTCCATTTAAATGCCCTACGTGCTCCATTTAATGCTCTACGTGCTCCATTTAATGCCCTACATACACCATTTAATGCCCTACATACACCATTTAATGCCCTACATACACCATTTAAATGCTCTACGTGCTCCATTTAAATGCCCTACGTGCTCCATTTAAATGCCCTACGTGCTCCATTTAATGCCTTATTTACACCATTTAATGCCCTACATACACCATTTAATGCCCTACATACACCATTTAAATGCCCTACGTGCTCCATTTAAATGCCCTACGTGCTCCATTTAATGCTCTACGTGCTCCATTTAATGCCCTACATACACCATTTAATGCCCTACGTGCTCCATTTAATGCCCTACGTGCTCCATTTAAATGCCCTACGTGCTCTATTTAAATGCCCTACGTGCTCCATTTAAATGCCCTACGTGCTCCATTTAAATGCCCTACGTGCTCCATTTAATGCCCTACATACACCATTTAATGCCCTACGTGCTCCATTTAATGCCATAAGTGCTCCATTTAATTAATGCCCTACGTGCTCTATTTAATGCTCTACGTGCTCCATTTAATGCCCTACATACACCATTTAATGCCCTACACACATCATTTAATGCCCTACATACTCCATTTAATGCCCTACACACATCATTTAATGCCCTACATACACCATTTAATGCCCTACGTGCTCCATTTAATGCCCTACGTGCTTCATTTAATGCCCTACATACACCATTTAATGCCCTACGTGCTCCATTTAATGCCATAAGTGCTCCATTTAATTAATGCCCTACGTGCTCTATTTAATGCCTTACATGCACCATTTAATGCCCTACATACACCATTTAATGTCCTGCATACACTATTTAATGCCCTACGTGCTCCATTTAATGCCCTACGTGCTCCATTTAATGCTCTATGTGCTCTATTTAATGGCCTATTTAATATTTAATCAACGTTTTGTGCTAATAATCATATTGGTATATTTTGCATACTAATGATAGGAATCTATCCTTTGACATGAAAAAAGGGGCTGTTTCAAACCACATTTCTGGGACAGCCTTTGGGAAACTACAGTCTAAGGAGAAAATACTCAGTGTTGATTAATGGACTGGCACATGGTTTGTCTAAAAGCATATTAAAAACACCACACAGACAAATAAACAACATAAAAATCTTTATTTTCACTACAGGGGGACTTTAAAGCAAAAAATATATTGCGAACAATAGATCTAATGTACAGATATTGAGAAAGATAATGGTGTATTTCGCTGTGTTTGCGTAGGTTTATAAATGATTTACCTTAAAAATATGATGAAATGATGCACATCGGGTTCCCAGATTAATGTTATTATAAATCCAAAATCATAGAAATGGAGTTTGAGATGCTCTGTAAATGATAATAGTTCCCTACACGCTTGTAAAATAAGTAAAGCGCATATATTTAATTAAATAGCATTTGTGATTTCACAATAGCATTATGCTTTATTGTGATTTTTAGGATCTAATTTATCACGCAGCTTCAGAAAACATTCTAATAATACGTTTCATGGATTCTTGCGTTTGGAATTCGCCACTTCCTGTATTTCGCCATTAACTCGACTCGGGCAAAATGTAATCAAGGATTTTTTTTCAAATCGAGCACTCGCATAAAATCGAGGAATTGTGACAGCTCTACTGCTGGCCAATCATAGCATGTTCTCACTATAACCAATCACATTTGGCTATAAATCAGCAGGTTATTATATAAAATATTTTTGATTATAAAATTGTTAAAGCCATATGTATAAATACGTTGCGTTCTGTAAATAGTTTATGATTTTTAAAATGGCTTTCACAGGATGAATTTTGAGTTCTGAAGCTTTCGACCGATATCTAATTTACAATAATTACTAAAATAAGTGACAGGGAAAAACGGCACCTGTGGGACGGTGACAGTTTAGCAAAACAAAGAGCCCATAGAAAGTTCCCTTCAGGAATGCAAAATGAATCTGTTTCCATCCTGACTGTAAAGCGAAAGACTTGACTTGGCATGAACAGACTCGCCAACAGCAGGGTTCATTTCTTCGGCCGTGTATTCTGTAACGAATGATCCACTGAAGGTGAGTAGGGAGCCATGGCAGAGCAGGAACATGGACAAACCACTTGACCATGACAGACCAGGCAGTGAGTTCATGAATGGCCTCCTTGGCCGTAACAGGAGAGGCAGTGAGTTCCTGGATGGGTGCCTCCCCCTTGGAAGATTCTGCAGCCAAAGCTGCCACCTCTGGGGGTTCTGCAATGGACGCCGCATCCTCAGGAGGTTCTGCAGCAGGAGCCGCCACCTCTGGAGACACTGGCGCAAATCCGTGGACAGGAGAGACATCTGGAACAAACTCGTGGACAGGAGAGGCCTCTGGAGCAGACTCCTGGACAGACGAGGCCTCTGGAGCAGACTCATGGACAGACGAGGCCTCTGGAGTGCAGTGTTCAGCTCACACACTCAAAATAGCAATGGCCATCATGGGCAGTGCAGTAGACAGAGGGATGTCCTCTGGGCTTGAGATCACAGGGATCCCAGCCGCACGCGTTCACATCAGTGGTGGGTCTATCACAGTCATGACACGACATGGCTCTGGAAGATCAGACGAGACACGGCGTGGCTGTTCTGATCTCCCAGAGCCACGCCATGTCTCATCTGATCTCCCAGAGCCACACCATGTCTCATCTGATCTCCCAGAGCCACACCGTGTCTCATCTGATCTCTCAGAGCCACACCGTGTCTCATCTGATCTCCCACAACCACGCCGTGTCTCGTCTGATCTCCCCCAGCCACACCGTGTCTCATCTGATCTCTCAGAGCCACACCGTGTCTCTCTGATCTCCCACAACCACACCGTGTCTCATCTGATCTCCCAGAGCCACGCCGTGTCTCGTCTGATCTCCCAGAGCCACACCATGCCTCGTCTGATCTCCCCCAGCCACACCGTGTCTCGTCTGATCTCCCCCAGCCACACCGTGTCTCATCTGATCTCCAGAGCCACACCGTGTCTCATCTGATCTCCCACAACCACGCCGTGTCTCGTCTGATCTCCCAGAGCCACACCGTGTCTCATCTGATCTCCCCCAGCCACACCGTGTCTCATCTGATCTCCCCCAGCCACACCGTGTCTCATCTGATCTCCCCCAGCCACACCATGCCTCGTCTGATCTCCCAGAGCCACACCGTGTCTCATCTGATCTCCCCCAGCCACACCGTGTCTCATCTGATCTCCCCCAGCCACACCATGCCTCGTCTGATCTCCCAGAGCCACACCGTGTCTCATCTGATCTCCCCCAGCCACACCGTGTCTCATCTGATCTCCCAGAGCCACACCGTGTCTCGTCTGATCTCCCAGAGCCACGCCGTGTCTCGTCTGATCTCCCAGAGCCACGCCATGTCTCATCTGATCTCCCAAGCCACGCCGTGTCTCATCTGATCTCCCAGAGCCACCGTCATCGATCCCCAGCCACCGTGTCTCATCTGATCTCCCACAGCCACCCATGCCTCGTCTGATCTCCCAGAGCCACACCATGTCTCATCTGATCTCCCGATCTCCCAGAGCCACGCCGTGTCTCGTCTGATCTCCCAGAGCCACGCCGTGTCTCGTCTGATCTCCCACAGCCACGCCGTGTCTCGTCTGATCTCCCAGAGCCACGCCGTGTCTCATCTGATCTCCCACAGCCACGCCGTGTCTCATCTGATCTCCCACAGCCACGCCGTGTCTCATCTGATCTCCCAGAGCCACGCCGTGTCTCATCTGATCTCCCACAGCCACGCCGTGTCTCGTCTGATCTCCCAGAGCCATGTCATGTCATGTCTGCCAGTGTGATGGACCCATCACTGATGTCAGCGTATGCGGCTGGGATCCCTGTTATCTCAAGCCCAGAGGACATCCGTCTGTCTACTGCACTGCCTGTGATGGCCATTACCATTTTGAGTGTGTGGGCTGCACACTGCACTCCAGAGGCCTCATCTGTCCACGAATCTGCTCCAGAGTCCTTGTTTCTCCACAAGTTTGTCCCAGAGGCCTCTCCTGTTCACAAGTTTTTCCCAGATGTCTCTCCTGCCCACGGATTCGCGCCAGTGTCTCCAGAGGTGGCGGCTCCTGCTGCAGAACCTCCTGAGGATGCGGCGTCCATTGCAGAACCCCAAGAGGTCCCAGCCTTGGCTGCAGAATCTTCCAAGGGGGTGGCACCCATCCAGGAACTCACTGCCTCTCCTGTCACGGCCATGGAGGCCATTCATGAATTCGCTGCCCGCTCTGTCACAGTCAAGTGGTCTGTCCATGTCCCTGCTCTGCCTGCTCCGCCATGGCTCCCTACTCGCCTTCAGTGGATCATTCGTTACATCAACACAACTCTTTAATTGCGCCTATTTACAGGAGTTTAGGGTGTGATGCCATACTTCTGCAAACAAGTATCATAAATATATCCATGTGTATTTTTCTTGGGGAAATGTATTATTAATATAAAGTCATATTTAAAAGCTTTAGACTGAATGGTAAATGCAATTTGACAATAATACAGTAATATTGTACTGTAATGTAATATTAGATGTGTTTTTTTATCTTAATCATGATATCATCTCTTGCTCACTTTATATCACATACAAATCACACCTGGGACTCAAACCCTCGTCCCACAGCATTTAATTTAGTCAAACCTGCAGTACTGATAAAATGTTTTATTTCACTTTGTTTTTCAGTAATTGTTTTGGGAAAATGATTTTGATTAATTGTTTTTGTTGACCTTGGTCCACCTGTCTGTGGATTTGCATGCACGTCTTGACACTAGAAATGTTTTGCAGTCCACAGATGTGCGCTGCGATTCACAAATGCACAGTAAGCGTAACGTAAATGAATGCCAGGCAGAGTTGTGTAACATTTATTTGTGGATCATAATGTATTTATCTGGAACAAAGGAGTGATTATAAGCCTACATTGAAACCTTCATCCAGCATCCTCGCACTCAGCAGTAAGATCCTCCAACTTCAGCTCCCTCCTTCCACAGTCTAGACGCCACTGGAGCACATCACTATATCAGGATGCAGACTTGTGCTCCTCGCGTTCTCATCTGAGAGCTCCAGCATGTGGCGTTTGTCTCCCAAGACACAAAGCACATAGTAGCAGAGAAGCACATTACATGTGCTCGTGTTTCTCTGTCATCAAATAGAGCATGTGAACATTTCTAATAAAATATTCACTTTGAATGATTTTTTTGTGTGTAAAAACGTTGCACAATAAATTGAACAATCTTTTTTATCTGTCAGACAAAGCTGGATAAAAAAAATTGCATTAGTAGATACTGAGTATCAAACTCTGGGTATTATTTTTAACAATAAAACAAGCACATGTTACTATACTGACTGTAAATCAACCCCACATACATTGTGAGTTTTAGCATGAGTGCTGCTGTGCTGCCATTTTCACATATAGAAAGCATTAGGCTATGTGTGGACATAAAATACTCAATAATAGTTTTATTTATATTTTATAATCATGTTCTGAAATGGCCTCAAATGTGTTTGTGGTTTTTGGGACTCGAGCCCCAAATGGTTTTTCAAAAGCCCAGAATCTTTCAGGCTTCTCAACAGTGTTGTCAAAAATATTTATTTTGTTTTTCCGCAGTGTAACTGAGTTTTCTTAGGACTCTATGGCTCTGGTTTAGTTCGGGTTACAGTCTTTTGTTAAACACTACCAGTCAGAAGTTTTTGAACAGGAAGATTTTTCATGTTTGTTAAAGACGTCTCTTCTGCTCACCAGCCTGCATTTATTTGATCCAAAGTACAGTAAAACCGTAACGTTTCGAAATACTTTTACTATTTTAATTTTTTTATATTTTTGTTAAATATTATTCTAATATTCTGTTTTGCTGCTCAAAAAAAACATTATTATGTTGAAAACAGTTTCAGGTTTCTTCAAAAGGACAGCATTTATCTGAAATGGAAATCATTTGTAATATTGTAAATGTCATCACTTTTGATCAGTTTAAAGCATCCTTGCTAAATAAAAGTATCAATTTCTGTTATTTCTTCAAAAATTCCATTAAAAAAAATAAATGTTACAAAAGCTTCACAAAAATAACAAATCGTGTATTAGTAAAGCGAAGGACATTCGTTCATTATTTTATATAGATCCCGAAACTGCCATAAATTGTTTAGACATACTTTCCCCGGTACAGGATTAGGCAGTGGCTGCTCGTGGGTTTTAAAAGAGAGGAGGCACACTAATTGTATTCGTCTGGGGATCCCGTCCTGATTGAGAGGAAGAATTGTATAAACTTGTTAAATCATCTAAACCAACAACTTGTATGCTAGACCCTATTCCATCTAGGCTACTAAAAGACTTGCTTCCAGATGTCATAGGTCCTCTTCTGAATATTATTAATTCATCATTGTCATTAGGATATGTCCCCAAAACCTTCAAACTGGCTGCCATTAAGCATCTCATTAAAAAAAAACACAACTTGACCCCAATTTATTAATTAATTACAGACCAATCTCAAATCTCCCTTTTCAGTCAAAGATACTAGAAAAGGTGGTATCTTCACAATTATGTTCCTTTCAGTCAGATTTTAGACCATACCATAGTACTGAGACTGCTCTTATTAGAGTTACAAATGATCTGCTCTTGTCATCTGATCGTGGTTGTATCTCTCCGTTAGTGCTACTGGATCTTAGTGCTGCGTTTGATACTGTTGACCACAACATTCTCTTGAACAGACTTGAAAATTATGTTGGCATTAGTGGTGATGCATTGTTGCACCATTCATTATTCATTCGTGGCACTGAATGAAGAGGTAACACATCCATCACAAGTGCAGTATGGAGTACCGCAAGGCTCAGTACTAGGGCCATTACTTTTTTCGCTTTACATGTTACCCTTATGAGATATCATCAGGAAATATGGTGTTAGCTTTCACTGTTACGCTGATGATACTCAGCTCTATATTCAGCTCTATACTCAGCCCGGCAAAACATACCAATTTGAAAAACTAACGGATTGTGTATTTGAGATAAAAACTGGATGGTGAGTAATTTCTTACTACTAAATTCTGAAAAAACAGAGGTGTTAATTATTGGACCTAAAACCTCAGCGTGTAATAACCTAAAACACTGTCTAATACTGGATGGCTGTTCTGTCAATTCTTCATCATCAGTCAGGAACCTAGGTGTGCTATTTAATAGTAATCTTTCCTTCGAAAACCACATCTCTAGCATTTGCAAAACTGCATTTTTCCATCTCAAAAATATATCTAAATTACGACCTATGCTCTCAATGTCAAATGCTGAAACATTAATTCATGCGTTTATGACCTCAAGATTAGATTATTGTAATGCTTTATTGGGTGGTTGTTCTGCTCGCTTAATAAACAAACTCCAGCTGGTCCAAAATGCAGCAGCTAGAGTTCTTACTAGAACCAGAAAGTATGATCATATTAGCCCGGTTCTGTCTACACTGCACTGGCTCCCTATTAAACATCGTGTAGATTTTAAAATCTTGCTAATTACTTACAAAGCCCTGAATGGTTTATCTCCTCAGTACCTGAGCGAGCTCTTATCACATTATAGTCCCTCACGTCTGCTGCGTTCTCAAAACTCTGGCAATTTGATAATACCTAGAATATCAAAATCAACCGCGGGCGGCAGATCATTTTCTTATCTAGCGCCCAAACTCTGGAACAATCTACCCAACACTGTTCGGGACGCAGACACACTCTGTCAGTTTAAATCTAGATTAAAGACCCATCTCTTTAACCTGGCTTACACATAACACATCAACATATTCCTATAATTCAAATCCGTTAAAGGATTGTTAGGCTGCATTAATTAGTTCAAACGGAACCGGGAACACTTCCCATAACACCCGATGTACTCATCAGAAGAATGCCATCTACGCTAATATTAGTCTGTTTCTTTCTTATTCCGAGGTCACCTTAACCACCAGATCCAGTCCGTATCCAAATCAGATGGTCACTGCAGTCCCCCGGATCCAATCCGTACCCAGCCCAGACGGTGGATCAGCACCTAGAGACGACCTCTACAGCCCCGAATGTCAGCGGAGACCACATCCACTAGACGGATCCCCAGTGAAGACCTGATGACATTATTGAATCCAATGATGAACTGCCTTTAACTGAAAATTGAGTGTTTACTGTTGCCCTTTTGCATTATTGATGCACTGTTTCCTATTTAATACTGTACAGTTGCTTTGTCACAATTCTGTACTGTTAAAAGCGCTATATCCACCTTATTTTTCCCATAAGAGTGCGTTCAGAGTGGGTTTTTTTTGTGTCTGGCTTCCGGTCTCATCCACTTCCAGCTATTTTTAACTGCACAAAAAGCTCATTTTGCTGCTTGATATTGCAAACTGGTGTGTCTTACCATATTATTTTAATGTATTATCTTAATTATGAACACACTGGTTTGTAGTGCAAACTGTTTTACCGTTTACTGCACTTTGATATTCTTATCGATATTCTTATAGTTATTTCCCTATGGCGGATTATGAACCGGACGTCTAACACATTACCAGAAAACAGCTTACTTCTGCATTGAAAAATAAGCTGGATAATAAAAGTAAAAAAACATATAGCCCAGGTAATAATATTAAGGTCGCATATTCATATAGTATGATTTCTCTTGACTGTATAACTTCCTTTTACGTTCTCAGATATTATTGTACATAGTGTTATTTATTGGTTTTATACCATTAGTGTAACATTTGTCTTCTTTGTCTTTTGAGTACTGACTTCCATCTAGTCTTGATTGCAAAGTTTAGCTCCAGCCCCAATCATGTGCAGCTGAACCAGCCGATCAAAGTCTTCAGGATTACCACAAACTTCCAAGCAGGCGTGTGGACGGGTTGGAGCTGAACTGTTGGTCCTTCAGGACACCACTGTTGCAAGTGATCACCCTAACAGTCCTGCATCTGTTCTCAAAGGTGATTAGTCAAAACAAAAATACTTTTTAATTTTTATTGTTATATACAATATTTCACTAATATTCTTTTTTTTTTCTCTTTCTCTCTGTGCCCACAGCATGCCCACACTTTCCCCACTGTGCCCATCTTCTAAAGAAGCTCAGGCGATTTAAGGCAAGTAAAGGTAATAATTTAATGTTATCTTTGTTTTATTTATTTATTTTTTTGTCTAAGAATAAATATGTTTTATGTAGATGTTCAAAGCCAGAGACAGGATAGATTCATTCTTTTTTTGATTGATATGAGTTATTTGTAGAAAATAAATGTTTCTGTTGTCTCCTGCCTGTTTACTTCACATTTTGATGCAACAACAGTATGATGACTTGTTCACATTTTAGTTAAACCACTGATGTCTGTGTTTTTCAGTGCAGAACGTAAACCAACTTGTGAGATTTGTGAGAGGAGGTGATCTTCTCAGCTTCTTCAGAAGAGAGGGAAAGACGGTTTAAGGCAAGCAAAGGTCATAATTTCATGTTATCTTTTTTTTTTTTTTTGACTAAGTGTAAAAGAATGTTTTATGTAGATGTTAAAAGGCTAGAGACATAAGAGAGCTTCATTCTTTTAAGATTGATGGGAGTTATTTTTAGAAAATAAATGTTACCGTTGTCTGCTATTGTAGTATTCTGTGGTAGACAAAGACAATAAACAACCACACAATATGGTTGAAATTATAAAACAGTCTAGTTACCCATCCTTACAGAATTGGATGCACCTCTGTTTGAAAATGGTTACATTTTAACTAAATGTTTTCTTTTTTTAAATGTTTTTCTCTTTTAGGCCACTGATGAAGAACAGGTGGTGACTGGGATGGATGCTGGACAAAGAGGAGAAATGATCTTTCCCCCAAACTGATGCAACAGTGGTTTTAAAGGAGGAGGCCGCCCTGGATAATGTCAAAGATGTCGCACACCTTTGCTGAGCTGATGGGGCTTCATGACTACATCAATTATCTTAAAGACATGAAGAAAACTGACAGTGATGCATGTTCTGTATGTGATCATGGACTATGAAACAAACCGTAAGTGTATAGTCTGTAAAAACAAAATGTCAAATACAAACACAGTAGAAATGGAGTTCACACTCATTCAAACAAACAAACAAACTATTAACTAATTGTACAACTATTGTAAAATAGTGTTTAGTAGTTTTATACAATATACAAAATTTACCAAAATTTGGTCTTAACTGTTATAGTCAGCAAATGTTCAGTACTTCATTTATAAACTCTGTACCTGCTAATGCCATACTTTTTCTGCATTTCTTTTCACATGCATGCAAATCTTCAACCCAACTCGCTGGGTCAAAACAACCCATCGTTCGGTTTATCCCTTTTTGACCCAGAGCTGGGTTGCCAGATTGATAAGCCAGATTGGGTTGTTTTTAACCCAGCTTTTTCTAGAGTGTAGCACATTATTAGAAAAGGTGATTGCAGAGATTCATAAAAAACCCTTATACTCACTTCTGCTGTAAGTGAAGTTGGATCCTGAATGATTCGCGCGAACATAGACGGATATATGTAGATCGGGAGGCGCATTCCCTTCACAAACAAACGTAATCCACTGCATCTTCAGCGGCTCAGATGTCGGGAGTAAATGACGACCACTATGTTCATTATTACATCCAGCAACACAACAAATCAATCTCTCAATCAGAGATATTCCTGTCTAACTTACATCCCTGCTCCGGCATCGAAACAATGGAGTTCAGACTGTTACAGCTGATCTGAGGTAAGAGCTCATGTCAATCAACTATCAGGGAACAACAGCATCTGAGAACGGCTCGATTTGAAGAAGGGGATATTATTTCTACAGATTAATTAAAAACCACTGCATGGATTTTTATCATTATAGGGTAGATGTGTACATACACTGCCAACACACATTAATGTTCAAACAACAAGTGACGTTTGCATCCGATGACCCCTTTTATGTCAACACAACATGTTCTTTTTTCTTTTAGATGTTTGGAATTTCACTCATGAATTGAGAAGAGAATTTTTCACATTATTTATTTTACTCATAACCTATAGGTTATATATTTTTGAATTTGTTAAATATGTTGTTAAATATATTTGTCTGACAATATGTGTTAATAAATCATGTGTTTTGACTTTAATAAATAAGGGATGGCCCCCTTTACCTAAAAAATATTATTGTTGTTGTATACCTTTTAAAATAACACTTTATATGAACTATATTTCAGATTGAAATAATTCACCCTAATCCTACTGTTTTTGGTATTTTTCATAGTGTGATTTTTGTTGAATTGTATAAACATGCTCAAATCATCACTGTAATTACAAATAGATCATGTTAAACCCAGAACAATTAGAAACAAAAACATATCGTCTGAGTTTTTTAATCCGAGTTTTATAATCACAAGTGAGATTTCAGTAATATTTTGACCACTGAACTAGGAAATGTCTCCGGTTTTCATTTCTGAAACATGGTCACCTTAATATTTTCACAACTCGGCGGTTTGTAGGCTTCCAAGTCATTGAGCCAGCCATTTGTGATCTGAACGTGGGCTTCCATAGATCTTAAATTACGAAACAGAGCCTCGGTATAAGCACTCAAACCCACACTAAACATACAAAAATATCTGGAAATGTCACAGGAGGTAAATCGTCGGGGTTTCGAGTACATTCTCTTTACAGATAAACCCGTCCCCCTCATTACCGGACAGATTATTATTAACAACCAAAATAACTGAGCTCTTGTCGGAGTGTTAAAAACATGATCAAGATAATTTAAAACACAATGGGATTCCCAGAGTTGTATGATCCATCAAAAATGGAGATTTTGCCTATAAATAAAAAAAATCCAGAGCATGTGTGTATAGAATTGATTTACAAGGTAAAATACAATTATGTGTAAAATGTCATAGTTAACTGGGTCTGACATGAAAATTACGCTAGTCATTGTCCCATAAAATGATAAATAGCAAGTAACACATACTATTTTCGTTATATTTTGTTTATTTCGTTTTTAGTATAATCAAATGCGACCTTGTTGCGACTACCTTCACCCCGAGACCGCGTCGCAAACACCGCTCGCCGGTGGCCGTGTGACAGGGCTTTTAAACGGTCTTCAGACAGAGCGTGAACACAAGCGCGGGGCCGCTGGAGAGCAGCTGAGTATCAGTACCGGACTGAATCCAAAGAGCAAATCCCCACACCTGCATTGCACCCGACACATAAATAATATTCCAACCCTTATGTCAATTTTAGCGGGTCACCCGTCGGGTTCATTTAATCGACATTGTTTTCGACACATTTTCGTGTACTACCTGGTTGTTTTAAGTCTCGCCGATGCCGCCTCACAATATGGCGGCGCCCTCTTGTTTACATTCCAGAATGTACCGCGCAGCCACGGCGATCACAAGGTCACGTGCCGATGATGACGTCACAGAGGATTCGAACGCGGCATATAAATAGAATGTTGCTTTTGCCAGTCAGTTCAGTACAATCTATCAGTTCAGTTCGACTTCTTACATTCACCTCTTGAGACTGAAGATTCAGAAACTGTAACAAACACAAAATCTGTAACACAGTATTCGAATACAGTGTACGAACACGCATAGAGAAACAAATAAGAGTGAGCAGTATCATGAATGCAAATTCAGCAGTAGAGATGGAAGGCAAACAGCCATCGAGTGGCGCTGGTGGAGCAGAAGGGGGAAATGATAACATCTCCCGAACACTACAGGAGCCCTTAAGACCTCCCTCACAGTCTGATAATCAGAGACAGATTGAGGCTTCAGTAGCGGGACCCAGTTGTCCTCCAGAACAGAGTCAGCATTTAGAAGAGGGAGAAAATCAAACTTCAGAGCAGAGGAGCACTCAACCTAGAAGCTGGAGAATTATCCAGCCAATAGGTACTCTGATTCATGTCAAGTCTAGTCTGTTTCTGTTTTTTTGTTGTTGTTGTTGTTGTTTTCAACCTGTTAGCTTTTTCACAGCTGTGTTCAGTCAGAAGCAGCTGCTGGAGTTCAGTCTCATGTTGATTATTAACCCGTTGTTGTGTGTTTTTCAGAATCTCTTTATGATGAGGGAGTGACCCTGGGAGAAGGAGCTGATGGCAAGGTCATTGCAGCTATAAGAAAATCGGACGGCAAACGAGTATGTTGCTTGTTAAATCATCTATATCATTTGATTTAGATCGAACAGGTTTTTAGCGGGCTTTTAAATGATTCAAATCAAATGATTCGCGATTCACTCTCAGTGTCCTGATCTGAAATGATGGTTCACAAATCATTATTCTGATCGGAACTTCTGAGCGCGTTTCGCAGAACATTTCGACTTCAGTTCGGGTTCACGAATCCGTTTCATATCAGGATTTTAGAGCGATTTCATGAATCTTTGTTTTTTTTTTAATAGTAGGAAACTTCAAACCATTAAGACAGTACAGTCATAAGTATACACAAATACAAATGAAAATTTCAGATGCAAAAGCCTCTAAATCCATCTGACATTTTTCTTTAAAATTATAAAATTTCTTTCTGGCTGCTTTGTATAGGTTTCTATGTAAGTACTGGTACTTCTGATTGGGCTGAGGCTGGAATTTAGTGAGTTTAAAGTAAAAGTAATTGATGGACGTATAATATGTGTCGAGAGCATTCACTCACTATCATCTCATTTTTGACCGAGATGGCCTTTAGCTGGTTTTGCATCTGAACTGTTCAAATCCCTTCACTTTATTTTTGCCATTTTTTATTAGTATATTTTTATTTGTCTATTTCTTTTTTTTTTTTTAAGAATTTAAAATAAAAGACATAAGTGAGATCTCTGATTGAAGTCCTTGAAAAATCAAAAAAGTAGTGCTGATTTCTGTATGAATATCTGAATCTGTATGAACCCTGAAAAAGGGATCAGTTTACTGACGTTTGCAAATATTTTTCTTGTTTTAGGTGGCCATCAAATATGTTAGCACGGTCCGGACTGCTGCTAACCCAGATTCAGTGGTAAGCTGACAAGACTTTATTCTTTATGAAATTCTCCATTTAAAAATTGTTTTTATTAAACTGTAATTTGGTAATTGATAACCTTAGGAGATTTGAAATTAGGAGTCCTTAAACTAAACTTTTAATCTCTTTTCTTTAGGGAGGGCTTCGAGAGGCTTACATGCTGGGCCGGGTGCAGTCGCCACCCTGTCAAAATGTAATCGAATTCTGTGGATTTCACACATTGCCTCAAAAAGTTGCTTTGGTCATGGAGCATCCCTGGCCCTGTCTTTCACTTGGCAATTACCTCAGAAGAAACACCGGTCGTCTGCCTGAGGAAACTGCGAGAAAGCTTTTCCGTCAGCTTGTTCTCGCATTACAGCACTGTATTGACTGTGATGTGTACCACTTGGACACACATCCAGGCAACGTGCTTATCAACACCGAGACCCTGCAGCTAAAGTTGATAGACTTTAGTCGCTCTTCAGTCATCAGAAAAACAGGTCAGTTGACTTTTTGAACACGATTGACTTTTCACAATTGACTTTCTGATTTATTTACACTGGAAATTTTTACATTTTATTTATTTATCTGTATTTTTTTAAAGGGTCTCAAGGTCCCGGGGTGTGCTCATCATTTGCTATACGGTCCTCGAGAATAACCCTACACAGGTTACTGAACAGCTGTGAGGTTGCAATAGGACGCCCATCCCAGAGTAAGGAATAACATTGCTTTAAAAAACATATAAAGTTCTGACACAAGTAAGGAAGAACATGACTAATCAACTCTCTTCTGAAAACTTTCACAGAATTTTACGACGTACTGAAGGAACTTCTGACGGAGACGCCATGGACCACCCTTAGCCATATATTAAACCATGTCTGGTTTAATGAGGACCTCCACAGGGAATGACAAGCTGAAAAAAGTAAGTATAAGAAAGGGATCAATTCAGAACAGAACCACAGGACTGAATGGCTCTCTAAAACCTCTTGATGATCTCTTGCTAAACTCTTGCTTTCTATCTTTTACAGAGTGCACAAACAGAAATGACAGAAAAGCCTCCTCCCCTGCCTTGTCCAGTCCCCCCAGAAAAAGAAAAGACATTCCTCCATGTTTGGCCCACCAGGCAGAGAGGAAGAAAGGCAAACCTGCCTGTGAGGGCTCTCGCGGCAACTGATGGGAGATCAAGACTCCGAGCGTTGCACCAGGCGGGGGGAAGAGACGTGGAGTTTGGCCTGCCGGGCGGGAAGGGAGAAAGGCAAACCCACCTGGGAAAAAAGTAAGTATAAGAAAGCGAGATGTTTTCTGATCAATTCAGAACAGAACCACAGGACTGAATGGCTCTCTAAAACCTCTTGATGTTCTCTTGCTAAACTCTTGCTTTATCTTTTACAGAGTGCACAAACAGAAATGCATGGGAGAAAACTGTAACAGAAAAGCCTCCTCCCCTGCCTTGTCCAGTCCCCCCAGAAAAGAAAAGATAGTCCTCCATGCTCCTCCACTGAGGAAAAAAAAAAGCCTCTCCTCACAGCTCCTCCACAAGTTCTCCTCCGGTACCCACTGTGCAGACAAAACCCAGACGGTGGATCGGCACCTAGAGACGACCTCTACAGCCCTGAATGTCAGCGGAGACCACATCGACCAGATGAGCCCCAGAGACGGATCTCCAGTGAAGACCTCGTCACCTAGACGGCCGTCGGCACAAGACCACGGGAACCAGGTGAGTCCTCTGCGTCTGGCCAGAGGAGAACTGGCCCCCGACTGAGCCTGGTTTCTCCCAAGGTTTTTTTCTCCATTTGTCACCGATGGAGTTTTGGTTCCTTGCCGCTGTCGCCTCTGGCTTGCTTAGTTGGGGACGCTTTCTCGATATTGTATTTTATTTTATTGTATTTGATTAACTACATTTACCTCAAATGTAGGTGTGTTTATTGTTACTGCACTGTTACTGTACAGCCGCCTTGTCACAATGCTGTATTGCTCCGCCTCCCGTCCCTGTTAGCTCGGAGTTCGCAACCCAAACCTCAAATCCGTCCTGCAATCATCAGGTATTCCAGCAGGAAATTTCTCCAGCCATGCTTTTCGCATTGGGGCAGCAACATCAGCAGCCCAGAACGGCCTCTCCAAACAGCAGATCCAATCCCTAGGAAGATTGTCGTTAAAAGCCTTCCAAAGCTATTCCAGAACTAACCAGTCCCACATAAAAGAAGCCCACCAAACCCTCATTGGCCGACAAGCCATGTAAAGTAATCTCCCCTCATCTCCCCCCCCCGCCTGGTGCAACGCCCGGAGTCTTGATCTCCCATCAGTTGCCGCGAGAGCCCTCCCAGGCGGGTGTTCCTTTCTTCCTGCCTGCCCGGTGAGAGCCCTCCCGGTCGGGCCTCCATACTTGTTGCCCACGAGCGAGGCTCACCCATCCGATGGCACCAGTCTAGATCTCCCGTCGGACGTCTCGAGAGTCCTCCTGAGCGGGCGCCCCAAACCAAGCGTTCTAACATCAGTGGCCGGCAGGGCCTACCCATCCGTAGCCTCAAAACGGGAGTATGTAGGCTCCTCCGGCCTACCAACCAGGCGATTTCTCGATCGCCAGCCTCCGCCAGATCCCAGCGCCTATTTTAGGGGGGTCTTTAAGTCCGGCGGCTGTCCTCCACTCTATTGCTTTTTTTGGGCGAATTATATGCAAGCGTGAACTCGTGAAATATAAAATAATGATATAAGAAATAGACAATCCTTAATCATAATAAAATGTAAATTATAACGTTATTCAAGCAATAATAAAACAGATAAGGATTGTCTATTTTTTTTAAATAAAAAAAAATTAATAAATAATAACTAAATACATATTCGTGTAGTCATTTCTTCCAATGTGCATTAAAAACCACACACACTACATGGTGCAGACATCAGTTGATCTTCACCTAATTGGATAGTGTGTTCTGCAAAGGCGGAGGAGTTCTTGTCATCTGATCATGGTTGTATCTCTCCGTTAGTGCTACTGGATCTTAGTGCTGCATTTGATACGGTTGACCACAACATTCTCTTGAACAGACTTGACAATTATGTTGGCATTAGTGGTAGTGCATTGGCATGGTTCAAATCGTACTTATCTGACCGCTATCAATTGGTGGCGGTAAATGAAGAGGTATATCGATCACAAGTGCAGTATGGAGTACCGCAAGGCTCAGTACTAGGGCCATTACTTTTTACACTTTACATGTTACCCTTATGAGATACCATCAGGAAACATAGTGTTAGCTTTCACTGTTATGCTGATGATACTCAGCTCTATATTTCTTCACAGCCCGACGAAACATACCAATTTGAAAAACATATTGTGTAGTTGAGATGAAAAAAAAACTGGATGACAAGTAATTTCTTACTGCTAAATTCTGAAAAAACAGAGGTGCTAATTATCGCACCTAAAACCTCAGCGTGTAATAACTTAAAACACTGTCTAATACTTGATGGCTGTTCTGTCAATTCTTCATCATCAGTCAGGAACCTAGGTGTGCTATTTAATAGTAATCTTTCCTTCGAAAACCACATCTCTAGTATTTGCAAAACTGCATTTTTCCATCTCAAAAATATATCTAAGTTACGATCTATGCTCTCAATGTCAAATGGTGAAACGTTAATTCATGCGTTTATGACCTCAAGATTAGATTATTGTAATGCTTTATTGGGTGGTTGTTCTGCTCGCTTAATAAACAAACTCCAGCTGGTCCAAAATGCAGCAGCTAGAGTTCTTACTAGAACCAGAAAGTATGATCATATTAGCCCGGTTCTGTCAACACTGCACTGGCTCCCTATTAAACATAGTGTAGATTTTAAAATCTTGCTAATTACTTATAAAGCCCTGAATGGTTTATCTCCTCAGTACCTGAGCGAGCTCTTATCACATTATAGTCCCTCACGTCTGCTGCGTTCTCAAAACTCTGGCAATTTGATAATACCTAGAATATCAAAATCAACCACGGGCGGCAGATCATTTTTTATCTAGCGCCCAAACTCTGGAACAATCTACCCAACACTGTTCGGGACGCAGACACACTCTGTCAGTTTAAATCTAGATTAAAGACCCATCTCTTTAACCTTGCTTACACATAACACATCAACATATTCCTATAATTCAAATCCGTTAAAGGATTGTTAGGCTGCACTAATTAGGTCAACCGGAACCGGGAACACTTCCCATAACACCCGATGTACTCAGTGCATCGTAAGACGACGGTGGATCGGCACCTAGAGACGACCTCTACAGCCCTGAATGTCAGCGGAGACAACATCGACCAGATGAGCCCCAGAGACGGATCTCCAGTGAAGACCTCGTCACCTAGACGGCCGTCGGCACAAGACCACGGGAACCAGGTGAGTCCTCTGCGTCTGGCCAGAGGAGAACTGGCCCCCGACTGAGCCTGGTTTCTCCCAAAGTTTTTTTCTCCATTTGTCACCGATGGAGTTTTGGTTCCTTACCGCTGTCGCCTCTGGCTTGCTTAGTTGGGGACACTTTCTCGATATTGTATTTTATTTTATTGTATTTGATTAACTACATTTACCTCAAATGTAGGTGTGTTTATTGATGCCCTTTTGCATTGTTGATGTACTATTTTCTATTTAATACTGTACAGCCGCCTTGTCACAATGCTGTATTGCTCCGCCTCCCGTCCCCGTTAGCTCAGAGTTCGTAACCCAAACCTCAAATCCGTCCTGCAATCATCAGGTATTCCAGCAGGAAATTTCTCCAGCCATGCTTTTCGCATTGGGGCAGCAACATCAGCAGCCCAGAACGGCCTCTCCAAACAGCAGATCCAATCCCTAGGAAGATTGTCGTTAAAAGCCTTCCAAAGCTACTCCAGAACTAACCAGTCCCACATAAAAGAAGCCCACCAAACCCTCATTGGCCGACAAGCCATGTAAAGTAATCTCCCCTCATCTCCCCCCCCCGCCTGGGGTAACACCTGGAGTCTTGATCTCCCATCAGTTGCCGCGAGAGTCCTCACAGGCGGGCGTTCCTTTCTTCCTGCCTGCCCGGTGAGGTCCTCCTGAGCGGGCGCCCCAAACCAAGCGTTCTAACATCAGCGGCCGGCAGGGCCTACCCATCCGTAGCCTCAAAACAGGAGTATGTAGGCTCCTCCGGCCTGCCAACCAGGCGATTTCTCGATCGTCAGCCTCCGCCAGATCCCAGCGCCTATTTTAGAGGGGTCTTTAAGTCCGGCGGCTGTCCTCCACTCTATTGCTTTTTTTGGGCTAATTATATGCAAGCGTGAACTCGTGAAATATAAAATAATGATATAAGAAATAGACAATCCTTAATCATAATAAAATGTAAATTATAACATTATTCAAGCAATAATAAAACAGATAAGGATTGTCTATTTTTTTAAATAAAAAATTAATAAATAATAACTAAATACATATTCGTGTAGTCATTTCTTCCAATGTGCATTAAAAACCACACACACTACATGGTGCAGACATCAGCGATGTTGATCTTCACCTAATTGGATAGTGTGTTCTGCAAAGGCGGAGGAGTTCTTGTCATCTGATCATGGTTGTATCTCTCTGTTAGTGCTACTGGATCTTAGTGCTGCATTTGATACGGTTGACCACAACATTCTCTTGAACAGACTTGACAATTATGTTGGCATTAGTGGTAGTGCATTGGCATGGTTCAAATCGTACTTATCTGACCGCTATCAATTGGTGGCGGTAAATGAAGAGGTATATCGATCACAAGTGCAGTATGGAGTACCGCAAGGCTCAGTACTAGGGCCATTACTTTTTACACTTTACATGTTACCCTTATGAGATACCATCAGGAAACATAGTGTTAGCTTTCACTGTTATGCTGATGATACTCAGCTCTATATTTCTTCACAGCCCGACGAAACATACCAATTTGAAAAACATATTGTGTAGTTGAGATGAAAAAAAAACTGGATGACAAGTAATTTCTTACTGCTAAATTCTGAAAAAACAGAGGTGCTAATTATCGCACCTAAAACCTCAGTGTGTAATAACCTACAACACTGTCTAATACTTGATGGCTGTTCTGTCAATTCTTCATCATCAGTCAGGATCCTAGGTGTGCTATTTAATAGTAATCTTTCCTTCGAAAACCACATCTCTAGCATTTGCAAAACTGCATTTTTCCATCTCAAAAATATATCTAAATTACGACCTATGCTCTCAATGTCAAATGCTGAAATGTTAATTCATGCGTTTATGACCTCAAGATTAGATTATTGTAATGCTTTATTGGGTGGTTGTTCTGCTCGCTTAATAAACAAACTCCAGCTGGTCCAAAATGCAGCAGCTAGAGTTCTTACTAGAACCAAAAAGTATGATCATATTAGCCCGGTTCTGTCTACACTGCACTGGCTCCCTATTAAACATAGTGTAGATTTTAAAATCTTGCTAATTACTTATAAAGCCCTGAATGGTTTATCTCCTCAGTACCTGAGCGAGCTCTTATCACATTATAGTCCCTCACGTCTGCTGCGTTCTCAAAACTCTGGCAATTTGATAATACCTAGAATATCAAAATCAACCACGGGCGGCAGATCATTTTTTATCTAGCGCCCAAACTCTGGAACAATCTACCCAACACTGTTCGGGACGCAGACACACTCTGTCAGTTTAAATCTAGATTAAAGACCCATCTCTTTAACCTTGCTTACACATAACACATCAACATATTCCTATAATTCAAATCCGTTAAAGGATTGTTAGGCTGCACTAATTAGGTCAACCGGAACCGGGAACACTTCCCATAACACCCGATGTACTCAGTGCATCGTAAGACGACGGTGGATCGGCACCTAGAGACGACCTCTACAGCCCTGAATGTCAGCGGAGACAACATCGACCAGATGAGCCCCAGAGACGGATCTCCAGTGAAGACCTCGTCACCTAGACGGCCGTCGGCACAAGACCACGGGAACCAGGTGAGTCCTCTGCGTCTGGCCAGAGGAGAACTGGCCCCCCAACTGAGCCTGGTTTCTCCCAAAGTTTTTTTCTCC